>JBBAXF010000024.1:7700825-7965069 GCA_037837765.1 Delichon dasypus
GACAGCTGTTCTGCTGATCTGTTGATCTGCTGGAGGCTAGGAGGGCTGTGCACAGGGCCCTGGACAGGCTGGATCCAGAAAGCCAAATCCAACAATATGAGGTTTAACAAGTCCAGGTACCGAGTCCTGCACTTTGGCCACAACAACACATGAAGCGGTGCAGGCTGGTGACAGATTGGCTGGACAGCAGCCAGGAGAAAGGGACCTATGAGGACTGACAGAGAGCAGGCTGGACATGAGCCAGCAGTGTGCCCAGATGGCCAAGAAGGCCAATGGCTCCTGGCCTGGATCAGGAACGGTGTGGCCAGCAGGAGCAGGGCAGTGATTCTTCACCTGTGCTCAGCACTGGCTGGGCAGCACCAAGAGTGCTGTGTCCAGTTCTGGGGCCCTCAATTTAGGAAGGACATGGAGGGACTGGAGCGAGAAGAACAAGGCTGGTGAGGGGTCTGGAACACAAGTCCTGTGAGGAGCGGCTGAGGGAGCTGGGGTTGTTTATCCTGGAGAAGAGGAGGCTCAAGGGAGACAAGGCAGTGTCAGGGCACAGGTTGGACTTGATGATGTCCAAGGTCTGTCCCAACCTTGCTGATTCTGTGATTCTCTGAAACCACCCTTGCAGCAGTTGCAGGATAAGCCCTGGGCCTCCTCTCCAGAAGGTCCAGCAGCCCAGGCCCCCCAACTTCTCCTCACAGCCCCAAAGCCCATCCTGTCAGTCCTGCAGAGTCTCTGCAGCTCCTCCTCCTTGCCCAGAACAGGGAACCCCACAGCCAGACACAGCAGCCCAGATGTGCTCCACTGGCCTGTGGTGCCTCTGGCAAGGGAGCAGCACGAGGCACCGCAGAAGCCTGCAGACAATTCCTGAAGCACTTGGAGGATGATCCTGCTCCACAAGGGATGTTCCCATGGTGTCATGAACTCAGGAACTGAAGTGGGTAACGGGGCCAGAGAGGAAAGGGCAACCAGAGGTGGGCTGTTTGCAGGGGACGGAAGAGGAGTGGGCAATAGGAAGAAATTCGCACCAGGAAGGGTAAAGTAAGCCAAGGTGATGCAAAGGAAAGGCTCATGGCAGTTTGGGGGTAGCTGCCAGGCAGCCCTAGTTCTGAACAACAATGTCTGCAGTGGCACATGAAACTCACAGCTCATGGGAATAAACTTTCTGGATGACTTCAGAAGCCACCACAAACCTGAGTAGTTTCCCTGCTGTCCCCCAGCCCTTCCTGGCCCCAGGGGCTGATGATGGCATTTGTGCTCACTCAGGTTCATCTCCCCACACCAACACCATGGGGGTGCTCACGCCTGCTCTGGGCAGTGCAAACAGGGGCTCCTGAGCCAGTGCTGCCGTGCCTGTGCCTGCAAGGATGCAGCACCTGTGTGAGCTGGGGGAGAGGCCAGGGCTGCAGAGGGGGGATGTTGTTGGCAGGTGCATGAGGATGCTGTGGGACTCTGCCCTGGGGTGTCCAGCACAGTGGGGATGGATCAGCCCCTGCTCTGCTGTTCCTTCCCATCTCCCCCAGGCACCTTGCAGAGCCCCAGCCATGCTGGTTTTGCCCCCAGCCTGCCCACGGCCACCCTGGGGCTGCTCACGGGGCTTTTCTCTGCTGAGCATTGGCCTGGACGTGTTCTGGAGAGAGCCTGGGCAAGGAGCCTGGAGCTCCCAGGCCCTGCCCTGAGGCGTCCGCACTGCCTCAGCAGTGCCCATGGCCTGTCCCTGCTGCAGCCCCAGCACTGCCACCCCCAGCACTGTGCCCGGCCCCGAGAGCACTCAGGCCCTACAGCAACACCACGGCCAGGAGGGCAGCGGGGCAGGTGGAAAAGGCTTTGTGCTGTCCCTGCTCAGAGGGGATCCTCAGCACAGCCCTGAAGATCTGCACATAGGAGAAAACAATGAACACAAAACAACCAAATACCAAACAGACACTAAGAGCAAGAAGCCCAAGTTCCCTGAGGTTGGAGTTTGAGCAAGAGAGCTTAAGAATCTGTGGGATTTCACAGAAGAACTGGTCCAGGGCATTGCCATGGCACAGGGGCAGAGAAAATGTATTGGCTGTGTGCATGAGAGCATTGAGAAAACCACTAGCCCAGGCATCTGCTGCCATGTGGACACAAACTCTGCTGCCCAGGAGGGTTCCGTAGTGCAGGGGTTTGCAGATGGACACGTAGCGGTCATAGCTCATGATGGTCAAGAGGGAAAACTCTGCTGAGATGAAGAACATAAAGAAAAAGACCTGGGCAGCATATCCTGTGTAGGAGATGTTCCTGGTGTCCCAGAGGGAATTGTGCATGGCTTTGGGGACAGTTGTGCAGATGGAGCCCAGGTCGGTGTGGGCCAGGTTGAGCAGGAAGAAGAACATGGGCGTGTGCAGGTGGTGGCCGCAGGCTACGGCGCTGATGATGAGGCCGTTGCCCAGGAGGGCAGCCAGGGAGATGCTCAGGAAGAGGCAGAAGTGCAGGAGCTGCAGCTGCCGCGTGTCTGCCAATGGCAGCAGGAGGAAGTGGCTGATGGAGCTGCTGTTGGACATTTCTTCACTCTGGCCATGGAGCCCTGTTGAAGGAGGACACAGTGACAAGTCAGGGCAGACTTTGCTGAGCAGTGTCCAAGCCTTTTCTCCCAGCCCTGCCCCTGCTGCTCTGTCCCACCCAGTTTTCCTTTTGTCAGAGCTCTTCCTTCAGCCCCGTGCCTGGAGCTCTGCTGGGATATTGTTGTGTTGAGCAGGGGCTCTGCCCATGGACACCAAGGGGTCAGCTCTGCTCTGCAGCACTGGGGTCATGGGAACAGGGACAGGGGCCAGTCCTGGGCTTGGGCTTCATCAGCCCAAACTGCTCCTGAGGCAGAGGAGCTTGACAGCATCTCCTGTGCCAGGGCTAAGGAACAGTGATGGCCAAAGGCAGCTGGAGAGGGTTTCCTGCAGTGCCCAGGGAGATCAGAGAGAACTGTGCAAGGCAAGAGCATTGGCTGTAACTCAGTGAAGGGTGAGGGGAGCTGCTCTGTGGCTCCATCTGTCCCCAGCTGCCTTTTCTGAGATCCAGGGCAGTCCCTGTGTTCCCCTGAAAATCAGCCTGACACAGCTGAGAGCAGAGGGAGCCACAGCAGAGCAAACTGCCTCAGCCTTTCTCAGAGTCTCAGCCCCACTCCTGGCCAAGGACACTCCTGTCCCCCAGTGTCCCCTGGAGGCAGCTCACAGCTTGGATGGCATCCCCAGGACACACCCAGGGTCCTGTCCATGGCACTGGTGGAGGAGAGTCAGCTCATTCCCAGCATCCAGCCTGCCCTGTCCAGAGCTCCTTGGGGCAGAGGGAGCTGGGACACCCCATTGCTGTGCTCAGCCTGCACAGGAGGAGCCCAAGGGCTGGGCCTGAGCCTGCAGCTGGAACTGCCATTCCCAGAGAGCCCATCAGCAATGACAGGAGCACCTGGGCAAGGCAAGGGGAGAGAGAGAGAGCTGAGCCTGAGGAAAAGCCTTTCCCTGCCCAGCCCTGCATAACCTCTCCCAGGCAGCAGCAGTGCAGGACATCTCCCTCAGGCCCTTGTCAGCAGGAATGGGCATATGGCAGGAGGGATGCCCCTCATCTCTGGGGCTGCTCTGCCGGCCCAGGAGGGGACTGAGGGCCCCGAGCCCCCGGGCTGAGGGCTGTGCTGGCTGGGAGGGGACACAAGAGCTGTGCTGCTCAGGGTAGTGTGTGCCCTGCAGGGCAGGGCTGGCAGGTGCCACATCTCCCCTGCAGCAGGGCTTCCCTCAGTGCTGCCTCCCTCCCCACGGCTCTGCTGCTGGAGCCTTCCCATCCTGAGCTGTTTCTGTGGCCCCGGGCTCCTTCCCTGCCAGTGCTGCCAGAGCCCAGCCCAACCCCTGGGCCAGCTCTGCCCTGCAGCTGCTCGGGGCTGCAGGGATTAAAGAACAGCTCCCCCAGGCCTGGGCACCGTGGAAAGGGGATGCTGCATGGATCTGGAGGCTGGGGAGCTGGAGGCACTTGCTGAGGATCCCAGGAAAACTCAGTGTGACGGTTTAAGAGCCTCAGCCCCTGCTCTGCCCTGCACACCTGAGTTTCCATTGTCACCAAGCTGAGCCAGGGAAAAGTGGGAGCACAGATTCAGGAAAGCAGAGACCCAAGCAGGAAACCCCTGCCCTGAATTACCTCATGAAAAATCCCCTCAGGAATGACCTGGGCATGAACTGAAGCTCTGAGCAGCCCTGGGCCCACACAGTACCCTCTCCACAACAGCAGGACCTGCCCTGGCAGGAGTCACTCCTTGCAACCACAGCTCCTGTCCAGCATCCATGGGGAGCTCCCAGGCAGGCTGAGAGCTGCCCCTGGCAGGTGGCAGATCCCCTGGCCTGGCCAAGAGCCCTCAAGGCTGCAGGAGCTGCTCTGCAGGACATCCCTGGGCACCCCTGGCTGCAGCCCCAGCTTCAGCCCCTGCAGCCGTCCCTGGCAGCAGGAGCCATCCTGCCCTGTCCCTCTGATGGTGCCCAGTGCAGCCCTGCTCTGGTGCACATCCTCCCCCAAACCAGCAACAGCGGCAGGGCAATCCTTACAGTCATGTCAGTCCTGTCAGGGGTCAGCTTTAGGAGATCCCTGCAGCCAGAGACTGTCTGTGTCAAAAGTTGTGAAGATTTCTCCATGAAGAAGCTCAGAATTTTCAAAAGCTGTGAAGATTTCTCCACGAATAATCTCAGAATTGTCCTTTAACCTACTGTCTGCTTCACTCCTCTCAGGTACCTGCAAGCAGTGCCCTCAGCCCTGTTGGGCTGGGAAAGGAGCTGCTCCTCAGAAGTGTCTTTTTTAAGCTCTTCTTGGTTGCCAGGAGCTTCCTCTGTGCCAGGAGCCCAGCCCAGCTCAGCAGCACAGACAGAGGACAAGGACTTTAATGACCCTCTTGGGGCTTTGGTGCTGTTTACATCAGACTCAGTCCCTCAGAGTGTGCTCAAAAAACTTCTCAAGAACTCACAGTCAGATTCAAAGTCCAAAGTTTCTTGAACTTTTAATGGGTCCCACTGAGGAACACAACTCATAGGAAAGTGTCCCCAGGTTCTAGTTAAGCAGAACACTGCAAGCACTATGGGCTGGTGAGGACAAACAAGGAAAAGGTGTCTTTGGGTGCTGAGCAAGCCTGAATGTGTTTCATGAATGCAAAAGGCCAAGGCCTCAGCCCCAGCCCCTGGCAAGTCAGATCCTGTCCCTCCCTCTTTGCTCAGGGCTCTTCCCAGGCCACTGGGATGTGGGGATGTGCAATGCCAAGGGCAGCACCATGGGGTTGCCCCTGCCAGGCTGCTGAGCAGGGACAAGGAGGCAATGAGGCTCCGGAGCTGCAAGGGTCACTTGTCCCCTCCTGGCCTCAGTGCCAGGGCCAGCAGCCATGGCCAAAGTGCTGCAGGAGTTGGCTCTGTCAGGGCCTTTCAGCTGCTGCACATCCCTGTGCCCTCTCCAGCCCAGGCTGTCCTACAGTGTCCATGCCCTGCGCCTCTGTCCCTGCAGGCTGTCGTCATCCCCTGGCTGCCCCACCTCGCTGGCCCCTTCCTCTGCTGACAGCTCTGCATCCTGCCTGCCTCTGCCTGGGCACACAGAGCCTTGGGCTGCTCCAGACTCCTTCTTGGGGACGTGTTGCAGCACAGCCCTGCCCTGGGAGGGAAATTCCTTTCTTCTGGTGTCCAGTCTGGACCTCCCCAGCTGCCCTTTGCATTTTTTTTTTTCCTGGCTGTTTTCTGCTATGTCAAAAGGATCCACCATCCCTGAAACTACCCTTCAGTCCCTCCCAGGGCTCTCCTCTGCTGTCCTCAGTCTCCACTCCACTGAGCACAGAGCTCCTTTGTCCCTACACAGTGGTCAAGGGCTTGAGGCCAAGAGCTCCTGGACAAGAGGGACAGTTCTTTTCCATAGGAAGGAAACCACAGAACCTCCGTGTTTTGAACGCAGATGAGTGGCACTCACCAGAGGCCATGTCAAGCCAGGCCATTTGACCTTGCAGCTTTTTTTCTGAGAGCAACCCTTGGATATATGCGGAGTTTTGGAGTTTGATTTCCACTTCAGCCATGGGTGCCTATACCAGAATGACAATTCTCCAAGGAAGGAAAGGGCCGAGCCCAAGTATTTCAAAGACTGATTAGAGGCGGTCTCAAAGAGGCCAATGCCAGCTAGACCTTTTTTTCCTGGCTGCTTTTTTCTGGTAGCAATCCTTGGATAGACGGAATTTGGGAGGTCAAACCCTAGTCTTGTCCATGGATGTCTGGACAAGACAGTTCTTTTCCATAGGAAGGAGCCCTGTGTTTCAAAGGCAGATAAGAGCTGGCTCTCAAGAAACCAGGGGAGCCTAGATATTCCTGGCAGCTTTTTTTCTGGAAGCTATCCTTTGATATGTGTAATTTTGGAGGCAGAGTCCCGATTTATGTCATGGACACCTGGATTTGAAAGATTTTTTTCCATGGCAAGAAAACCATGGTCCCCCAGTGTTTTGAAGGCAGGTGAGAGGTGGCCCTCAAGAGGCCAAGACCATCCAGAGCTGTCTGTCCCGGCAGGTTTCATCTGGGAACAATCCTTGGATATATTTAAATACAGAGATAGAATCCCAATTTTGGCCATGGCCCCCTGCAGGAGAAGGACAGATCTTTTGCACAGGAAGGAAAGCACACAACTCCAGGGTTTCAGGGGCAGATGAGAAGTGACCCTCAACATGCCAGGCTCAGCTGGACCAGTCAGGCAGCCCCCAGAAGGCCAAGCCAGCCAGACCTGTTCCATGTTCCCTTGGATCCTTGGGTCCCTGCAGCATCACAATTGCCCGTTGATTCCATGAGACTGTGTGGTGTCAACAAGGTTTGCTTGTTTCCATGATACTGCAAAATAACTCAATGGCCCCTTGATTCCTCGAGGTTTTAGAGTGTCACAATGGTCTCCATGATTCCGTAAGTTCCTGCATTGTCACAATGGCTCCTTGGTTCCACGAGGTTTTAGAGTCTCACAATGGTCTCCATGGCTCCGTAACTTCCTGCAGTGTCACAATGGCCCCTTGGTTCTATTGGGCTCCCCAGGATCACAATGGTCCCTTGCTTCCACGAGGCCTGGCTGTGTCACACTGGCCCCTTGCTTCCATGGGGACCCGTAGTGTCACACTGGCCCCTTGTTTCCATGAGACCTGGCAGTGTCACAGTGGCTGCCTTGGTTCTGTGAGGCCCTGAGGTGTCACAATGGCCCTTTGGTTCCGTGGGGACTCACAGTGTCAGAATGGTCTCACTGCTTCCATGAGGCCCTGCAGTGTCACAGCTGCTCCTTGGTTCCACAAGGCCCTGCAGAGCCCCTTGATTCACACGATCTCTGTTGGGGTTTGGACTCATGAGTTGAGATGAGGACTGGAAGAAAAACACTCTAAGGGCAAAATAGGTTCAAATTTAAAGGTATAAAGTAAATTTATTAGTAACAGAGTCAGAAAAGGATAACGAGAAATAAAATAAGCCTTTTAAGTATCTTTTTTACTCCTCAGCCCCTCCCTCTTTCCCACCAATAGCACAAGGAGACAGGGAGTGGGGGTTTTTGTAAGTTCATTGCCCAAGATCTTTCTATTTTCTCAGGGTGAGGAGTTTTTCTTCTGCTATGTCATGGGTCCCTTCCACGGGCAAAACAATCTTCCCAATGCTATTGTGGCATGGGGCATTTGTCCACGAGGTGCAGTCTTTCAAGCATAGGCTGCTCTAGTTTGGAAGCAAAGATCCTCTTTTCTGTCTCTGGGAGTGATGGCGCTCTCTCTCTATTCAGGTCTCTCACTGGATCACAGCTTCCTCTGGCATTTACCCACTCCAGTGTAAGCACTTTTCCCATGGGCTGTGAGTGGATCTCTGTATACTTCATGGACTTCAAGGATTACAGGGGGACAGTTTGATTCACTATGGTCCTCACCACAGCTTGCAGAGGAATTTCAGCTCCAACTCTTAGAGCACCCTCCTCTTCCACTGTCCTTGGTGGTACTACATTGTTTTCTCTCACATGTTTTCACTTCCTCCTCTTCTCTAGCTAAAAGAATAATTTCTGCCTGTAGGTACCATTGCCAACAAGTTCCACTAATTCAAAGATTCTTGCAGCATCTTGTAGTTCCAAGACGTTGATTTTGTCTAATCTCTGCCCTGGGGAATGGCTCATCATGTTTCTGCTATTGGCCATGCAGCTGCTGTGGCACTGGTGCTATTTAATGTCTTTCTTCATGTGGGGCACTGAGTTGGAGAAGCCACCACCACTGCCCCTGCCCTTCTGCCCAAGGTGTGGCTAGCTAGGGGTGGCCAGGCAGGCAAGGCTTGCTGTGAGCAGCACCGACATGGCAGCGGCTGTGGTGGCACATTGCTGCAGGCCATGCCGGGATGTCTTGGCAGTGATGGCTCACAACCTCTGGAAACAACCATGTGTGAGCTGTTTTGATTTTCTTCTTAAATATGTCATCACTGAGGTGTTACCAGCAACTCTAATTGCACCAGCAGCTTGTCCATCTTCAGAGTAGTCAGAGATTTGCTCTGCTGGACATGGTGGAAGCTTCCAGTAGAGTCTCACAGAAGCCAACTCTGTGGCCTCTCCTGCTACCAAAAACCAGGCCATGTAAAACAATACAGCCTCAGAGTGTCATAATGGTTTCCAGAACTCCATGAGGTCCTGCAGTGTCACAATGGTCTCTTTTGGTTCCCCAGTGTCACAATGGCACCCTGGATTTATAAAGCCCTGATGTACAGAATGGAGTCTTGATTCCATTGGGCCCCTCACTGTTACATGAGTTCTTAGTTCCATGGAGCCCTGTAGTGTCACAATGGCCCCTTGGTTCCATGAGGTCATGCAATGTCACAATGGCCCCTTGGTTCCAGTGGGTCCTGAAGTACATAATGATCTCCATGGTTCCATGAGGGCCCACAATGTTTCCATGGACTTTTGATCTCATGAGCTTTCATACTGCCAAAAAGAGTCTCCTTGGTTCCACAGTGTCACAACGGACACTTGGTTCCATTAGATGCCTGGCCTCCCACAGTCCCTTAAAGGCTTTTATGGCCCCTCATTGCCTCTCATAGTTCCTAAACGCTCATGGCCCCTCACAACCCTTCATGGCCCATTCCAAACCCTTTATGGCCCCTCACATCCCCTCACAGCCCCTCACATCCCCTCACAACCTCAGGCACGGGCTCCTCCCAAAGGAGAAGGGGTCGGACCCTGCTTGTTCTCCTTTCATTTCGGTCCCTTCCCAGTCATGAGTAAAGAAAGGCTGAAATGGAGCCTTTCCCCAGTGTTTCCCTCGGGGTTCATTGCGGCTGAAGCTGTGTGCTGGCGCTGGCCCCAGCGCGAACATCCCTGCAGCCCCCCAGGCCTTTGCTGTCCCCCTGTGTCCATTCCCTGTGCCCGAGTCCCGCCCGGCTCTGGCAGCAGCAGGAGCCGCAGCGCAGCGGGCGCCGGCCCGGCCCAGCCGGGGCTCCCGGGCAGGAGCAGCAGCAGCGCCGGCCCCTTCCCACCTGCTCCTGCCTCGCCTTCCAAGGGCTTTTTCCAGCTGAATGCTGGAGTAGGGCAACAATCACCCACAAACAGCCCTGATTCCTCAGGGCCTGCCTGTGCTGCCCTGACCCAGCCTCCAGAGAAAGAAAGGATCGGGTTCCAGCGCTGTTTACAGCACTGTTTTACTCACCCTGAGGCGACAGCAGGAGGCTGCTGCTGCCTTTGCCTTGAGAATTGTAGATCCTGTCTGCTCTTGCCCCTCTTTAGGCTGCCATTTCAATTTTATTTGTAAAACTGCCATTGCCTTTTTTGTCAGTGCCACCCAGAGCATTTTCACAGAATTACACAGAATCACAGAATGTCTAGTTTGGATGAGACCTTCAAGATCACTGAGTCCAATGCATGCCCTAACACCTTAACTAGATCGTGGCATTGAGTGCCACATCCAGTCTTTTTTTAAACACATCCGGGGATGGTGACTTCACCACCTCCCCGGATGGACTATTCCAGTACCTCATTACTTTTTCCGTGAAAACTTTCCTAATGTCCAACCTATATTTCCCTTGATGCAGCCTGAGACTGTGTCCTCTCGTTCTGTCAGTTGCTGCCTGGAGAAAGACACCAACCCCCAGCTGTCTACAACCACCCTTCAGGAAGTTGTAGAGAGTGATTAGGTCACCTCTGAGTCTCCTCTTCTCCAGGCTAAACAACCCTAGCTCCCTCAGTCATTCTTCATAGGGCTTATGCTCCAAGTCCTTCACTAGCCTTGTTGCCCTCCTCTGGACACGCTCAAGCATCTCAACATCCTTCCTATACTGAGGGGCCCAGAACTGGACACAGCACTCCAAGTGTGGCCTCACCAGTGCAGAGTACAGGGGAAGAATGACCTCTCTGCTCCTGCTGGCCACACCATTCCTGATACAGGCTAGGATGCCATTGGCCCTCTTGGCCACCTGGGCACACTGCTGGCTCATGTTCAGGTGCTGTCACCAGTACCCCCACGTCTCTTTCCTCCTGGGCACTGTCCAGCCGCACCATCCCCAGCCTATAACACTACAGGGAGTTATTGAGGCCCAAGTGAGGACTCGGCACTTGGACTTATTAAACTTCATCTTGTTAGACTCTGCCCACCCATGCAACTGTTCCAGATCTCTCTGTAGAGCCATCCTATCTTCCAACAGATCAAAACACGCTCCCAGCTTAGTGTCATCTGCAAATTTACTAAGCAAAGATTCAATACCCTCCTCCATATCATCAGTAAAAATACTGAACAGAGCTGGCCCCAGCACACACCCCGAGGGACTCCACTGGTGACTGGCCGCCAGCTGGATGCTGCACCATTCACCATCACTCTCTGGGCCTGGCCATCCAGCCAGTTCCTAAGCCAGCACAGAGTGCTCCTGTCCAAGCCACGGGCTGCCGGCTTATCCAGGAGTGTGCTGTGGGAGACAGTGTCAAAGGCCTTGCTGAAATCCAAATAGACGACATCCACAGGCCTTCCTGCATCCACCAGGCAGGTCACCTGCTCATAAAAGGTGATCAGGTTGGTCAAACATGACCTACCTCTCCTAAACCTGCGCTGGCTGGGTCTGATACCCTGGCCATCCTGTAAATTCTGTGTGATGACACTCAGTATAAACTGTTCCATTATCTTGCCAGGTACTGAGGTCAGGCTGACTGGTCTGTAATTACCAGGATCCTCCCTCCCACCCTTTTTGTGAATGGGTGTCACACTGGCCAGCTTCCAGTCATCTGGAACCTCACCAGTGAGCCAGGACTGATGGTAGATGATGGAGCGTGGCTTCACAAGCTCATCTGCCAGCTCTCTCATCACCCTGGGATGGATCCTGTCTGTCCCATAGATTTATGGGTATCCAGGCATTTCAGTAGTTCTCTGACTGCCACCTCTTGGATAATGGGGGGACTATTCTGCTCCCTGACACAATCTACCAGCCCAGGAGGGCAGTTGTCTTGAAGTCAAGTCATCTCCTCACTAAAAAATGAGGCAAAGTAGTCATTAAGCACTTCTGCCTTCTCCTCATCTGCAGTTACAAAGTTGCCTCCCTTGTCCAGTAAAGAACAAAGGTTGGTCTTACCGTTCCTTTTAGCATTAATATATTTGTAAAAACATTTCTTATTATCCTTTACAGAAGTTGCCATTCTAAATTTGAACTGAGCTTTGGCCTCCCTAATTTTTTTCCTACATGCTTTAGCAGCTCCCTTAAACACTTCCTGAGAGAGCTGACCCGCTTTGGTTGGAAGGTTCATGCGGAGGTCACCTTTGGCTCAGGGCCTGCTGTTGAGGCCTCACTCAGGCCTCTTGTCCAGGCCTGGGAGGAGCAGGGACATCTTCCACCAGATCAGGTTGTTCAGAGCCCTGTCCCAGCTGGACTGGAATGTTTCCAGGGATGGGGCATTGACCTCCTGCAGCCCCCCGCATCCCCCCTGGCCATGGAACCTGGCTGCAGAAATGGGTCCTTGGGGTGCTTTCCAAGGAAACTTGAAGGGATGAGGGATCCAAAGCCAGCAGCGGGGTCAGTGCAGTGTCCATGGCCACAGCCCCTTGCAATGGCCCAGGGCAGGTTGGGATGATGATCCACCCTCTCTCCTGGCCCAGGGCAGGGCTGCGTGCTCTTGGTGGCACCTTGGGCTTGGCACACACTTGAGGAGGGTTTCTCTTTTCACTGGGGAAACTCAGGAGTTCTAGATTGCTTCAAAAATAAAGGGAGAAAATCCTTCTTTGGTTAATGCAGCCTGGTCTCCAAAGAAAGCAGGTCCCAGGTGAGTGAAAAGAGATAGGATGTGCTTTGGCAATGTGGAACAAGGTTGTCCACACCGGGTCAGACCTCAAGGCACAGCTTCTCTGAGCAGGCCAGACCTCATTGGGAGGCCCTGGATCAGTATCAACCACTGAATGCTGCAATCACCTCTTCTCTAATGAAAACAGTAATGAAATATACCCTGGAAAATGGGAATACATATTTCTTAGAAGCTCTTTGAAATATTTCTCCATAACTGCAGCAGGAAAACTTCCTAATGAATGGCACTGGGCCAGAGGGAACTCAAGGCAGAGCCATGGTTTGTCAGGACTTGTTTGATCCTGATGAGCCCTTTGGTGGATTTGGTGTTAAACCCTGGAACCTCAGGGCCTGAAAGGAGATTGCACAAACCTTTCCAGGAGTGAAAGTCAGAAGAAAAACTCAAAGTGTCTCTATGCATCAATGGGTCCCACTGAGGTCCATCCCCAACACAGGCTCCTCATGGAGTCCATGAAGGAGAGATTTGGAGGCCAGGATTGCACAAAATCCTCTCAGAGACTCCTTGTGGGAAGGAAATTCCAAAGTACCTTAAACACCTTGAGTATCTCAAAGCATTAATGAACTTCACTGAGTGTCAATGCAAAGCTCTCAAGGGACTCTTTAGAGCAGATAATTGGAGGCTGTGATTGCACAAACCTCTCAGAGACTTAGTGCCTCAAAGAAGTACTTAAATTACCCCTGAGTACCTTGAGGCATTAATGAGTCCCACTGAGTGTGGTTACTGGCTAAGAATCTCTAGGGACTAATTAAGGCAGATAATTGGAGAACATGACTGCACAAACCTCTGAGACTCAGTGTCAAAACTAAGTTCTTTGATAAACCTTGAGTACCCTGAAGTAGTAATGAGCCCCACTGATTATTTTCACTGACTAAGAATCCCAAGGGACTAATTAAGGCAGATAACTAAGGTCATGATTACCCAATTTTTTCTCATAGAGACAATTTTTAAAAGGGAAACACCAAGTACCTTAAAATAACTGAAGTACCTTGAAGCATTAATGAGCTCCACTGAGTGTTGTTACTGACAAAGCCTCTCAAGGGACTCATTAAACCAGATATTTGGAGGCCATGATTGCACAAACCTCTCAAAGACTCCCAGGAAAAAGCAAAACCCAAAGCCCTTTGAAAAACCTGCAGTCCCTGGGAGCATTCAGAAGCCCCCCAGGGCCATTGCTGACCAAGGCTCCCCAGGGACTCCTTCCAGCACATCCTTGAGGCCACCGGGATGTGAGGGGGATGCTGAGGGCAGCACAAGGGGCTGACAGTGCCCAGCCTTGCTGGGGTTGTGCCAGGAGGCCCCAGGGCCTCAGGACAAGGTGTCTCCTCACAGCCCTTGGTGGCACAGAAGCTGCTGTGCCCCAGGGCACCAAGACTTGGCTTCTCTTTGTCCCCACCTGTCATCACTGCCTCCAGTTCTCTGCTCTGCCTGGGGCCTGGGGACACTTTCTCTGTCCTGTCCCTCAGTGGGAGCCATTAAAACTTCAAGAAACTTTGGAGTTGGATTCTGACTTGGAATTCTTGAGAGGTTTCTTCAGCTCTCTCTCAGAGACTGATGTTCAGGGCCCCAGCACAAAGCCCCAAGAGGGTCATTAAAGTCCATGTGCTGTGTCTGTGCTGCTGAGCTGGGCCGGGCTCCTGGCACAGAGGCAGCTCCTGGCAGCCAAGAAGAGCTTCAAAAACACATCTCTCTTGATGAGCAACACTTCTCCCAACCCAGCAGGGCTGGGGCACTGCCTGCAGCCACCCCGGCCACAGCACACAGGCACAGAGAGCTGCAATCACTCAGGGCTGGGAAGGAGCTGAGCAGTGACTGAGGGAGAATCACTCCCAGCCCTTGACACAGGAACCTCTGGCTGCAGGACAAGGCAGCTGCAGCTCCTGCAGTGATCTCCTAAAGTTGCAACATCCCAATGCCTACAGACTGTGTGAGTACATTCTCTGATTATCTCTTGTGGAGAGCAGCCAGGGGTGCCCAGGGCTGTCCTGCAGAGCAGGGTCCTGCAGCCCAAGGTGCTGTGCTGGGGCAGGGACTCTGCTGCCTGCCAGGGACAGCTCTCAGCCAGCCCTGGGAGCTGCTCCCAGCGCTGGGGAACAAGATCTGGGTGGAAGGAGACAGCTGGTAAGGCATGGAAGTTTTCTTCTTGTGTGCTGAGGTTGCTGCATTGTTCAGGACTGCTCCCAGTATGACATTTAACTGCAGAACATTTCCAAGCAGTTTATACATGGAGCAGAGCAAGGCAGGGGCTGCATAAAAGAGAAAATCCTGCTTTATTAATCTACTGCCTGGATTGAAAATTGCACATATATATTCATCTCTCAGTTCAGGTTGAGAAAAATAAAACTATTTTCTCTGAGATCTTAAAAAAACAGACAGTGACAGAAATCAGCAGAGGGTCCCTTGCAGGCAGCACCAGTGTCGCTTTTCCAGCCTCCTCAGGTTTGCTCTGAGGTTGCCATCAGAGCCTGCAGAGCCAGAGCTGCCCCTGGGCAGTGCCTGAGCTGGGAGGGCTCTGCAGGGCAGAGTTGAGCCCCCAGGGCTGGGCTGGGCTCTGGCAGCACTGGCAGGGCCCAGCCCTGGGCACAGGGAAGCAGCTGCAGGCAGGGACAGCTCCAGGCAGCAGAGCCCTGGGCAGGCAGTGGGGGGAAAGCACCCAAGCTGTGCTGGGATATTGAAAGTCCTCTCCAAACCAAACTATTCCATTACATTTCTCACAGATCCCCATGCCAAGACACTGCAAATGCAGTGTCCAAGCTCCCTCTGCTTCAGAGAACTGGGAAACAATGGAGCAACAGTCTAGCTCCCCTCAGCCTTCACTGTGTTACAGCCAATGCTCTTGCCTTGCACAATTCTCTCTGATCTCCCTGGGCACAGCAGGAAACACTCTCCAACTGCCTTTGGCCATCACTGTTCCTTAGCCCTGGCAGAGGAGATTCTGCCAAGCTCCTCTGCCTCAGGAGCAGTTTGGGCTGATGAAGTCCAAGCCCAGGACTGGCCCCTGTCCCTGTTCCCATGACCCCAGTGCTGCAGAGCAGAGCTGACCCCTCGGTGTCCATGGGCAGAGCCCCTGCTCATCACAGCAATGGGGCCAGATCCCAGCAGAGCTCCAAGCACGGGGCCGAAGGAAGGGCTCTGAGAAAAGGAAAATTGTGTGGCACAGAGCAGCAGGGGCAGGGCTGGGAGAAAGGACTTGGATACTGCTCAGAAAAGTTTTGCCTGACTTGTCACTGTCTCCTCCTTCAACAGGACTCCATGGCCAGAGTGAAGAAATGTCCAACAGCAGCTCCATCAGCCACTTCCTTCTGCTGCCATTGGCAGACACACGACAGCTGCAGCTCCTGCACTTCTGTCTCTTCCTGGGCATCTCCCTGGCTGCCCTCCTGGGCAACGGCCTCATCATCAGCGCCGTAGCCTGCGGCCACCACCTGCACACACCCATGTTCTTCTTCCTGCTCAACCTGGCCCTCACCGACCTGGGCTCCATCCTCACCACTGTCCCCAAAGCCATGCACAATTCCCTCTGGGACACCAGGCACATCTCCTACACAGGATGTGTTGCTCAGCTCTTTTTGTTTCTGTCCTTCATTGGAGCAGAGTATTTCCTCCTGACCACCATGTGCTACGACCGCTACGTGTCCATCTGCAAACCCCTGCACTACGGGACCCTCCTGGGCAGCAGAGCTTGTGCCCACATGGCAGCAGCTGCCTGGGCCAGTGCCTTTCTCTATTCACTGCTGCACACGGCCAATACATTTTCCCTGCCCCTGTGCCATGGCAATGCCCTGGGCCAGTTCTTCTGTGAAATCCCACAGATCCTCAAGCTCTCCTGCTCCAAATCCTACTACAGGGAGCTTGGACTCATTGCAATTAGTTCTTCTTTAGCAATTGGTTGTTTTGTGTTCATTGTTTTCTCCTATGTGCAGATCTTCAGGGCTGTGCTGAGGATCCCCTCTGAGCAGGGACGGCACAAAGCCTTTTCCATCTGCCTCCCTCACCTGGCCGTGGTCTCCTTGTTTCTCACCACTGGCATGTTTGCTAACCTGAAGCCCTCCTCCCTCTTTTCCCCATCCCTGGATCTGGCCCTGTCAGTTCTGTACTCGGTGGTGCCTCCAGCCCTGAACCCCCTCATCTACAGCCTGAGGAACCAGGAGCTCAAGGCTGCAGTGTGGAGACTGATGACTGGATGGTTTCAGGAACATTAAACTGCTGGCCAATTTCTGCAAATCCCTTGGAATAAAAGTCATTTTTGATACTTCTTGTTGGTTTCATTTTGGAGGTTCTTTTTCTTTGTTTTACTCCTTTAATCTTCTCCACAAAGATATGTCATTGTTTGTGCCATTTCTTATTTTGTTTCTCTCCACCTTCCCTGTGGCCACAGACTGTTCCCATGAGGGGCTGCGCTGTTGATGACTTTAAAGGAACTAAGGGATCTCTCAGCGAAGTTTTCTGCAGAGATCCCACTTTTGTTCCCTCCTCTGGAGCTGCAGCAGTAATGTCTGTATACAGAGGGTGGGGGCAGATCAGTGCTGGCACAGCAGCTGTGCCCAGGAGCAGCAGCACGCGAAGACCTTCCTGGTGCTGTGCCCTGGGCCAGGAGGGATTGTGCCACAGGAGCTGAGCCTAAATTTCTTCTCCCAGGCAGCTTTAGGGCACAGAACATAGAAAAGGCAGAGCTGCCTCTCAACTTTCCACAGTCCTCCAGAAGGATCCCGTGTGTGAAGCAGCCTGGGTTTATGTGTGAGGGGAGAGAAATTCAGAGCCCTTAATTCCACCGTGGGCTGAGGGTCTGCATTTCCAATGGTCCTGCAGCTGCCAAAGGGGCCTTTTTTGCTCAGCTGAGAACAGTTTTGCTGAAATCCTGTCCTAAACCTGCTTTTCCTGCAAATGTGCCCAATGAGTCCTCATTTTTTGCAGCCCTAGGTCTTGTGTGGGTGCAGGTGTTAGAACTCAGGGATGGAACAGCTCTGCTGGGGGAAAATTCTTTTTCCTTGTTTGTTTTCTTCTGGGGTTTTGTTTGGAGTATTTAGGTTGGATTGGTTTATTTTCCTGTTCTTTCTTGGGTTTTGGTTTTGTTTTTTTTTGGGGGGGGGGGGTTTGTTTTGTTTGTTTGTTTGCTTGGGAGTTTTTTGCCTTTTTTACTTATTTAACTCTCCCTGTCGGCTCTGGGCAGAGCTCTGTACCTCTATCTGACACTTCCCTGTGGCACTGTGGAGGTGGTCAGGGGGACCTTCCCTGAGCTGTGTGCACAGCAATGCACATCAGCCCAGGCCGGGGGTGCTCAGTGCCCGGTCAGTTTTGCTGTCTGGGTGTGGCTCTGGACGCTTCCCTTGGAGCGTCTCCAGGCAGGGAACGCTGGAGCTGTCACAACCGTGGTGTCACAGAGAGGGGAACGCTGGGGCTGTCCCGCTCCAGCCCCGGCCCCAAGAGCTCTGCCAGCACCTGGAGGAGACACAAAGGCTGAGCCCAAGGGTGAGAACTGCAGAAGGGGCTGAGCTGGGAGGAAGGCAGTGGGATCATGGAGTCCAGGCCCTGGCCCTGCACAGACAGACCAACAGTGGCAGCCTGGGCATTCCCAGGAGCGGTGTCCAAAGGCTCCTGGAGCTGCGGCAGCCTCGCAGCTGTGACCATTCCCTGGGGAGCCTGGTGAGTGGTCAAGCCCCCTGCAGGGGAAGAAGCTTTTGCTGTTCTCCAGCCCGCAGCTGGCCTGGCCCAGCCCCAGCCGTTCCCTGGGGTGCATTCCCTGCTGGCCTCGGGGCAGAAGTCTCAGCTGCCCCTGCTGCTGTCCCTGGGCAGGAGGTGCAGCCCCCGGGGAGCTCTGAGCTCCGTCTGCTGGGCTGTGGCCGAAGCGAGCCAGTGCCGGCAGAGCTCTGGGGAAAGGTCCCGGCCCTGGCTTGGGGCTGGGCCAGTGGGCCAGGGAGCAAATCAACTTGCAGCTGCTGCCCCAGAGCAGGGAAGAGCAGGAATTGCTGGCTGGGAGAGACTCTTGCCAAGGGCCTGCAGCGCCAGGACACAGGCCATGGCTGGACACTGCTTGGGGCCAGGGTGAGCTGGGATGTGGGGATGGACTTGTTCCCTGGGAGGGCGGTGGGGCCCTGGCACAGAGTGGGAGGAAAAGGTGCGGCTGCCCTGGAATGGCTGGAAGTGACCAAGGCCTGGTTGGAGGGGACTTCCTGCCGGGATGGGATGGGATGGGATGGGATGGGATGGGATGGGATGGGATGGTGCAGTGGGGGGATGGGGTGGTTTGGGCTCTTGGAGTAGGGGAGTAGAGGGAGGGAATACAAGAAGCAGTTTTTGAAGGCTGCTGGTGCTTTTAGGAGTTTTGGGGCCTGGAACTCTCTTGTGGGAGGTTGCTGTGAAATTGGGAAGGCTGAGTTCAAGGTGCTGTGCTGTGCAGGGCTGAGGTGGAGGGGCAGTGATTTGGGGAGGGTAAGGGGACCTGCTCCCAGGAAAGAAAGAAAGAAAGAAAGAAAGAAAGAAAGAAAGAAAGAAAGAAAGAAAGAAAGAAAGAAAGAAAGAAAGAAAGAAAGAAAGAAAGAAAGAAAGAAAGAAAGAAAGAAAGAAAGAAAGAAAGAAAGAAAGAAAGAAAGAAAGAAAGAAAGAAAGAAAGAAAGAAAGAAAGAAAGAAAGAAAGAAAGAAAGAAAGAAAGAAAGAAAGAAAGAAAGAAAGAAAGAAAGAAAGAAAGAAAGAAAGAAAGAAAGAAAGGAAGAAAGAAAAAAATGAGAGAGAGAAGGAAGGAAGGAAGGAAGGAAGGAAGGAAGGAAGGAAGGAAGGAAGGAAGGAAGGAAGGAAGGAAGGAAGGAAGGAAGGAAGGAAGGAAGGAAGGAAGGAAGGAAGGAAGGGTTTTAAATGGAGCTCTATATGTATAATTTAAGAAGCAACAAAGTTGAATTTAGCAGCAATGTAATTTTATTTTAAGCAGCATTTTATAATCAAGCATATACAAAAAATTTGGCAGCAATCAATTAAAAGTAAGTACTCTTTAGATAAAGCATAAGCAAAACTGACCAGGGTACAGAGAGAGGTTTCTCACTCTACCTCATGTACAAAACAAAGTAATCCAAGTTAAACTTATATACTGTATGCTAATTCATATTCATTAATATTTCCCATTTATCTCCTTCAATTTCCAATTCTTAAAACCTACATTGCAATACTACATAGTGCATGCTCCACATGTTGTTGGGGGGTCTTCTCGGCTTTTTGCTGGTCTTCTTCAGATGAAGGCTCATCATCTTCCTCGCATCCTCTGAATAACCTTACTGGATGCATGTGCACTCTAGGTTTTTTTAGTGTTTGACATAACTAAGCATTTTGTTCCAAAAAGTAACTATTTCATGGATCAAACCACCACCCAAACTCTCTACCTTGGAATAGTCCCAACTTTGTCCATCTCAAGGCCAGTTCTATCTTAAGACATCCTGTATCCCGTAACATCTGCAAAGGGCCCATCTCTTGACCTTGGAGTAGTCCAAGCTTTGGCCAATCCAGCTTTGAAACTCTTGCTTATCTCAAACTGCATCCTGTATCTTATTTTTCTCCTGTAGCATCTGCCAAGGGGCCCATCTGCTTTGTAACACAATCACGTCTACTTTTCCCTTTACTACTTTATCACAAATATTTTCTAAAATATATATATTATTAAAATATTGATACAATTACAATTAACATGAATAATTTTCATTTATTACAGCTTCCCTCATTTCTCTTCTTAATCATATTGATTCATGCTTTTTAATTAAAACTGAATCTCAATTTCTTCTATATTCCAAATAATCCAGGTTTCCACGCTCTCATTTCAGCCTCTAATTTTTCTAACATCTCCCGTGCTGCATCAAGCTTTTTGCATTCCTTCTCAAATTTGGTTAACATCTCTTGTGCTAGAGTAGTCTCTTTATGTTCAGTCAACATCTCTTCAGGTCCTTTCTTTTGAGTGCGAGTAGGTCTAGCTTTTAATATCATCAAAGAATTTGGTTTCCCTTTTGTTGCCAATTCTGGATCAATGGGCATTGCTGTCATTTGCATTCCTTGTATCACTGAGTGGATTAGTCTAATAAGACATGGAATCATGCATGGTAAGAATAACAATCCTAATCCAGAACATAACAGCATAAATCCCACCTTATTCCACCAGGCTCCTCCAAAGAGGTTATCCCACCAATCCGTTTTTAGAATAGAATTCCACCTTTCAACAGGTACGTGTGACACCCTTTTAATTTCTTCAGCAAGTTTTGTGATGGCTTCCCCATGATCATCTCTCTCCACACAGCACTCAGATTCCTTAAATCTTCCTCAAACTCCCCCTTCTTCAGCCAACAGATAATCTAGGGCAATTCTGGTTTGATATACAAATGCTCACATTTGTGAATGCTGCTTGGCCAGTAACTTTACGGCATCAGAAGTATGGTTTGATACAACCTCCACTACTGCCCGGAGTCTTATCAACCAATTCAACAGATAAATTGGGGTCCTATATCCCCAAGACCCCTCCTCAGCCCAAGTTGCTGGGTCATAATACACTATGATTCTTCTGCAGGCCATTCATCTTCCCCCATTCCTGGTTTCCCCCTGCTTTTGGGAAGTCGAGGTTTAAATCTCTTTTATTTCTTTCTAGACTCTCATAAAGTGGTGTTCCTAGCATATTGCTCCTAGACCTTGGTATGACAAAGAAGGAGGGTTGTATAACTCCTAAGGTACAGGTTGCCTCCCGCTTTTGAGGTCATTCACTCTATGCTCATTGCCCACAAATGCAATATATTCCATTGGGGGGTTCCAATTTCTATCTGTTTTTTCTTGTTGTTCCCAATAGGATTTTAGGTCTTTTTTTGGATTGGTAGGGGTTAGCTCTAGGACTTTTATGCCAATTCATTTCCTTTTATCATAATTCATTTCTATTGTTATTCCCCAATACCCAGTAAAAGTTTTTGGTCACAAGGTCTTAGTTTTATTATCCAAATTACCTACTAAAGTAGATATACAAGGAGTATATCCTAGTATTTCATTATATTTCTTTCCTTCTCAAGTTATACAGACTGTTCCATTTACTTGACGACTCAAAATCCATCCTGCTGGTCGTTTTAATGTCTTGGAAATTTGAGTATGATTCCATTTTAGAAATTGTCCTGGAGCTAGACTCTCACCTCTCCACAGCCATCTTTCAGCCATTCTAAGTCCCCTACAGATCCAGCATTTGGATACTCCTATTTCTGTAGCAATTTCTTGCATCAAATGTACAGAAAGGTTCTTACCTGAAGTTGTCAAATCCCAGTCACTATACTGCTGCTTGAATTGTTCATACAGCTTATCTAGATCCTTTAATTCTTTCCCTAAGGTCTTTTAAAGTATTTCTTTTGTTTCTTTTTGTTTTTCTTCTTTTTTCCTTAGTGCTGTGCCACCTATACCTATACTTGGATCATTTCCATTCTCATCTTTCTAAAAACAAACAAAAAAAATCATATGGAGGACAAATATGATCACTGTAGGGATAAGGAGCTGGTCCATTAAATCCTAATTTTTTCCCTACCCAATACATTTTTCTATTTTTAACACAAACTTCTATAAAATTGCTGTGATCATAGCAGGCAGCACTAACATGTGGATGTGCCACAAACACAAATTCCATCTTGTCCTTGATTCACATGGAGTGATGGCATTTATTACAGGGATCAGCATTATTGGGACTTTTTTTCTGCATAGATTGTTCTCTCATTGCCCGCTCTTGTGCTGCTTGTTTTATTATTGTTTGTTCCTGCATTACTCATTCCCTTATCTCATGGACTCTGTCCAGAGTGGCTCCATAGTTTTGGCCAGTTGCCAAGGGCATCACAACAAACACAGTGAAAATAATCCTCAGTAGTTTTGACTTTCTACCATCCTCAAGGCCTTTTAGGTTGCAGCCAGGGCCAAGATGTCAGGATTCTTGGTAGCAAAGTTTATATCCTGGGATCTAGTCACTGGTGCATTTGGTCTCACTGGTACCCTTGGCCTCATGTTTGTTTCAAGGATGGCACAGATTACTCACATTTCTCGCAGCACTGCCCTCTCTCTCTTTCTCTGGGTTAGTCAGCTACTTCATCTTTTAGTCTAAACCACCAAAGCTCTGGAGATGTGCCAACCACAATAAGATTTGCTTTTCCACTACTTCAGTTAACAGCCTGATTTGTTGGTCACTTTTTGCTCTGACATCAGGGATAATTATTAAGTCTTCATCACCACCAACAGGCACATCCACAATGCCAATTCACATCAGAAATGTGTCTATAGCGTGGCACATAAATTCCTTCTCCACAGGAACTGTTAATTATGATACACTGGTCTATAATATTATGAATCCTTTCCTCTCTCACCTGCTCAAAAGCTATTATAGTAAAAACTCATTGGTCTAAATTTTCTATTAATCAAACTGCTGCATAAAAAGGTTCCATCTTCATATCTTAAAGGTGTTCCAAAAAAAAATCACTGAAAAATCTTTATGAAGTTAACTGTTCATGCACACCATCTAAGCAAGTTAAATCAATTGTCTCTCTCTTTCTTCTTCTCTTGTTATTCACCACCACCAATTAAGGCAAAGCGCACAAATAACACAAACCCACAGGTGACGCTCTAAGCCACGCTTAGTACGCTCCCAGTGTGTTACTTGTTCTTGGACTCTTTTAGTAACAGGTGTTTGCAATCTCTTTTTCTAGAATTGTAGTTCCTCAATGAAATCTGTTAGTGTTAGTTGCTGAGGGCCTCTTAAAAGATTTTCAATCTGTTCAGGCTGTTCCCATTGATCAAGGAAGTGTCTGATCCCTTCCCATAGGCATTGTTCTGCCTCTGAACTCAATGGAGTTGCTGTTGACAGCCAATCCAGAATGCCTGTTTTTTCTAATAAATTTAAAACACAAACCTTTAATTGTTAACTGTCAAAGGAGTTTTATAATCTGAACAGGTTAAGCAAGACAATTTATCTTTCTCTGTTGTTTCTGGGAATCCTACTACATCCACCTCTTACTTTTGCTATCCTTTGTTGTTCCTGCAGTTTTCTCAAAACCACTAATTTTTCCATGTGATAGGCTAAATAAATAAATGCTCTTTGTACTTGATCTTCTATTATATAAGTATCAATGTTGATCTGTGCTAAAACCCATTTGTGCATTCTAAAGTCTCATTCTACTCTACTAAAATATCGTATACAATTAATCATAAAAGCTACATCTCTTTGGTCCCAAGGTACAGTTGTTCTGTGCCAATGTCTTTGTCTCAGCCACTTCATGGTCACTGCTTTACACCGCTCACACTGATGACCGTGTTTGCAGCAACCTTGATGAAACATGGAAACTTCTCTCTGTGGGATGGCAGCTTCTGACCTTTCTGTACTAAGGATATCTTGAATATCCTGGGGCTGGGTTATTCTTTCAATATGTGGGTAGCATACCAAATGTATTGCAGCATTATGGGAAATCCACACCTGAAAACGATTTTCCACATGAGCTGTAGCCTCTGGGCACCAAATGCTCTCTTCTGCTATGTTGTGGATTAACTACAGTTTTACTTTAAACTGTATTTTGGACCTCAATAAAAAGGTTTCATCAAATGTAAGTCTTCTTTAATTTTACTTCCAGGTCTTCTGGTATCAAAATAATTTTCCAATCTTTATTGCGTATAGGTCCTTTTACCCTTGAAGCATGAGTCTAGCCTTTTTCTGCCGTTTGAATTGTGGTTTTGTCAGGGGGAATCCATTGTCACTCTTTCAGAGTTGCTCCTAGGTTTTTCATGGCTTCTACTTCTGCTAAAGAAAAGTATGGTGTTTGATTTTGTGCTCCTGCTTCCTGAAAAGTCATAATTACATTGCTGTTTTCCCTCAGGGCAGCTTTCTTAGCTTTATCATCAGCCAAATTTTTCTTCTTGTTTTAATGCCTCTCCCTCTCTGGTGGCCTTTCACATGAACCACTGCTATCTTTTTTGGACCCTTCAAAGCTTTAAGAATTTGAAATTATCAATCCTTGGTGCACTAATCCTTTTCTTTGAGTGTTTAGAAGTCCCCTTTCTTTCCAAATTTTTCTAAATGTATGCACGACCCCAAAGGCATATTTTGAGTCGGTGTATATGGTTCCTTCTCGATCCTTTAATAACAGCAATGCACAGAATAATGCATAGAGTTCACAGGCTTGTGCTGACCAGGACGGGCTAAGGGGACCAGATTCTTTTACTTCCTGTTTTTCTCTATAAATTATGGCATACCCAGATTTCCTTCTTCCGTCTACCACTCGGGATGATACATCTATAAACAATTTTTCTCCTGTTTTTAATTCTTGTTCTCTCAAATCTGGACATATTTTTGTTTGTAACTCTATGACCTCTGTGCAATCATGTATTAATTATTCCCCAGGGTCCCCGTAAAGGAACTGAGTGGGGCTTTGTATATTTGTCATTTTCAGCTCTAATTCAGGGGAGGCTATCAAGTTATACTATGATACTATACTATTCAGCTATCAGTTAACCATTTTTCAGCCTTTTTAGCAAGGATTCCCCTAATATTATGGGGGGTGTACACTTTCAGTGGTGCCCCAAAGGTTACTTTTTGGCCTTCTTCTACTAACACCGCAGTGGCTACCAGAGCTTGCAGGCGTGTTGGCCAACTCTTACTAACTGGATCAAATAATTTGGAATAATATCCTACTGGCTTTCAGCTTCCTGCCCAATCTTGAGTCAATACTTCATAAGCCGTTTGATGAACTGTATTAACAAATAATTGAAAAGGCTTGTCTAAATTGGGAAGACTCTGTACAGGAGTCTGCAGTTGGGCTTCTTTAACTTGCTCCAAATTTTCCTGATCCCTTTCACTCCATTTCAAGCAATTGGTAGTTAATTTCTCACTTAGAAATTTTACTTTTCTCCTAAACCCTTCTATATCTATTGCCTACAATAACCCAAAAGTCCCCAAAACTGCTTTATTTCTCTTTTAGACTTTGGGGGTCCCATGTTCAATATTCCTGAAACCCTTTCAGGGTCTAGCTTTTTCTTTCGCTTACTAGTCCAATGACCTAAATACCGCACTTCTGACTCTACAAACTGCAATTTTGACTTTGATATCTTCAGCCCATTTTCTCCCAGAAAATTTAGAAGCTTAATAGTACCCTTTCTAGTTTCCTCTTCAATTTCTCCTGCTACTAGCAAATCATCTACGTATTGTAGCAGCTTAATTCCTTTGTGTAACTCAGAGGACTTCAAAAGATTTTCTAATGCGCTCCCAAAAAGATTCGGTGCCTCTGTAAAACCTTGCGGTAACACTGTTCACCTTAATTGTTCTCTCCTACCTGTATCTGGGTCCTCCTACTCACAGGCAATCCCTACTGCCCTCATCCAGAGGCCAAGTTCAAAAGGCATCCTTTAAATCTATGACACTGTACCACATGTAATTAGGAGGTATCTGGCTTAGCTACTCCTGGGAAGTGGGTAATGGTTCTTTGATTTACCGCTCTGAGATCCTGGACTAGTCGGTAGCTACCATCAGGCTTCTTTACCGGCAGGATGGGGGTATTATGTGGTGACACACAGGACTCCAACACCCCCCGATGTACTGAATTCTCAACTACCGGTTTCAATCCCTTCTGACCTTCCAGTGATATTGGATATTGTTTTACTCGAATGGGGATTTCAGGGTTCTGTATTTCAGTGCTAATGGACTGAATGTTTAATTTTCCTGCTTCACCAGTATACCACACAGTGTCGCTAATCTCAAAATTATCTTCTTCAGTTAAAGAATAAATTTTAAGTTTTCCTTCACAGGGTGTTATTTTAATCCTCAAGGCTATTATTAAGTCCCTTCCTAATAAATTATTATCAGCCTCTGGTATTAATACCAAATCATTCAGTCCAAATTTTTTATCCTATTCAATCTGCACATTTTTAATTACAGGAACCTGAAAAACTTCTCCTTTAACCCTAATTACTGGGACACATTCACGACTTACTTCACACCCTTGTGCTTGTTTTTATACTGCGGACCTAGTGGCTTCTGTGTCCACCAAAAATTTGATTTCTTCATTTTGAGGACCTATTTTCAGTTTAACCAAAGGATCTTCTAGGTTTTCGGTTTGTAGTGGTGTGAGAGTGGTTTTATTAAGTTATTAAGTTATTTTTGTAAAATTTTCAAGTTATTTTTGTAATGGTTTAGTTCACTGTACCCCCCTGTGTTCTGTAATAATTTTCCCCCCTTATGAGTTAGGTATATAACCAGATGTTATATGCCAATCATTTCTCCCCTGCACCTGTCCCTGTCAGTTCACCCCCTCTCCTCGTGGTCGCCCTGTCTGTCACTTCGAGACTCTTCCTGGATTCTGGAAAGATCCAGGAGAGGTATTGAGTGGTAGGCTGGTGCCCGGGGAATCCCCTCCTACCCTTCTGTGATTTGTTAATGGTTCAAAGGTTGACACCCCTGTTACCACCCCCATGTTCCCTGGTTGGCTGACCCGTTGTCAGCCCTCCCTAGTTTATAAGTGGCTCTCAAGCTTTGATCTTGGCTCTCTCTGGGCAGCAGTAGGGTGAGGCGGAGCTCCTTGCCAGACTCCCCTTAATAAACTACCTTCTACCCTGCCTAAAGAGAGACAACTCTTTTTCCGTCGCCGCAGTCGCAATTCCATCAGCTCCACTTGCTGGTGTGGGGAACCAAGAACTCACTAGGAGGAGGTTACTCGCCCTGCCTGTAACGCCGACCGATCTTCATTGTAGCAGTGCAGAACTGAGCTAGCCTGCACGCCTGCCAGGCGTGAGAGGACAGTGCTATATCAGTCCTCATTAAAGAGAACTCCTGACCCCTCTAGTCTTCCTGAAACATTTTCTCATCTCACTGCCTCTTTCTGCAGAATTTTTGTAGATGTCCCTTTTTGTGGCAATAAAAACAAGTGGGTCCTGTACCCCTGGAGGTAGGACAAGAAGTTTGTAAGTGTCCTTTCTGGTGACAGGAAAAACACGTGGGTCACATATTCCCAGAGGTGGGACCTGCCTTTTTCTGTTGTTTGTTCTTTCCCGAGTGCTTCTCTGTATTCATGGTTGTCTGTGTTTCCTTGACTGCTGCCATTAAAATCTGTGGTTTTGTCTTTTGCCTCTCCTCATCTCTTCTCACATACACTTTCTGTGCTTCTCTTAACAATTCCTGAAGCCCCTTATCCTGCCAATTTTCTACTTTTTCCACCTTCTTCCTGATGTGCCCCCAGGACTTAGCTACAAATTGTGTTTTCAAAAGGACCTGTCCTGCTGCAGTATCAGGGTCTACACCTGAATATAACTGCAAGATTTTTCTTCATCTTTCTAACCAGTCTGCCAGGGGTTCATCCTTCCCTTGGTGCTCACTTAGAGCTTTCCTTATATTCTGCCCCTTGGGCACTGCTTCCCGGATTCCTCGGATAATCATCCACTAGAGATCACTCATATTCTGCCTGCGTCTTTCATTCTGATTATTCCAACCTGGAATAATCTTGAATAGGCCATTTCTGATCCCCCTGGTCTGGCCCTGACATTCTCTATCCCAAACCCTCATTCCTGAATGTCTAATCATTTCTCTTTCTTCCATGGTAAACAAGATTCCTAAGATAGACTGCAGTTCCACCCAGGTGTATGTATTCGGCCCCAAGAACTGATCTAATCTCTCTGCCCCTCCAATAGGATCCTCTAGCAGCCTGCCCATCTCCTTCTTAAACTCCCTAACATCCCCTGTGTTCAGGGGAACACTCACATCACCAGAGGCCTCTGTTCTGGATTTGCCATTGGAACTTTTCTAAGCGGGTATAGTCCATCTTCCATTTTTGCTTCCCCATCCCCATCATCACTTCTCCCCATCCCTCCCCTCTAGTTCTATGTGCTACTGGCCCCTCCTGAATAGGAGGTGTGTTTGCATTTACAGGAGGACCCTCGGGGTCTTGGGGTTGAACGGGCTGATTAGGTTGCCTATAAGGGGCTGGGAGGTGATCTAACGGATCCTGGGGCTCGTGTCTGTCTTTTTTGGCTGCTTGTGCTCTAGTTTGTAAAGGATAGAATGGAAAACCCTTGCTTCCCTGCCTTCGAGTGACAAATTCACCCTTTCCCATGGGAAGCCACAGAGCAGCAAATTTGCTTTCTTCCTGATTAAAAGGTTCTTTTGAATTCACATACAAATTCAAAGCCTGGCAAACTCAATCTTCAAACGATTTGGACTTTGGCCAATATAAGTTGTCTTTCCAGATAATTTCCTTTGTCCATTCAAACATATAATAATTAATCATTTTCTGCTTATTTTTTCCTCTTCGGGATTCCCATGCATCCCAGAATTGTAACATCATCCCTGGTGGACTGTCCTGAGGGATGCTCCTCTTCTGAGAACCCCCCTCACAGTTCCCAGGCTCTTGTGAATTTCCTTCATAATTCAGCTCCTGGGTCTAAAGACTTACTCTTGCTTGGACCCATTTTTGGTGGCAACAAACCAAGAAATCCCTGGTTCCATGAGAATTTTGGTCTCCCTCTCTCACTTCATGGTTCAATCCTCTCACTTATTATTTTGTTGCACTATCTTGTCTTTTACCCACTGTTTGCCTCATGCCTAATTCCAATCTTTCTCCCAATCTGTCTTCCCTGATTATATCCTTCTAGCCACTTCCCCTTGCAATCCCTTTTATTCTGTTACTAAATTTACCAACTATTTTCTTCTCAAAGAAAATTGAACTTAACTCAATTGCTCCCTCCTTATTCACCTCACCCAGTGATCAGATGGCTCCCTTCTCCTCGAGGACCTTCCCCTGGGTTCTCAGGCCAGGACCCTCCCTGCCAGTCCCTCCCAGGGATCCTCACTCGTTCTCTCTTTTCACTTCCCTCCTTTCCCAGCTGGTCTCCTCACAGTGAGCTGAAAACGTGGTACTGGGTGGTTCTCACTTTCTTCAGGGGTCTGGCCTACCAGCCCCCATTTTAGTTTTCTACACACACACAAGCGTACAGCTGCCCCCCTGCTCAACCCTGTGGTACTTACACAGTCTGTTTTCCCACACGGTTCTTGTGCACAAGATGTTTTACAGGCACCTTTACCTTTAGCCGGCACTCCAATGGCAGCCTTTGTATGTGCCTTCTACTGCTGGCTTCCTTTGCTTATGCATTTTTGCAATTGGAACTCCTTCTCTAAGGGAGCCTGGTCTAACCTCAGGACCACCTTAAAAGAGCTGGTGGGCAACTCCTTCCCGAGACTAGCCATCTTTTCCGAGGCTGGAGTTCCCAGATTTCAGCATCAGCTTGTTAACAATGAAGCTCTATATGTCTAATTTAATAAGCAACAAAGTTGAATTTAGCAGCAATGCAATTTTATTTTAGTTATATTTTATAATCAAGCATATACAAAAAAAAAATTGGCAGTGATTAAATAAAGATAATTAAGCTTTAGATAAAGCATAAGCAAAACTGACCAGGGTATGGAGAGGGGGCTTCTCACCCTACTTCACGCACAAAACAAAGTAATCCAACTTAAACTTATATACTGTATTCTAATACATATTCATTAATATTTCTCATAAATCTCCTATTTTCAGTTTGTAAATTCTATGTCACTGTACTCCATAGCACATGCTCCACTTGTTGTTAGGGGGTCTTCTTCAGATGAAGGCTCATCATCTTCCTTGTATCCTCTGAATAACCTTACTGGTTGCGCGTGCACTCTTAAGTTTTGTGTTCTATACAACTAAGTATTTAAAGGTGAAAGAAAATGTGGGGAGCAGCCCGAGTTAATCACGCTCTTCACAGAAGTAATGATGAATGCTCATTTATTGAGTGTACACAGGGTTCTATTATAGTAAATCATTCTTATGCATAAGCTGTTCACACGGCATTTTACTACTTGCCATTGGTTACCTCCTGGTGTCCACGAGCCCCAAGGGGCTTTACTATTCACTAGTGTTATCTGCATAAGCATTCCTTTGCAGTTACCTGTTTACACTTTGTTGAGGGGCCAACAGCTTGTTCCCAAGCTCACTGTCCTTGACAGTGCTAAAACAACAGAACTTTCCCAGCACTGTAAGGCTTCTCTGTGTCTATCTCCAAAACTCCTGCTACAATTCCCCCTTTTTCTTTTGCACAAGCTAAGCATTAGATATTGTCTTACACAACATATTCTTAAGACATTACACAACTTAGTACTAATAATCCTATCAATATAAGTAATAATATAACAAACACTTGTTTAATAACATACTTCAGCTATCTTGTTATCTGAAGGCTACTTATCTAATCTCTAAATACATTATCACTTTATTTTAAATCATGTAATTTGTTCTTCATTCATTGCAATTTTTTTGTGAATAGATCCAGAATGGTCAGACAGGTTCATTCAACACATTCCTTCAAACTCTTCACACCTATCGTTATGTACTAAAAGAAAAGGTCAATCGCAGCACGGTTTTGCAAAACAGCATGATTAACACTGCTAACATCCACTGATAGCTCATCTAAAATTTGACTAGTCACATTCAATTCTGATTTTGTCCAGCATGCCATCTGCTTCAATGTGGTCATTGCTCTGGCGGCTGTTGCTCCAGGTATAAATATGGATGTTAACACCGTCCTAGCCTGGGACCAGAGTATAGGATTTCCCATGTCCATACCGTCCAACTCATGTATGGCACGTTTTCTCCGGGTGACTTTTGCTAAAGTCATCAATGTGGTTATGTTAGGGTGAAACAGGGCAAGCTTCCCTAAATGGCATGGGCCCCCATGTGGGCTGGCTGGGACTCCATTCTAAGTGCAGTCTCCACTATTAAAAATATCCCTGGTGGAAGGTGTCATGTTGGTTTGCCAGTCAAATTACATTTGGAATAAAGTTGTTGGTGTACACTGCTACTAGATAGTCAAGCTGAATTTACTGCAGCCCATTTCTGGCTATGTATATTTAGACACTGCTCCGTGGGGGGCTCAGAAGACACCCAGCCTCCCTCACTTCTATTCATAGAGCTGGCATTCATACATTCAAGGAGGCCTAATTCTTCAGGTGGTGAAACAAGTCTATCATCAAGTTGCTCTATAATTTTTACACTTCCAGCCTTCATCAGCTTGGGTGGCTGTGAAACCTGATGTCCACACCGTGGCATCTGCCACAGTAAAATTCAGCATTGTCTCATTTTTCACATAACCTTTAAATTCGTGAGGGCTCAGAAGGGGTGTTCCTATCAAACAAGTTCTGAATGGGTCTTGGGGATTGGCCAGGTTAAGGCAAATAGAATCCTGTCCAGTCACATTGGCAAATGTCACCCATACATTAGTTCTCTTAGAAAATTGATGAGCTAATTGAGAAGATCCTGCAACACTTGTTGACACCATGAGCAAAAGGCACGCAAAACGCAAGAACGTCTTACTATGCAGACCTGCCACATCCCTCTCTTAATGGCCCACACTGTCTGCGCAAATCTCCAATCTGCTACTCCACCAAAATCATCAGGAACAGGGTTAGGTATTCTCAATACTACCTGTGCTGCTCTATAAAAGGCACCAAGGGTACCACTATAGCAATGGTCACACAAATCACCCTCACGCCAAAGCTTTGGTGTCTCTCTCTCAAATTGTGCACCACGAACTCCGCAGCTCACTTCTATAACTATTACTCCCTGACACTGAGGACGCTCTTTTTCTTGCCACTCATGCAAGTGCTGGGAAAGTTCCAATGATCCCAAGGGGCCTTGGCAATCAAAAATGCTACAACCCAGTCTGGGTCAGGAGGGCATTGTTCACCAGAGGCCTCAACCACCAGCTGTCTCAGCAAGGACTTGATGATCCTTCTTCGTTCTTTTCCTTCCTTGCCGCCCAAGTCCATTTACTCGGTACCCATTGGGGTCCAGATGCAAAGCTCAAAGGCTTGGGTGCAGCTGTTGTAAAATTTGCCTCAGAGGTGTCCTTATTGCTGACCAGCAGGTTTCAGAGTGACAGATTCCAGGGCCCTTGGAGATCAGTCAGTCTGGGATGAATTTGAGATCAGCTGCTCTGGCCAGAAGTGTTCCTCTTATCTTCTCCAGAGCTGATCATCTGGCTTTTTATCTTCAGAGGGCTTCTGGTGTTCACTGTGTGCAGAAGGCTTACTGTGACCCTGTTCAGCATGAAACCGCTTTGTCAGCAACGCACGAGTAAAAACCACTCCAGCTTGGCTCTTACTTGGCAGCTGCTGCAGCCACACAACTTAGTAAGATATCTCTGGGTTTTCAGCAGCTTAAGTAAAGCTTTAGTAAATAAATTCCAAGTGGACACTAAACAAGTATTTCACTAAGAGATGATGAAATGTTAAAATTAAAAGCAAGTCAGATTGCAGATGTAATTATACCACATTAGAAACTCCAGTTGGTGGGGATCCATTGGCCATAAGAAAGTAATTAGTAAACAAGGTAATTACAAAGACAGAGCATTTGTTTCCTGCATGCTTTTTCAGGCTTGGAACCAACAGAGTTGACTACATGGAGAGTTGACTAGGGTGAACTCGGAATTCACTCTCTCAGGCAGGAAACTAGTTAAGGAGTGTTACTGATAACAAAGAAGAAAAGTTATACAACATTGATTATTATAAATTACTTTGTTCTCATCTGCTTTTAGCATTTGTCTCTTACAAGTTTTCATCCATTCCTGTAGAAACCGAAGTCTTTTTCCATTCCTCTGTGGCAGCTCCCATCCCTAGTGATGGTTTGAGGGCATGGGGCAGCCCTTGATGCGGAACACGTGGATGTGCAGGTGGGCAGCAATTCTGGCTGCACACACTGACACAGTATCAGAGCAGGTTAAACAGGGACAGGATCAGGGCAGTCCAGAGGACAATATACTCATCAATAAAGCTGTTAAAATGCTTGGTCAAGGAACAGCAATGCTGGGCCTATAAATGCTGTGCTATATAAATACATTTCACTCTTGGTCATGTGGGCAAACACCAGTTGATTTGTGATCTTGGCACACACAAAGCCAAAAGTCAGGATGTAGAGGCAGAGATGACTCTCAAAGAGCTGCACAGCAGGTTTCTTGTACGTCATTGCAGCCAAGGCAATCACAGAGCCAATATGGAGAAAAGGTGAGGGGACACTTATTTCTGCTAAAGTGGATCCCTTTTTTGCCAACTCCAATTTGCACAGGAGAATATGGTTCCTGCCACAGTACAAAGAGCTGGGAGTATTTTCATCTGAATGCTCAGCCTTGGAATCAGAGATTGCTAAAAAGGTGGTCCTCCAATCACTGCCAGTAAATTCATGATTATTATGAAGATTTGTATTTCAATCATGTCAATCATGCCGAAGCGCAGCATTCCCGAGACGTACGTCTGTCAGTGTGAGCAGTAAAACATGAATGTCACAGCAAAACAACAGAAGAACATCCAATCAGGGTTGGTGTCCATCTGCACAACACAAGTTTCTAAAACCACAAAGACTGTGGACAATGAATCACAGCTATGATCAAAAAGCTCTCTTAACAGAGTGCTGCTATTTGTCCTTCTGGCTTGTTTTCCATCTGTAGCATTCAGAGACTGGAATGTCACAGGCACAGGCAATGAATGTCCAGGTGATGTGCAGAGAGAAGACTCTATAACTCACAGAGTGGTTATGAGAGTAGGTATGAGTTTATTCAGCGCTGAGGTGCATGGGGATAACTCCTCAAAGAAATGCACATCTGGGAGCTTTGTTTCTCCCTTTTTATTTCTACAAACTAGGGTCATACGATACGCCTAATACATATTTATTTCCTAACCCCGCCTGTCCCCGCTTCGTATTGAAATTAGTTCCACGCCTATTTGAGGCTGCGCACTTCTCCTTATTGATCACTCCGGTGGTCGTCGGGGGTCTTTGGGGATGAAGCACATAGTCATCCTCTGAGTTGAACTTTTCAACTTATCTCCTTGCGCATGCTCTTTTGTCCTTTTGGCCATCTCCTATATCATGTTTCCCAAAGAATGCGTAGATAATCAGTACCAGGTGGGCATAACGGTGACCATAGCCCTAAAGGAGGAATTTAGAGGTCCACTGGGGCCAGAGAGAAGATTGATCTGCTGGGGGGACTTGAAGCTAATGTGTGACAGACTGGTGCTTTTAAAGAAGAGTTCTCTGTTAATATAGTGTGCTCTTGCCAGGCACCCTTGCTTTATTTTCTCTGTCTCAGTCCCCCCTTTTCTAGAAAATCAGTAAATTCTTTTACTTAGCAATGCTGATGCCTTTTCCTTTCCCAATCCACCTCCACAGCCTGCCCATCTCGATACGTATCCCTCATTGCATTACCATAGGCTGCTGCTAGGGAAGTCAGTACAGCTATCCGTTTTAACATTCTCCAATTCCAAAAAAGCATTGCAATTGATACCACCAGGCTTATACCTACTAATGTCAGTATGACAATGATGGGGTGGCAAAGTGTGTTCAAAATCCCAGTTGCAGTCAGCGACCATCCAAAGAGTGCATCCCACCAGTGGTGATTTGTGTCTCGGTTTACCCTTTGTAATACTTTGCTTATTTCTTTTACATCATGATAGACAGTAACTAGAGTCTTTTGCCCTTTTTCCTGAATCTCTTTCAGGATTTCTGTCAGGTCTTGGTGGTTCATTAGTTGTCTCACTAATGTAAGGTTCATTCCAATGGGTGCTGGTGATAACTTATGGTACATTGTGTAATTGGATCTTATCAACTGGTGGGATGTAACCGGTGCTAAATATGAAAAATCACACCCTACAATTTTAACAAAATTACAAATACAAAAATTGGAATAGTTCCTAGTAGTCAAGGTTACATTGTTATCTATTTCTACAGAAACACATGCAGTTCTTAAACATACACAGCCTAGGCCAATATATACAAGCATAGTCTTTTGACTAGTATCTGGACGAATCTCAAAGTGGCAAATGTTTTGCTCAGTGTCTAGGCATATATGTTGTGCATCGATCATGTTAGTGTCACAGATGAACCCTTGTTGTTCCCGAGTAACACACGATTCCAAATTCACAGTTTGCCACTTTTCATTCATTATCCGGGCCCATACTCTATGTTCTGAGGGGCAGAGCACTGTTTTTTCATTATTTAATCCTAATGCAATAATAGGGTGGATATTATAAATCGTGGCATTGCGTATAGTCAGTACAAAAGTAGTAGCTATTTCGGTGGTAGGGTCATAGGTAAAATTTACCGGAGTCCACCAAGACTGAAGTTTTCTTTCTAGGTTGCTTGCATTGTCCCAGACAATTTTCCGAATTTCAATTGGAAAAGTACCTTCATTTCCCTCTCTTACTACTAGAGCAACTATTGATTGTATCCATAATTGTGCCTGTATGCAGCTGAGGGCTAGCGACACATTGTTTTGGGCTAAGTTTAGTGCGTTTATTATTAGCTTATGGTCCTGGTCGTCAGCTTCTTTCCACTTTGGTAGTACTTTGGAAATTTCCCATTGGCTAGTTCCTAGTGCTAATAAAGAGGATTGCAGGGGTTGTCTTAGTTTTATCAAATCATTTGTGGCAGTGGCTAATTTGTTCATTAATATTTCTGAATCAATTCCATTTAAGACCCCCAATCCTGTTCCCAATATTCCAGTTAAATCTCTTCTCATTCTGCCTCTGAAGTGCACTTGCTTCTGTAACCATGTTGTCCAGCCCTCGGATGATGTCCTTAGAAAAGAGGAACAGGCTGGCTGAATCTCAGAAATGTTTGTTTGCATTAGTACTTCAATACGCTTAAGAGACCACTCTGGATTAAATAACAGTTGTTGTTGCCCCGTATTCCTTATTACATATGGGCCAATTTCATGAATTTTGTGTTCAATTTTAGGTGGTGTGGTCTGAGCTTGGGTTACAGTTGATTTGGTTGTTGCAATAGGTGTAGTTGTTATTTTAAATTTAAATGAGAGCCCTTCGTTACCACGACCCAAAAGGCAGATCACATTCACCGTCTGTACCAACGTAAAATTATACCAACAATCCGATTTACTTAGACGATCACAAATTTCCCGGTGATAATCTGCAGGAGAAGTCGAGACACTAATTTGAATTGCCTTCTCATAATTAGTCCCGTTAATCATTCGGCATCCCACTCTGACTACCTCCCCTGTAGTCCCTTGAAGGGTCCACAACTTCTGTTTCTGCCATTCTTGCTTTTCATATATCTGGTTTCCATGCATAACCACGGTTGATAGGTTTAAATCCTTTATGTCGGAATAATTTCCCATGGATCCAGTATACTGAATGAAAGCCTGGGACCAAGGCCATTCAGCGTTTTTCTGGTTAGAGACACTTTCCAATTCTTGGGTTGCACTTATAGCTACAGGCAAAACAAACAAAACAATTCTACTGATTGGATTCCTGTATGCTAAATTATGGAATATTCTCAACCACAATGTATTCATTATGCCCGAATAAGTTTTAATTTCAGTTCATTGTCACCCGGGGTTACTTTCCAAGGAGTTTCTGGAGCCTTCTTCACTCGAGAATGGTGAATCCAGGCGCTCTGTTCCTTGATTTTAACTGCGGTGAAGGTGGTGAGAAGCACCTGGAACGGTCCTTCCCACTGTGGCTCCAAAGTTTTTTCTGTAAGAGACTTAACATACACATAATCTCCAGGCTGTATGTCATGCACTGGCCCATCCAGCCCTCTGCTCCGAGTTCCAGCCACATGCTTCTCAATTGCTTTGAGCTGTTTGCTTAAGGCTATCATATGGGCAGTCAGCCTCTCCTCCCCTACCTGGGTGGACAATCCCTTTTGCACGCCATATGGTCTCCCGTAAAGCATTTCAAAGGGATTGAATTTTGCTTTAGCTCTAGGCTTGGTTTGGATCCACAGCAATGCCAGTGGGAGAGATTGAGGCCAGGGTAAATTAGCTTCTTGTCCCAGCCTAACAATTTGCTGTTTTATTAAATGGTTCATTTTTTCACTTGGCCACTTGATTGGGGGCAATAAGGGGTATGGAGCTCCAAGTCTATGCCCAGGTGACGACTGATTTGTTGTACTATTTTTGAAATAAAGTGTGGCCCCCTATCTGAAGATATTGTGGCTGGAACTCCAAAGCGTGGTATTACCTCTTGTAGTAATACTTTGGTTACCTCCTGGGCTTTGGCAGTTCTGGTGGGAAAAGCCTCTGGCCACCCTGAAAAAGTATCTGTTAAAACAAGCAAATATGGATACCCCCCTTTTCTTGGGAGTTCTGAAAAGTCAATTTGCCACTGTTGTCCAGGCCTGTGGCCTTTTCCAATTTGACCTAGTTTTGGTTTGGGAGTATTTTTGGGTTTGGTCTGGAGGCAAATATCACACTGCCAGGTTACCTGGATGACAGTAGAATATAAATTCCTGGCAGTAATCTTTTCAGTTAGATAGTTATACAGGGCTTCTATTCCCCAGTGTGTTTTCTGATGTTCCTCTCTTACTAGAGACCATAACAAATGAGAAGGGATGACTATTATCCCACTTGCAGTAATAGCCCATCCCTCTTGGTTATACTTTCCTCCTTGATCCTGAATTAATTTTCTATCTTTTCTGGTCAGGGTAAATTACCGGTAAACTACCGGCTTACCTTCCAGGGAGACCTGTCCATCAGGAATTAAGGCTCCCTCGATCGTTATCTCACCTTTTGCTGCTTCTTTTGCCTCTCTGTCTGCCAGCTCGTTTCCTTCCTCCAATTCAGAGCTCACCTTCTGGTGTGCCTTGATGTGCATAATTGCTACCTGTTCAGGTAGCTGGACTGCTTCCAGTAGCCGCAATATTTCCTGAGAATGTTTGATGTTTTTCCCTTGTGAGTTTAACAGTCCCCTTTCTTTCCAAATGGCTCCATGTGCGTGTACAACCCCAAATGCATATCTTGAGTCTGTATAAATGTTTACTTTCTTTCCTTTTGCAATCTCTAGAGCACGGGTTAGAGCAATTATCTCAGCCTTTTGTGCAGAGGTATCTGTTGGCAAGGGTCCAGATTCTATTACCTCTCTGCAGGTGGTTACTGCATACCCAGCATGTCGCTTTCCACTGACGACGTAGCTGCTCCCATCAGTGAACCAGGTTTCTGCATCATCCAAAGGGGCGTCCTTCAGATCTGGGCGGCTAGAGTAGGAGGCTTCAATGGTCTCCAAGCAGTCGTGGTGTACTGAGGAAAGAAGCTGGGTTGATAATGTTAGTTACAACTATCTCTACATCATCTTGTTCCACCATGACGCCTTGATATTTCAGGAACCTTTGTGGGGAAAGCCAGTGCCTGCCTTTTACTTCCAGGACTGCAGACACTGTGTGAGACACAAATACAGTCATTTTCTGGCCCAGAGTGAATTTGCGTGCCTCTTGAATATTCAGCACCACAGCCGCAACAGCTCTGAGGCATCCTGGCCATCCCTTGGCTATTATGTCTAGTTGCTTGGAGAAGTAAGCAACTGCTCTCCGGTATGGACCCAGGTCCTGGGCCAGTATCCCCAGGGCAATTCCCTGCTTTTCATGGGAGAACAGGAAAAACGGTTTACTTACATTCGGGAGTCCAAGAGCCAGGGCTGACATTAGAACATTCTTCAGCTGATGAAAGGCTTGCGTGGCCTCTTTTGTCCACTGGAGGTTTCTGTTCCTGTTTGTAATGAGCGCATACAGAGGTTTCATGAGCAACCCATAGCTGTATATCCAGAGCCTACACCATCCTGTCATTCCGAAGAATGTTCGCAGTTCCTTTACCGTTTGAGGCCTCAGGGTTTGGCATATCGCTTCTTTGCGATCTTGCCCTAGGGTCCGCTGTCCCGCACTGATTTCATAACCCAGGTAGATTACCTTTTGCTCCACGACCTGGGCCTTTTTCGTTGATACCCTGTACCCCTGCAGTCCCAGGAAATTTAGAAGACTTACTGTCCAGGCTACATATGCCTCTTTCATCCGGGTAGCTATGAGGATGTCGTCCACATACTGCAGTAAATTTCCCTCTTCCAGGGGAGCCTCCCAGGATTCCAGGTCTTTGGCAAGTTGCTCCCCAAACAGAGTGGGAGAGTTCTTGAAACCTTGAGGTTGAACTGACCATGTGAGCTGGGATTTGCGCCTGCTTTTGGGGTTTTCCCATTCAAATGCAAAAATGTTCTGGCTGTCCTCATGGATAGGGAGGCAAAAGAAGGCATCTTTCAAGTCTAAAACAGTAAACCAAGTTAACTCAGGTGTTAGGCATGTTAACAGAGTGTATGGATTTGCTACCACAGGATAGAGGTCCTCAGTTACTCTGTTAACAGCCCTTAAAACTTGTACTATCCGGTATGATCCATCATGTTTTCAGACTGGCAAAACGGGAGTGTTGAACTCAGACAGGCACTCTTTTAACAACCCTAATTGCAAAAAGTTTTCAATTATGGGACTAATTCCTTCCCTAACTTCCTTCTTCAGGGGGTACTGTTTAATTCTAACTGGTTGTTTCCCTTCCTTAAGTAATATTGGAAGTGCATTATTTGCTCTCCCTGGTACATTGGAGGCCCATACTCCAGGAAACACTTGATTTATTATTTCTTCGCTAATTTCCCCCTCTGTTTGAACGGCTGTCAACATTAAACTTAATGCCTCTATATATTGTTCATCATTTACCACCAGAATGACCTCCCCATTTTTAAATTTAATGGTTACTTGTAATTGTTCTAGCAAGTCTCTCCCCAAAAGGTGTCTCGGGGAGCTGGGCAGATATAGGAATTTATGAATGCCCCATTGCTTTCCAAGCTTATACTTTAATGGTTTACAGAAATAGGCTTTTTCAGGTTGGCCAGTTGCTCCTATCACTGTAACATAATTCTTCCCCACAGGTGCCAAAATCTTATTTAAGGCTGAATATGTTGCTCCTGTGTCAACCAGGAATTCTACTTCTTTCCCTTTTTCCCCCAGTTCCAATTTTATAACCAGTGGATCTTCTGGGGTGAGATCTACTGGTCCTCTTCAGTCTTCTTCCACATATGCAGTTACCTTTCCTTTCTCTCGGTTTCCCTTTTCCTGAAAGCCACCCCGTCTTTGTTCTGGGCATTGATTTTTCCAGTGACCGTATTTCTTACAGATCGCACACTGGCCTCTGCCCATCCGGGACGGGCCTTGCCTAGGTGGTCTCTGCCCACGTTTTCCCCTCTCTCTCTCACTTACAACAGCTACAAGCTTCCTCATTCCTTGTTTATATCCTTCTTCCCGGTTACTAAAGACTCTCCACACCTCATCTAACAAAGTCTCTAAGTTCTCCCATCTGTTCCCCGAAGCTTTTGAAGTTTACGCCTTATGTCACCTGTAGACTGCCCTAGGAGTAAATTGACTAGCTGCTGTATCCCTACTTCAGACCCAGGGTCCAGTGATGTGTGACAACGCATAGCATCTCTTAATTTCTCAAGGAATTCAGATGGCGACTCAGAGGGCCCCTGTTTGATTGCGTATAAGGCTGACCAATTTATTGGTTTGGGAATGGCTCTTTCCATTCCCTTTGTGATCCACTCCTGATAGCCTTCCAATTTTTTTAATTCTGCTGTTCTGTTTGGATCCCACTGCGGGTTTTGGAGTGGGAAATAATATTTCACATCCAGCTGTTGGGTTTTATAATAATCTTCAGCCAAATCCCCTGCCATTTTTATGATTAATTGTTTTTTTTCTGTTTCAGTCAGTGCATCCAATAATAATTGCATATCGCTCCAATCTGGATTGTGTTGTTTTATTATATATCGCAGATGTTTGGCTGTGTTAACTGGATCACTGCGGTAGTTTTTAGCGACCTTTTCCCATGCTCCAAATCAATTGTGGAGAAGGGAACTTTAACTAATACCACTCCTCCCTCTGATCCCACTGCCTCACGCAGAGGTGCCTGTAATATGTGTGTCTGTTGTCTAGTCCAGTGTGCAGTTGGGGAGGTGTCTGTATCCTCTGAGTCTACATCCTCCTCCTCATCCCTTTCTTGTTTTATGTGGGGAGGCTTAAGCAAATCGTCCACCAGCTCTTGCTCCTGGGCCATAGTCTGGTAAATTTTACCTGATTTTGTACATCTTTGCCCTATGCTACACGCTGAACAACACCGCTTAAGCCCTCCTCTCTTAGTCTCATTCTCTTTCTCCAGGGCTAACACCAGAGGGTCAGATGGAGCCCTGATCCCACAATCCCTCTGCCATTCGGGGTGATTTCGAAGGGAGAAAAACATATCGGCATATGGCACCTCCGTCCACTTGCCTTCTCTCCTAAGAAAGAGCATGAGTTGCAATAGCGTGTTATAATCCAAAGTTCCGCTAGGTGCCACCTCGCTCCATCATCCAATTTATATAGTGGCCACCAATCTCTGCAAAATCTGGTAAGATCTCTCTTGTTCTCAGTTCCCCCACGTTCACCAATATTTTTCCAATGTGCAATAATACAACCTAGCGGACTCGCTTTGGGGATCTCTTTACTTTGTTCAATACCCATTATCTCCTCCTTGTTCCATCCCGTTTTCGCCCAAACTTTTCCTCACACAATTGCAGAGTCACTTCCCAATTCTCTTCCCACACACAGCCCCAATTTGCAGGCACACAATGTGTCTTTCCACACACAACCTTCAGAGTTTTAGGTTCAACGTCAACCTGATTACAATAATATTTCAGTTTACGCAGAGGGCATATGTCCTGCTGGTTACTAGAGTAACAATACTAAAGTTTTTCACAATCTCTACACTGCAAAAATACCCATGCCAGATGCTGATGTCTTGATCCTCTGACAGCTCTAAATCTCCCACAAGAACAGGCTATCCCATTCACCTCCCCTGGAATACTTAGAGTCTGTACTGCAGGTTGTTCCCAGTCCAAGGCCACCAATCTCCCTGCAGATGTTCTGTATATTCCTTCTAGATAGACCCGTTCATTCCCTCTTTCTAGCCAATGATTCCCTAGATCAGTTGATTCCCAGGGATCAAACCCAAACCACTGCTGAGGAGAGACTCGTCAATTTGTCTATCCATGGTTGAAAAAAATGTTAACCGCTTCCCACTCAAACATAACGCCCCTCGTTCACACTCGGGTTTACCCCACACTGACTCCAGTCACTTTGCCTTTCTCTGGCCGCCTCAGTCGCCCGAGGTCGGAAACACGGATAGAGCTCCACAATCGCTCTGCACCTCTGGTGCATCTCACTCACTCACTCACTCACTCACTGATCATACTCAATGACTCAACGTGTCTGGACTTAGCATTCACACAAAATAGCAGCAAAACAAGGGTTCACTCGACTCACCCCCAGAGTCGCTAGCGGGCTGCTCTATCAGCTCAGTGAGACCCCTTCTCATCGGCCACGCTATCGGCCGGGGATCGATCCCTCCCCCTCTGTGTCCGGCTTCTCCCTGGCCAGCTGCTTGCGAGCCCACCGGGGCTGTGCTGTGCGTCAGACGCCTCTGCACGACTTATCACCTGCCCCTTTCCCGATATGTAATTCATACCTTTATCTGCAAGTCCAGCAGGTCGTCGTCTGCCCCCGCGGTGAGCGAGCTGAGGTCCAGGGTCCCTCCCGGGAAGGTCCTGGGGGCGCGCCAGGGAATCCGCTCCTCGGCCGCTCCCACAGCCGGACAGAGATCCTCCTGCCTGGCTCGCCAAAATGATGTGCGGAGAGAAGACTCTATAACTCACAGAGTGGTTATGAGAGTAGGTATGAATTTATTCAGCGCTGAGGTGCATGGGGATAACTCCTCAAAGACATGCACACCTGGGAGCTTTGTTTCTCCCTTTTTATCTCTGCAAACTAGGGTTATACGATATGCCTAATACATATTCATTTTCTAACCCCGCCTGTCCCCGCTTCATATTAAAATTAGTCCCACGCCTATTTGCGGCTGCGCACTGCTCCTTATTGATCACTCTGGTGGTCATCAGGGGTCTTTGGGGATGAAGCACATGGTCGTCCTCTGAGTTGAACTTTTCAACTCGTCTCCTTGTACATACTCTTTTGTTGTTTTGGCCATCTTCCAAACTTCTATATCGTGTTTCCCGGTTTTGGGGCCCAAAGAAGGAGTAGATAATCAGTACCAGGTGAGAATAACAGTGACCAGAGCCCTAAAGGAGGAATTTAGAAGACCCTTTGGGGCCAGAGAGAGAAGATTGATTTCCTGGGGGATTTGAAACTAATATGTAACAGACTGGTGCTTTTAAGGAATAGTTCTCTATGAATATAGTGTGCTCTTGGCCCAATGCCAGGCACCCTAGCTTTATTGTCTCTGTCTCAACATTTTGTGTGTAGCTGCCTCAGCCCCAGTCACCATCTTGTGCATGGCTGGCTCAACACTTTGGTGACCATTTTGTGCGTGGCCACCTCAGCCCCTGCCGCCATTTTGTGTGTGGCTGGATCAGCACTCTGGCTGTCATTTTGTGTGTGGCTGCCTCAGCCCCAGCCGCCATCTTGTGTGCGGCTGGCTCATCATTCTGGCCACCATCTTGTGTGTCGCCGCTTAATTCCCAGACGCCATCTTGTGTGCGGTTGCCTCAGTCCAGGTCGCCAACTTGTGTGTGGTTGGATCAGCACTCTGGCTGTCATTTTGTGTGTGGCTGCCTCAGCCCCAGCCGCCATCTTGTGAGTGCATGCCTCAGCTCCAAACGCCATCTGGTGCATGGCTGCCTCAGTACTTTGGCTACCATTTGGTGTGTGGCTGCCTCAGCCCCAGCCGCCATCTTGTGCGTGGCTGGCTCAGCCCTCTGGCTGTCATTTTGTGTGTGGCTGCCTTAGTCCCAGCCGCCATTTTGTGAGCGGCTGGCTTAGCACTCTGGCCACCATCTTGTGCATGGTAGGCTCAGCCCCGGCGGCCATTTTGTGCATTGCTGGCTTAGCACTTTGGCTACCATTTGGTGTGTGATTGCCTCAGCCCCAGCCACCATCTTCTGCATTGCTGGCTCAGCATTCTGGCCACCATTTTGTGTGTGGCTGCCTCATACCCAGCCACCATTTTTTGTGTGGCTGGCTCAGCACTCTGGCCACCACATTGTATTTGGCTGCTTCATTCCAAGTCGCCATCTTGTGTGCGGCTGCCTCAGTCAGGTCGCCATCTTGTGTGTGGCTGGATCAGCACTTTGGCCACCATTTTGAGTGTGGCTGCCTCAGCCCCAGCTGCCATCTTGTCAGTGCATGCCTCAGCCCCAGCCGCCATCTTGTGAATGGCTGCCTCTGTGCTTTGGCTGTCATTTTGTGTGTGGCTTCCTCTGCCCCTGCCGCCAACTTGTGGTCGGCTGTCTCAGCACTCTGGCCATCATCTTGTGCATGGATACCTCAGCCCCAGCCGCGATCATGTGCATGGCTGCCTCAGCCCCGGCAGCCATCTTCTGCGCGGCAGCCTCAGCACTTTGGTGACCATTTTGTTTGTGGCTGCCTCAGCCCCAGCCGCCATCTTGTGTGTGGCTGCCTCAGCACTCTGGCCACCATCTTGTGCATGGACACCTCAGCCCCAGCCACCATCTTGTGCATGTCTGCCTCAGCCCCAGCCGCCATCTTGTGCATGGCTGGCTCAGCCCTCTGGCTGTCATTTTGTGTGTGGCTGCCTCAGTCCCAGACGCCATTTTGTGCATTGCTGGCTTAGCACTCTGGCCACCGTTTTGTGCATGGTAGGCTCAGCCCCGGCCGCCATTTTGTGCATTGCTGGCTTAGCACTTTGGCTACCATTTGGTGTGTGGCTGCCTCATACCCAGCCACCATTTTGTGTGTGGCTGGCTCAGCACTCTGACCAACACGTTGTATTTGGCTGCTTCATTCCAATTCACCATCTTGTGTGCGGCTGCCTCAGTCAGGTCGCCATCTTGTGTGTGGCTGGATCAGCACTTTGGCCACCATTTTGAGTGTGGCTGCCTCAGCCCCCCAGCCGCCATCTTGTCAGTGCATGCCTCAGCCCCAGCCGCCATCTTGTGAATAACTGCCTCTGTGCTTTGGCCACCATTTTGTGTGTAGCTGCCTCAGCCCCAGCTGCCATACAAGCTTGTGCATGGCTGCCTCAGCACTTTGGCGACCATTTTCTATGTGGCCACCTCAGCCCAAGCCGCCATCTTGTGCGTGGCAGCCTCAGCATTTTGGCCACCATTTTGTGAGTGGCTGCCTCAGCCCCAGCAGTCATCTTGTGTGTGGCAGCCTCAGCACTTTGGTGACCATTTTGTGTATGGCTGCCTTAGCCCCAGCCGCCATCTTGTGTGTGGCTGGCTCAGCAATCTGGCTACCATCTTGTGCATGGATACCTCAGCCCCAGCTGCCATCTTGTGCATGTTTGCCTCAGCCTCAGCCGCCATCTTGTGTGTGGCTTCCTCAGCCCCAGCAGTCATTTTGTGTGTGGCTGGCTCAGCAATCTGTCCACCATCTTGTGTGTGGCTTCCTCAGCCCCAGCCGCCATGTTGTGTGTGGCTGGATCAGCACTCTGGCTGTCATCTTGTGTGTGGCTGCCTCAGCTCTCTGGCTGCCATTTTGTCTGTGGCTTCCTCTGCCCCTGCCACCATCATGTGTGTGGCTGGCTCAGCACTCTGGCTGTCATTTTGTGTGTGGCTGCCTCAGCCCCCAGCCGCCATCTTGTGCGTGGCTGGCTCAGCCCTCTGGCTGTCATTTTGTGTGTGGCTTCCTCTGCCCCAGACACCATTTTGTATGTGGCTGCCTCAGCACTCTGGCCACCATCTTGTGCATGGACACCTCAGCCCATTCCGCCATCTTGTGCATGGCTGGCTCAACCCTCTGGCTGTCATTTTGTGTGTAGCTGCCTCAGTCCCAGCTGCCATTTTGTGTGCGGCTGGCTTTGCACTCTGGCCACCATTTTGTGTGTGGCTGCCTCATACCCAGCCACCATTTTGATTGTGGCTGCCTCAGCCCCAGCCGCCATCTTGTGCGTGGCTGGCTCAGCCCACTGGCTGTCATTTTGTGTGTGGCTGGCTTAGCACTCTGGCCACCATCTTGTGCATGGTAGCCTCAGCCCTGGCCGCCATTTTGTGCTTTGCTGGCTTAGCACTTTGGCTGCCATTTGGTGTGTGACTGCCTCAGCCCCAGCCACCATCTTGTGCATGGCTGGCTCAGCATTCTGGCCGCCATTTTGGGTGTGGCTGCCTCATACCCAGCCACCATTTTGTGTCTGGCTGGCTCAGCACTCTGCCCACCACGTTGTATTTGGTTGCTTCATTCCAAGTCGCCATCTTGTGTGCGGCTGCCTCAGTCAGGTCGCCATCTTGTGTGTGGCTGGATCAGCACTTTGGCCACCATTTTGAGTGTGGCTGCCTCAGCCCCAGCTGCCATCTTGTCAGTGCATGCCTCAGCCCCAGCCGCCATCTTGTGAATGGCTGCCTCTGTGCTTTGGCCACCATTTTGTGTGTAGCTGCCTCAGCCCCAGCTGCCATCTTGTGCATGGCTGCCTCAGCATTTGGCGACCTTTTTCTATGTGGCCACCTCAGCCCCAGCCGCCATCTTGTGTGTGGCTGATCAGCACTCTGGCTGTCATCTTGTGTGTGGCTGCCTCAGCCTCAGCTGCCATTTTGTGTGTGGCTGGCTCAGCACTTTGGCCACCATTTTTAGTGTGTGGCTGCCTCAGCCCCAGCAGTCATCTTCTGTGTGGCTGGCTCAGCTCTTCGGTGACCATTTTGTGTGTGGCTGCCTTAGCCCCAGCCGCCATCTTGTGCATTCCTGGCTTAGCAGTTTGGCCACCATTTTGTGTATGGCTGGCTCTGCACTCTGGCCATCACGTTGTATATGGCTGCTTCATTCCAAGTCGCCATTTTGTGTGCGGCTGCCTCAGTCATGTCGCCAACTTGTGTGTGGCTGGATCAGCACATTCGCTACCATTTTGTGTGTGGCTGCCTCATACCCAGCCACCATTTTGTGTGTGGCTGGCTCAGCACTCTGGCCACCACGTTGTATTTGGCTGCTTCATTCCAATTCACCATCTTGTGTGCGGCTGCCTCAGTCAGGTCGCCTTCTTGTGTGTGGCTGGATCAGCACTTTGGCCACCATTTTGAGTGTGGCTGCCTCAGCCCCAGCTGCCATCTTGTCAGTGCATGCCTCAGCCCCAGCCGCCATCTTGTGAATGGCTGCCTCTGTGCTTTGGCCACCATTTTGTGTGTAGCTGCCTCAGCCCCAGCCGCCATCTTCTGTGTGGCTGCCTCAGCACTCTGGCCACCATCTTGTGCATGGACACCTCAGCCCCAGCCACCATCTTGTGCATGTCTTCCTCAGCCCCAGCCGCCATCTTGTGCATGGCTGGCTCAGCCCTCTGGCTGTCATTTTGTGTGTGGCTTCCTCTGCCCCAGACACCATTTTGTATGTGGCTGCCTCAGCACTCTGGCCACCATCTTGTGCATGGTAGCCTCAGCCCTGGCCGCCATTTTGTGCATTGCTGGCTTAGCACTTTGGCTACCATTTGGTGTGTGACTGCCTCAGCCCCAGCCACCATCTTGTGCATGGCAGGCTCAGCATTCTGGCCGCCATTTTGGGTGTGGCTGCCTCATACCCAGCCACCATTTCGTGTGTGGCTGGCTCAGCACTCTGCCCACCACGTTGTATTTGGTTGCTTCATTCCCAGTCGCCATCTTGTGTGCGGCTGCCTCAGTCAGGTCACCATCTTGTGTGTGGCTGGATCAGCACTTTGGCCACCATTTTGATTGTGGCTGCTTCAGCCCCAGTCACCATTTTGATTGTGGCTGCCTCAGCCCCTAGCCGCAATCCTGTGCGTCGCTGGCTCAGCACTCTGGCTGTCATTTTGTGTGTAGCTGCCTCAGCACTCTGGCCACCATCTTGTGCATGTCTGCCTCAGCCCCAGCCGCCATCTTGTGCATGGCTGGCTCAGCCCTCTGGCTGTCATTTTGTGTGTGGCTGCCTCAGTCCCAGCTGCCATTTTGTGCATAGCTGGCTTAGCACTCTGGCCACCCTTTTGTGCATGGTAGGCTCAGCCCCGACCGCCATTTTGTGCATTGCTGGCTTAGCACTTTGGCTACCATTTTGTGTGTGGCTGCCTCATACCCAGCCACCATTTTGTATGTGGCTGGCTCAGCACTCTGGCCACCACGTTGTATTTGGCTGCTTCATTCCAATTCGCCATCTTGTGTGCGGCTGCCTCAGTCAGGTCGCCGTCTTGTGTGTGGCTGGATCAGCACTTTGGCCACCATTTTGATTGTGGCTGCCTCAGCCCCAGCTGCCATCTTGTCAGTGCATGCCTCAGCCGCAGCCGCCATCTTGTGAATGGCTGCCTCTGTGCTTTGGCCACCATTTTGTGTGTAGCTGCCTCAGCCCCAGCTGCCATCTTGTGCATGGCTGCCTCAGCATTTTGCGACCTTTTTCTATGTGGCCACCTCAGCCCCAGCCGCCATCTTGTGTGTGGCTGATCAGCACTCTGGCTGTCATCTTGTGTGTGGCTGCCTCAGCCCCAGCTGCCATTTTGTGTGCGGCTGGCTCAGCACTTTGGCCACCATTTTTAGTGTGTGGCTGCCTCAGCCCCAGCAGTCATCTTCTGTGTGGCTGGCTCTGCTCTTCGGTGACCATTTTGTGTGTGGCTGCCTTAGCCCCAGCCGCCATCTTGTGTGTGGCTAGCTCAGCACTCTAGCCACCATCTCGTGCATGGAACCTCAGCCCCAGCCGCCATCTTGTGTGTGGCTGGCTCAGCATTCTGGCTACCATCTTCTGCATGGCTGCCTCAGCTCTCTGGCTGCCATTTTGTCTGTAGCTTCCTCTGCCCCTGCCGCCATCATGTGTGTGGCTGGCGCAGCACTCTGGCTCTCATTTTGTGTGTGGCTGCCTCAGCCCCAGCCACCATCTTATGAGTGCCTGCCTCAGCCCCAGCTGCCATCTGGTGCATGGCTGCCTCAGTACTTTGGCTGTCATTTTGTCTGTGGCCGCCTCAGCCCCCAAACGCCATCTTGTGTGCGGCTGGCTCAGCCCTCTGGCTGTTATTTTGTGTGTGGCTTCCACTGCCCCAGACACCATTTTGTATGTGGCTGCCTCAGCACTCTGGCCACCATCTTGTGCATGGACACCTCAGCCCCAGCCGCCATCTTGTGCGTGTCTGCCTCAGCCCCAGCCGCCATCTTGTACAAGGCTGGCTCAACCCTCTGGCTGTCATTTTGTGTGTGGCTGTCTCAGTCCCAGCCGCCATTTTGTGTGCGGCTGGCTTAGCACTCTGGCCAACATCTTGTGCGTGGTAGCCTCAGCCCTGGCCGCCATTTTCTGCATTGCTGGCTTAGCACTTTGGCTACCATTTGGTGTGTGACTGCCTCAGCCCCAGCCACCATCTTGTGCATTCCTGGCTTAGCAGTTTGGCCACCATTTTGTGTATGGCTGGCTCTGCACTCTGGCCACCACGTTGTATATGGCTGCTTCATTCCAAGTCGCCATCTTGTGTGCGGCTGCCTCAGTCAGGTCGCCAACTTGTGTGTGGCTGGATCAGCACATTCGCTACCATTTTGTGTGTGGCTGCCTCTTACCCAGCCACCATTTTGTGTGTGGCTGGCTCAGTACTCTGCCCACCACGTTGTATTTGGCTGCTTCATTCCAATTCGCCATCTTGTGTGCGGCTGCCTCAGTCAGGTCGCCGTCTTGTGTGTGGCTGGATCAGCACTTTGGCCACCATTTTGAGTGTGGCTGCCTCAGCCCCAGCTGCCATCTTGTCAGTGCATGCCACAGCCCCAGCCGCCATCTTGTGAATGGCTGCCTCTGTGCTTTAGCCACCATTTTGTGTGTAGCTGCCTCAGGCCCAGCCGCCATCTTGTGCATGGCTGCCTCAGCACTTTGGCGACCTTTTTCTATGTGGCCACCTCAGCCACAGCCGCCATCTTGTGCGTGGCAGCCTCAGCATTTTGGCCACCATTTTATGTGTGGCTGCCTTAGCCCCAGCCGCCATTTTGTGTGTGGCTGGCTCAGCAATCTGGCTACCATCTTGTGCATGGATACCTCAGCCCCAGCTGCCATCTTGTGCATGTTTGCCTCAGCCTCAGCCGCCATCTTGTGTGTGGCTTCCTCAGCCCCAGCAGTCATTTTTTGTGTGGCTGGCTCAGCAATCTGTCCACCATCTTGTGTGTGGCTTCCTCAGCCCCAGCCGCCATGTTGTGTGTGGCTGGATCAGCAATCTGGCTGTCATCTTGTGTGTGGCTGCCTCAGCTCTCTGGCTGCCATTTTGTCTGTGGCTTCCTCTGCCCCTGCCGCCATGATGTGTGTGGCTGGCTCAGCACTCTGGCTGTCATTTTGTGTGTGGCTGCCTCAGCCCCCAGCTGCCATCTTGTGCGTGGCTGGCTCAGCCCTCTGGCTGTCATTTTGTGTGTGGCTTCCTCTGCCCCAGACACCATTTTGTATGCGGCTGCCTCAGCACTCTGGCCACCATCTTGTGCATGGACACCTCAGCCCATGCTGCCATCTTGTGCATGGCTGGCTCAACCCTCGGGCTGTCATTTTGTGTGTGGCTGCCTCAGTCCCAGCTGCCATTTTGTGTGCGGCTGGCTTTCCACTCTGGCCACCATTTTGTGTGTGGCTGCCTCATACCCAGCCACCCTTTTGTGTGTGGCTGGCACAGCACTCTGCCCACCACGTTGTATTTGGCATCTTCATTCCAAGTCGCCATCTTGTGTGCGGCTGCCTCAGTCAGGTCGCCGTCTTGTGTGTGGCTGGATCAGCACTTTGGCCACCATTTTGATTGTGGCTGCCTCAGCCCCAGCTGCCATCTTGTCAGTGCATGCCTCAGCCGCAGCCGCCATCTTGTGAATGGCTGCCTCTGTGCTTTGGCCACCATTTTGTGTGTAGCTGCCTCAGGCCCAGCTGCCATCTTGTGCATGGCTGCCTCAGCATTTGGCGAACTTTTTCTATGTGGCCACCTCAGCCCCAGACGCCATCTTGTGTGTGGCTGATCAGCACTCTGGCTGTCATCTTGTGTGTGGCTGCCTCAGCCCCAGCTGCCATTTTGTGTGTGGCTGGCTCAGCACTTTGGCCACCATTTTTAGTGTATGGCTGCCTCAGCCCCAGCAGTCATCTTCTGTGTGGCTGGCTCAGCTCTTCCGTGACCATTTTGTGTGTGGCTGCCTTAGCCCCAGCCGCCATCTTGTGTGTGGCTAGCTCAGCACTCTAGCCACCATCTTCTGCGTGGCTGCCTCAGCTCTCTGGCTGCCATTTTGTCTGTGGCTTCCTCTGCCCCTGCCGCCATCATGTGTGTGGCTGGCCCAGCACTCTGGCTGTCATTTTGTGTGTGGCTGCCTCAGCCCCCGCCGCCATCTTATGAGTGCCTGCCTCAGCCCCAGCTGCCATCTGGTGCATGGCTGCCTCAGTACTTTGGCTGCCATTTTGTGTGTGGCTGCCTCAGCCCCCCAAACGCCATCTTGTGTGTGGCTGGCTCAGCCCTCTGGCTGTCATTTTGTGTGTGGCTTTCTCTGCCCCAGACACCATTTTTTATGTGGCTGCCTCAGCACTCTGGCCACCATCTTGTGCATGGACACCTCAGCCGCAGCCGCCATCTTGTGCATGTCTGCATCAGCCCCAGCCGCCATCTTGTGCAAGGCTGGCTCAACCCTCTGGCTGTCATTTTGTGTGTGGCTGCCTCAGTCCCAGCCGCCATTTTGTGTGCGGCTGGCTTAGCACTCTGGCCAACATCTTGTGCGTGGTAGCCTCAGCCCTGGCCGCCATTTTCTGCATTGCTGGCTTAGCACTTTGGCTACCATTTGGTGTGTGACTGCCTCAGCCCCAGCCACCATCTTGTGCATTGCTGGCTTAGCAGTTTGGCCACCATTTTGTGTATGGCTGGCTCTGCACTCTGGCAACCACGTTGTATATGGCTGCTTCATTCCAAGTCGCCATCTTGTGTGCGGCTGCCTCAGTCAGGTCGCCGTCTTGTGTGTGGCTGGATCAGCACTTTGGCCACCATTTTGTGTGTGGCTGCCTCAGCCCCAGCTGCTATCTTGTCAGTGCATGCCTCAGCCCCAGCCGCCATCTTGTGAATGGCTGCCTCTGTGCTTTGGCCACCATTTTGTGTGTAGCTGCCTCAGCCCCAGCCGCCATCTTGTGCATGGCTGCCTCAGCACTTTGGCGACCTTTTTCTATGTGGCCACCTCAGCCCCAGCCGCCATCTTGTGCGTGGCAGCCTCAGCATTTTGGTCACCATTTTATGTGTGGCTGCCTTAGCCCCAGCCGCCATTTTGTGTGTGGCTGGCTCAGCAATCTGGCTACCATCTTGTGCATGGATACCTCAGCCCCAGCTGCCATCTTGTGCATGTTTGCCTCAGCCTCAGCCGCCATCTTGTGTGTGGCTTCCTCAGCCCCAGCAGTCATTTTTTGTGTGGCTGGCTCAGCAATCTGTCCACCATCTTGTGTGTGGCTTCCTCAGCCCCAGCCGCCATGTTGTGTGTGGCTGGATCAGCAATCTGGCTGTCATCTTGTGTGTGGCTGCCTCAGCTCTCTGGCTGCCATTTTGTCTGTGGCTTCCTCTGCCCCTGCCGCCATGATGTGTGTGGCTGGCTCAGCACTCTGGCTGTCATTTTGTGTGTGGCTGCCTCAGCCCCCAGCTGCCATCTTGTGCGTGGCTGGCTCAGCCCTCTGGCTGTCATTTTGTGTGTGGCTTCCTCTGCCCCAGACACCATTTTGTATGCGGCTGGCTTAGCACTCTGGCCAACATCTTGTGCGTGGTAGCCTCAGCCCTGGCCGCCATTTTCTGCATTGCTGGCTTAGCACTTTGGCTATAATTTGGTGTGTGACTGCCTCAGCCCCAGCCACCATCTTGTGCATTGCTGGCTTAGCAGTTTGGCCACCATTTTGTGTATGGCTGGCTCTGCACTCTGGCCACCACGTTGTATATGGCTGCTTCATTCCAAGTCGCCATCTTGTGTGCGGCTGCCTCAGTCAGGTCGCCAACTTGTGTGTTGCTGGATCAGCACTTTGGCCACCATTTTGCGTGTGGCTGCCTCAGCCCCACCCGCCATCTTGTGAATGGCTGCCTCTGTGCTTTGGCCACCATTTTGTGTGTAGCTGCCTCAGGCCCAGCCGCCATCTTGTGCATGGCTGCCTCAGCACTTTGGCGACCTTTTTCTATGTGGCCACCTCAGCCCCAGCCGCCATCTTGTGCGTGGCAGCCTCAGCATTTTGGCCACCATTTTATGTGTGGCTGCCTTAGCCCCAGCCGCCATTTTGTGTGTGGCTGGCTCAGCAATCTGGCTACCATCTTGTGCATGGATACCTCAGCCCCAGCTGCCATCTTGTGCATGTTTGCCTCAGCCTCAGCCGCCATCTTGTGTGTGGCTTCCTCAGCCCCAGCAGTCATTTTTTGTGTGGCTGGCTCAGCAATCTGTCCACCATCTTGTGTGTGGCTTCCTCAGCCCCAGCCGCCATGTTGTGTGTGGCTGGATCAGCAATCTGGCTGTCATCTTGTGTGTGGCTGCCTCAGCTCTCTGGCTGCCATTTTGTCTGTGGCTTCCTCTGCCCCTGCCGCCATCTTGTGCGTGGCTGGCTCAGCCCTCTGGCTGTCATTTTGTGTGTGGCTTCCTCTGCCCCAGACACCATTTTGTATGCGGCTGGCTTAGCACTCTGGCCAACATCTTGTGCGTGGTAGCCTCAGCCCTGGCCGCCATTTTCTGCATTGCTGGCTTAGCACTTTGGCTACCATTTGGTGTGTGACTGCCTCAGCCCCAGCCACCATCTTGTGCATTGCTGGCTTAGCAGTTTGGCCACCATTTTGTGTATGGCTGGCTCTGCACTCTGGCCACCACGTTGTATATGGCTGCTTCATTCCAAGTCGCCATCTTGTGTGCGGCTGCCTCAGTCAGGTCGCCAACTTGTGTGTTGCTGGATCAGCACTTTGGCCACCATTTTGCGTGTGGCTGCCTCAGCCACCAGCCGCCATCTTGTGGGTGGCTGGCTCAGCACTTCGGCTGTCATTTTGTTTGTGGCTACCTCTGCCCCAGCAGTCATCTTCTGTGTGTCTGGCTCAGCATTTTGGTGACCATTTTGTGTGTGGCTGCCTTAGTCCCAGCCGCCATCTTGTGTGAGGCTGGCTCTGCAATCTGGCTACCATCTTGTGCATTGATACCTCAGCCCCATGTGCCATCTTGTACATGTCTACCTCAGCCCCAGCCGCCATGTCGTGTGTGGCTGGATCAGCACTCTGGCTGTCATCTTGTGTGTGGCTGCCTCAGCACTTTGGCCACCATTTTGTGTTTAGCTGCCTCAGCCCCAGCCGCCATCTTGTGCATGGCTGTCTCAGCACTTTGGCGACCATTTTCGGTGTGGCCACCTCAGCCCCAGCCGCCATCTTGTGTGTGGCTGGATAAGCACTCCGGCTGTCATTTTGTGTGAGGCTGGCTCAGCCCCCAGCTGCCATTTTGTGTGTGGCTGGCTCAGCACTTTGGCCACCATTTTTAGTGTGGCTGCCACAGCCCCAGCCATCATCTTGTGCACGGCTGCCTCAGCACTTTGGCCACCATTTTGTGTGTGGCTGCCTCAGCCCCAGCAGTCATCTTCTGTGTGGCTGGCTCAGCACTTCGGTGACCATTTTGTGTGTGGCTGCCTTAGCCCCAGCCGCCATCTTGTGTGTGGTTGGCTCAGCACTCTTGCCACCATCTCGTGCATGGTCACCTCAGCCCCAGCCGCCATCTTCTCTTTGTCTGGCTCAGCATTTTGGCTACCATCTTGTACGTGGCAGCCTCAGCTCTCTGGCTGTCATTTTGTCTGTGGCTTCCTCTGCCCCTTCCGCCATGATGTGTGTGGCTGGCTCCGCACTCTGGCTGTCATTTTGTGTTTGGCTTCCTCTGCCCCAGCCACCATTTTGTATGGGGGCTGCCTCAGCCCCAGCCACCATCTTGTGCATGGCGGCTTCAGCACTTTGGCCACCATTTTCTATCTGGCCACCTCAGCCCCAGCCGCCATCTTGTGTGTGCCTGCCTCAGCACATGGGCCACCATTTTTTGTGTAGCTGCCTCAGCCCCAGCAGTCATCTTGTGCGTGGTTGCCTCAGCCCTCTGGCTGTTATTTTTTCTGTGGCTTCCTCTGCCCCTTCCGCCATCATGTGTGTGGCTGGCTCAGCACTCTGGCTGTGATTTTGTGTGTGGGTTCCTCTGCCCCAGCCACCATTTTGTATGGGGGCTGCCTCAGCCCCAGCCACCATCTTGTGCATGGATGCCTCAGCACTTTGGCGACCATTTTCTATATGGCCACCTCAGCCCCAGCCGTCATCTTGTGTGTGTCTGGCTCATCATTCTGGCTACCATTTTCTGTGCGCCTGCTTCATCTGCAGCCACTATCTTGTGTGTGGGTGTCTCAGCACTCTGGCCACCATCTTGTATGTGGCTGCCTCAGACCCAGCAGTCATCTTGTGCATGGCTGCCTCAGCCCTCTGGCTGTCATTTTGTGTGTGGCTTCCTTTGCCCCAGCCGCAAACATGTGTGTGGCTGGCTCAGCCCTCTGGCTGTCATTTTGTGTGTGGCTACCTCAGTCCCAGCCGCCATTATGTGTGCGGCTGGCTTAGCACTCTGGCCACCATATTGTGAGTGGTAGCCTCAGACCCGGCTGCCATTTTGTGCATTGCTGGCTTAGCACTTTGGCTACCATTTTGTGTATGGCTGCCTCATACCCAGCCACCCTTTTGTGTGTGGCTGGCACAGCACTCTGCCCACCACGTTGTATGTGGCTGCTTCATTCCAAGTCGCCATCTTGTGTGCGGCTGCCTCAGTCAGGTCGCCATCTTGTGTGTGGCTGGATCAGCACTTTGGCCACCATTTTGATTGTGGCTGCCTCAGCCCCAGCCACCATTTTGATTGTGGCTGCCTCAGCCCCAGCCGCCATCTTGTGCATGGCTGCCTCAGCCCTCTGGCTGTCATTTTGTGTGTGGCTTCCTCTGCCCCAGACACCATTTTGTATGTGGCTGCCTCAGCACTCTGGCCACCATCGTGTGCATGGAGACATCAGCCCCAGCCACCATCTTGTGCGTCGCTGGCTGAGCCCTCTGGCTGTCATTTTGTGTGTGGCTGCCTCAGTCCCAGCTGCCATTTTGTGTGCGGCTGGCTTAGCACTCTGGCTACCATCTTGTGCATGGTAGCCTCAGCCCTGGCCGCCATTTTGTGCATTGCTGGCTTAGCACTTTGGCTACCATTTGGTGTGTGACTGCCTCAGCCCCAGCCACCATCTTGTGCATGGCAGGCTCAGCATTCTGGCCGCCATTTTGGGTGTTGCTGCCTCATACCCAGCCACCATTTTGTGTGTGGCTGGCTCAGCACTCTGCCCACCACGTTGTATTTGGTTGCTTCATTCCAAGTCGCCATCTTGTGTGCGGCTGCCTCAGTCAGGTCACCATCTTGTGTGTGGCTGGATCAGCACTTTGGCCACCATTTTGATTGTGGCTGCTTCAGCCCCAGCCACCATTTTGATTGTGGCTGCCTCAGCCCCTAGCCGCAATCTTGTGCGTCGCTGGCTCAGCACTCTGGCTGTCATTTTGTGCGTAGCTGCCTCAGCACTCTGGCCACCATCTTGTGCATGGCTGGCTCAGCCCCAGCCACCATCTTGTGCATGTCTGCCTCAGTCCCAGCCGCCATCTTGTGCATGGCTGGCTCAGCCCTCTGGCTGTCATTTTGTGTGTGGCTGCCTCAGTCCCAGCTGCCATTTTGTGCATTGCTGGCTTAGCACTTTGGCCACCGTTTTGTGCATGGTAGGCTCAGCCCCGGCCGCCATTATGTGCATTGCTGGCTTAGCACTTTGGCTACCATTTTGTGTGTGGCTGCCTCATACCCAGCCACCATTTTGTGTGTGGCTGGCTCAGCACTCTGGCCACCACGTTGTATTTGGCTGCTTCATTCCAATTCGCCATCTTGTGTGCGGCTGCCTCAGTCAGGTCGCCGTCTTGTGTGTGGCTGGATCAGCACTTTGGCCACCATTTTGAGTGTGGCTGCCTCAGCCCCAGCCACCATTTTGTGTGTGGCTGGCTCAGCACTCTGGCCACCACGTTTTATGTGGCTGCTTCATTCCAAGTCGCCATCTTGTGTGCGGCTGCCTCAGTCAGGTCGCCATCTTGTGTGTGGCTGGATCAGCACTTTGGCCAACATTTTGATTGTGGCTGCCTCCGCCCCAGCCGCAATCTTGTGAGTGGCTGCCTCAGCCCACTGGCTGCCATTTTGTGTGTTGCTGCCTCAGCCCCAGCCGCCATCTTGTGTGTGGCTGGATAAGCACTCTAGCCACCACCTTGTGCATAGACCGCTCAGCCCCAGCCACAACCTTGTGTGTGTCTGGCTCAGCATTCTGGCTACCATCTTGTACGTGGCTGCCTCAGCCCCTGCAGTCATCTTGTGCGTGGCTGCCTCAGCACTTTGACGACCATTTTCTATGTGGCCACCTCAGCCCCAACCACCATCTTGTGTGTGGCTGGATCAGCACTCTGGCTGTCATTTTGTGTGTTGCTGCCCCAGCAATTTGGCCACCATTTTCACTGCGGCTGCCTCAGCCCCAGCCACCACCTTGTGCATGGCTGCCTCAGCACTTTGGCCACCATTTTGTGTGTGGACACCTCAGCCCCAGCCGCCATCTTGTGCATTGCTGGCTTAGCACTTTGGCTACCATTTGGTGAGTGACTGCCTCAGCCCCAGCCACCACCTTGTGCATGGCTGGCTCAGCACTCTGGTCACCACGTTGTATGTGGCTGCTTCATTCCAAGTCGCCATCTTGTGTGCGGCTGCCTCAGTCAGGTCGCCATCTTGTGTGTGGCTGGATTAGCACTTTGGCCACCATTTTGATTGTGGCTGACACAGCCCCAGCCACCATTTTGATTGTGGCTGCCTCAGCCCCTAGCCGCAATCTTGTGAGTGGCTGCCTCAGCCCTCTGGCTGTCATTTTGTGTGTGGCTGCCTCAGCCCATGCCGCCATTTTCTGTGTGGCTGGCCCAGCACTCTGGCCAACATCTTGTGCGTGTTAGCCTCAGCCCCGGCTGCCATTTTGTGCATTGCTGGCTTAGCACTTTGGCTACCATTTGGTGTGTGGCTGCCTCAGCCCATGCCGCCATTTTGTGTGTGGGTGGCTCAGCACTCTGGCCAACACGTTGTATGTGGCTGCTTCATTCCAAGTCGCCATCTTGTGTGCGGCTGCCTCAGTCAGGTCGCCATCTTGTGTGTGGCTGGATCAGCACTTTGGCCACCATTTTGATTGTGGCTGCCTCAGCCCCAGCCACCATTTTGATTGTGGCTGCCTCAGCCCCTAGCCGCAATCTTGTGAGTGGCTGCCTCAGCCCTCTGGCTGTAATTTTGTGTGTGGCCGCCTCAGCCCAGCAGCCATCTTGTGTGTGGCTGTCTTAGTCCTCTGGCTGACATTTTGTGTGTGGCTGCCTCAGCCCATGCCGCCATTTTGTCTGTGGCTGGCTCAGCACTCTGGCCACCACGTTGTATGTGGCTGCTTCATTCCAAGTCGCCATCTTGTGTGCGGCTGCCTCAGTCTAGGTAGCCATCTTGTGTGTGGCTGGATCAGCACTTTGGCCACCATTTTGAGTGTGGCTGCCTCAGCCCCAGCCACCATTTTGTGTGTGGCTGCCTCAGCCCCAGCAGTCATCTTGTGTGTGGCTGGCTCAGCACTTTGGTGACCATTTTTTGTGTGGCTGCCTTAGCCCCAGCCGCTATCTTGTGTGTGGCTGGATAAGCACTCTAGCCACCATCTTGTGCATAGACACCTCAGCCCCAGCCACCACCTTGTGTGTGTCTGGCTCAGCATTCTGGCTACCATCTTGTATGTGGCTGCCTCAACCCTAGCAGTCATCTTGTGCGTGGCTGCCTCAGCCCTCTGGCTGTCATTTTGTCTGTGGCTTCCTCTGCCCCTGCCGCCATCATGTGTGTGGTTGGCTCAGTACTCTGGCTGTGATTTTGTGTGTGGCTTCCTCTGCCCCAGCCACCATTTTGTATGGGGGCTGCCTCAGCCCCAGCCACCATCTTGTGCATGGCTGCCTCAGCACTTTGGTGACCATTTTCTATATGGCCACCTCAGCCCCAGCCACCATCTTGTGTGTGGCTGGATCAGCATTCTGGCTACCATTTTCTGTGCGGCTGCTTCATCTGCAGCCACCATCTTGTGGGTGGGTGTCTCAGCACTCTGGCCACCATCTTGTGCATGGACACCTCAGCAGCAGCCGCCATCTTGTGCATGTCTGCCTCAGCCCCAGTAGCCATCTTGTGCACGGCTGCCTCAACACTTTGGCGACCATTTTCTGTGTGGCCACCTCATCCCCAGCTGCCATCTTGTGTGTGGCTGGATCAGCACTCTGTCCGTCATTTTGTGTGAGGCTGCCTCAGCACTCTGGCCACCATTTTGAGTGCGGCTGCCTCAGCCCCAGCCGCCATCTTGTGTGTGGCTGGATAAGCACTCTAGCCACCACCTTGTGCATAGACCGCTCAGCCCCAGCCACAACCTTGTGTGTGTCTGGCTCATCATTCTGGCTACCATTTTCTGTGCGGCTGCTTCATCTGCAGCCACTATCTTGTGGGTGGGTGTCTCAGCACTCTGGCCACCATCTTGTGCATGGACACCTCAGCAGCAGCCGCCATCTTGTGCATGTCTGCCTCAGCCCCAGCCGCCATCTTGTGCACGGCTTCCTCAGCACTTTGGCCACCATTTTGTTTGTGGCTACCTCAGACCCAGCAGTAACCTTGTGTGTGGCTGGCTCAGCATTCTGGCTACCATTTTGTATGCGGCTGCTTCATCTGCAGCCACCACTTGTGTGTGGCTGGCTCAGCACTCTGGCCACCATCTTGTATGTTGCTGCCTCAGCCCCAGCAGTCATCTTGTGCATGGCTGGCTCAGCACTCTGGCTGTCATTATGTGTGCTGCTGCCTCAGCCCCAGCTGCCATCTTGTGTGCGGCTGGCTTAGCACTCTGGCCACCATCTTGTGCATGGTAGCCTCAGCCCCAGCCGCCATTTTTTGTGTTGCTGGCTCAGCATTCTGGCCACCATTTTGTGTGTGGCTGCCTCTGCTCCAGCCACCATCTTGTGCACTGCTGCCTCAGCACTTTGGCCACCATTTTGTGTGTCAGCTTCAGGAACTGATGCTGCTGCACTGGGCTCGCAAAGGGACATGTGTGCCGCTCTACACTGGGATGTGGCAGGCCTTGTGGAAAGAACTGGAGAAGATAGTGAAGCCGGGCCACCTGGCCTGCTGTGGCTCCTTCAACTTCCCCCAAAGCTTCCATCCCTCCAAGAGGCTGCTCCCAGCAACATTCTCCATCCCTGTGGAGAGCCTTGAGCCTTGCACGAATGGCACAGCAGGGCACACCCGCCATCCCTGCAACAAGTTCACGCTGTCAGAGACCCTCCATCCTGCCAGGAGCCTCTGCTATCTCTGACAGCCTCCATCCTTTGCAGAGGCTCAGCAAGACCCGTCCGCCTGCAGAAGGTGCAGAGCCCGTGGACACGTCTCCCAGCTCCCTTGGACTCACGGACTTCAACAGCCCGGGCACAACCCTGACCCTCAACGTGGCCAGGGAGAACCCCAAAGTCCAAATGGGAGCCCAGCCCGACGCAGGGGAGCCTTCTCACGAGCAGCTGGAGCAGCAGCAAGCGTCCGGGAGCCAGCAGTTGTCATTCCACAGCTCCCAGGACGCTGTGCTGGCTGTGCCGGCTGTGCCAGCAGGCAACAGCCTGAGCCTGGTGGTGGAGACCATCCTTGAGACACCAAGGAGGATCCTCCACCTCCAGGAAGCTGCCCCACAACAGCCCTGGACTACCTCCAAGGCCTCTCGAGGAGCAGGTGAGTTCTCCTCAGGAGCTGTTGTGAGGCGCCCCTGGGGCATCCCCAGGCCAGGCCAGGCCAGGCCACGGCCCCGAGAGCAACCTAGTCCCTGGCTGTTCCCACTGGCTCTGATGCCGCGGCTTCAAAAAACCCCTCTCTGGTTGGCAAATGCGCCTGGGACTCCCCTGTGCCAAGGCTCAGGCTGCAGCGCCGGCTGTCCTCGACAGCTCAGTACAGCCCACGAGGCCAGGGACAACAACAGTTCCACCCTGCCCCACTGCCCTGCGGCTCCCGCAGCCGCCTCTGCGTGCTGCCTTGCCCCGGCTCTGCCTCTCGCCAGCCCCATGGCTGCAAGGCGATGCCCGTTGCCCCGTGCGCAGCAGCAAGCAGGTGAGAGCAACGTGGCCCGCGCTGGACCGGCCCCCGCCACTGGCGGGTTTCTTCCCTTGGGGGGGTTCCTGGGCGCAAGGCTGATGCCTGGGTCCCGGCTGCAGGGCAAGAGAAGGAGCTGCAGGACCTGTACCAGCGGGGCCGGCAGCTGGGGAGCGGCGGCTTCGGCACCGTTTTCTCAGGCATCCGCCTCTCGGACGGGAGCCCGGTAAGCGGCTGGGAGGCCCGGGTATGCGAGAAGGGGCACGGGTGGGGCGGGGCAGGGCTCCATTTCAGCCCCCCTCTCTCCATGGCTTGCAGGTGGCCATCAAACGCGTGGCCCGGGAGAGCGTCCTGCAGTGGGTCGAGCTGGTGAGTGAGCGGGACCAGCGGGACAGAGCGGGCCATGGCGCCAGTGCATCCCTGGGGTGGGAGGAATCCCTGTGGCCAGAGAGGCTGCCCAAAAGGGCCCTGGGGCATCCCAGGCAGGGGCAGCGCAGCCACAGGGCAGCAGCAGGCCTGTTGGAGGTGTTGTCTCCTCCTCGCAGCCCGACGGCACCCGTCTTCCGATGGAGATCCTGCTCATGGAGAAGGTGCGCTCCGGCTGCTACAACATCATCCAGCTCCTCGACTGGTTCGAGCAGCCTGACGGCTTTGCGCTGGTGATGGAGAGTCCGGAGCAGTCGCAGGATCTCCTGGAATTCCTGCTGGAGTGGGACATCCTGTGCGAGGAGATGGCGCACTGGATTTTCTGCCAGGTGCTGGAGGCCGTGCGGCACTGCACCGCCTGCGGCGTCCTGCACCGGGACATCAAGCTGGAGAACCTCCTCGTGGACCCAGAGAGCGGTGATGTGAAGCTCATCGACTTCGGTTGCGGCACCTTCCTCCAGGAACAGGCCTACACGCAATTTGCCGGTGAGCCACAGCCCGGGCCCTGCTCCCGGTGCCAGGCACTGCTCAGCCCCATTCTCTCCTGGGCTGTGGGTGCGTCCCTCAGCCTGCTGGCGCCTGTGCTGTGGCACGGGGCAGATGCTGTGCCCCGGGAGCCGGCTGCCAGCCCTGCCGACACAGGGGGGCTGCAAAAGCCAGGCCATGGCCCCTGGGCTTGGCAGGCCCACAAGGGGCTGCTCCCCTGGCCTTCTCTGCCTTGTCGAATGGCTCCTTGACTTGAGCCGCTGGGATGGGAGAGGCGGGGGGGCCTGGGGGGAAGTTGTGGCAGCCGGTGCAGCCCCTGCCTCTGCCAGGAGGCTGGCACCAGGCTCTGAGAGCCAGCGGCCTGAGCCTGGACTGTGCCGCCTGTGTCCCCTAGAAACACGCATGTACAGCCCACCCGAGTGGATCTGCCTCGGCTACTACCACGGCCATGCAGCCACCGTCTGGTCCCTGGGCGTGCTGCTGTACGTCACGGTGTGCGGGAGCCTCCCCTTCCAGGAGGACCGTGACATCGTGTGGCAGCAGCTCTTCTTCACGCGGCAGCTCTCTCCAGGTTGGTATGCGGCCTCCAGAAGGCAGGCTTTGGCAGATGGCGGCGCGCGGCCCGGCGTGGCCCTCATGTGGCTCCGCCGGGGCCTGCCCTCAAGGGCTGGCCTTTGCGGGAGGCGGCCCGTGCCGACGGGGTCGGCCAGGCACACGTGGCTGAAGGACGTGGCCGTGCCCCGCTGGGCCGCTCTCCCACACAGGCCAGAGCCCGTCGGGAGGCTGGCGTGCCTCTGAGCACACGCAGCATGGCCCGGGCCCTGCGGGTGCCGGGAGCCGCTGGGCAGGAGCCTTCTCCAACGGACCGGCGCTTTCTGCCTTCTCTCTCCCCAGAGTGCCATCATCTCATCTGCTGGTGCTTGTCCAATCACCCTGCGCAAAGGCCACAGCTGCAGCAGATCTTGCTGCACCCTTGGGTGTGGGGCAAGCGCTTTGGATGCCTTGCCTGAGCCCCTGCAGCACCCAGTTAACCCAGTCTCCCACACCGGACTCAAAAACTAAAATCTCTAGGCGAGTGTAGGGACCGAGATGAGACATCTCTGGAGTCCAGGGCAGCTCTTGAAACATGTGCTTTATTGCACAGTTCCTCGCTGCAAGAGCTTTGCTTACGCTGCCGGCCACAGCTCAAAGTGTGCCCGAACAAAGAGGCCTAAGTTCTCGTTCGCGCCACATTCCGAACCCTAAAAGCTCCTTTCCGGACTCCTTTTCCCTGCCACCTTGGCAGGGGCCCTCCCCCTTAGACCCTTGGCATCCCTTGGTCTGTTAGGGAGATTGCTCAAACAACAGGGCTCTTGCCTTCAGCTAACTCGCTCACTGTCTCTCGGCTGGGCATCCGACATCTCAAAGCTCGCTTTCATTTCTATATCGCTTAGAGGTTTCATGTTCTTAGAATCTTCTCGCAAGCAATGGTAGTTGTAAGGCTTTTCCGTTTCACCCTCTCCAACGCAAAACCACAGAGAATTAAACAACCACCAACCCATTCACGGCTGTCAAGTCTGGTTCTTGTCAGCAACTTCAGCGAAAGAAACCTCTTGGGAAAAGGGGTAATCAAGAGTGTTCCCTTCAGTGTTCTTCGGGGATGACCACTTGGCCCTCACAGCTTGCCTTGAAATCGCGGCTCCTCCCTCACGCTGGCGCTCCTCATGAGGGGACCTTGGGGCTCGGCAGCCAGCGGAAATGGTCCCCAATGGCCTTGAGCTCCTGTGGGAACCATGGCAGCCCCGGGGAGGGAGGGAGGGAGGGGCTCTTCCTGGTGACCTGGCACTTGCCTCCTGCTCTGTGCCAAGGGCTTTCTGCCTGCGGACCTGGGGGGACGTCCTCCCTGAGCTCAGCCCCACAGCCACTCCTTCCCACAGCTCCTTGCAGACAGCATCCGCTACAGACGCCTCCCCTGCTGCCATCCCTTGGCCAGGGGCCTCGGGGCTCATGCCTGGCCCTTCTTCCTCCCCAGGGAGCCTCTTCCCAGGAAGGGGGGAGCCCCCCACAGCCCAGCACTCTCCAGCTCAGCCCCCCTAGAGCCAGGCCGCCCTCTCAGCCCCACGAGCCCTGAGCCAAGCAGGGATTGGCGGGCGTCTTGGCCACAGCCACCACAAAGAAATTGAGTTTCAAACCTCTGACAAGAGGAAAAGGACCAGCAAAACCTCATCTCGGGGCACACTTCAGGGAATTGGTAAGCAAGGTCCCCAGGAAAATGCTTTTGCAGGTGCCGGGCTCCATCGGCGCTCGTCACTTTGGAAACATCACCTCCTAAGGGCACAGGAGCAGGTGATTCCCAAAGGTGGGAAGCCAAGCAGGCCAGGCAGAAGGCTGGCTTGCCTGAAGAGGCATCTTCTCGGGGAAAGAGGATGGAAAAGGAAGCTGTGTGCCCAGTGGAATCCAGGTCAGGAGAAGAGGACACAGATCTTTCTTGCCACCAAAGGGAGAAATTTGGTGTGGTGAAAGCTCAGCTGGAGATGAAGGTGGCCAGAAATGTGGGGCACAATAAAACCAGTGGTTTCAAAGACATGAACGGAAAAATCATTGTAAAAATAACATGGTCCCTTTCCAGGATGTGGATAGTTACCTCACAAGCAGGGACAGAGACACGGTTCAGGGGTTTAATGCATCTGTTGCCTCTGTCTTCAATGCTTGTCTCTCCCTTCCCGGTGGAAAACCTTGCATTGCACCAAGGGACACTGCATGGTCCTGGAAGAGGGCAAGCCCTGCTCAGCAGCAACCAAATCACCCCTGTTGGATTCACGGCATTCCCATCTAAAGCCAACACGTGCCAGCTGTTGGGAGGAAAGGAACCCTACCCCAGGCAAAAGCAGAGCAGTGGGAGCACCATGAGTGGCCTTTGGCAAATCCTGATTTATTTAGAACTGAGGCTCTGCAGAGGTCAGTGAGCTGCTAACAAAAAAACTCTTGCAGCCTGCCACAGGCATTTCAGGAGAGCTCCCCAGCAAGAGAGGAACTTGGAGTCCCTTTTGTTACCTCCGCTGAGGCGTAGCGACCTGGTTCCAGGAACGACACGGCAGCCACACCCAGGCTGCTCGGACCACCAGCTCACAGACACCAGTGTGGTGGATGGCTAATGGCGTTTATTAACTGGTTACATGGAGTTATAACACCTCTGTTTGCTACATCATATCCATCTGCTTACGTTACGAGTTAGGTGTTGCTTAGTTTATCAAGGACACTAAACAACTAAGTGTTGAGGGAGGGGTTCTGTCTACCCATACAACAGGATATCTTCCGATTGCCTGTCCCTAATCTCCCACATCTCCCCACCCCCCCCCCCGTCCTCAAGATTAAATAAAAAACCTATAAATGTATAAATGTTATAAAAAAATGCAAAAGCTGTTAAAGTTAGTATAATAAGACACAAAAGTGATAGAACATGTTAGCAATAAGTGCACGTCACGGTAATTGCAGTCGTTCGACAAATAGGATGTCGACTTTCTCTAAACGGCTTCTAACAAATGACACTAACTTGTTCAAAATGCAAGGCCCAAAAATCAGTGTCAGGAGTATCATGGTGAGAGGGCCTATTAGGGTGGAAACAAGGGTGGCTAGCCATGTGGACTGATTGAACCATGACTCAAACCATCCTCGTTGGGCCTCTCTCTCTCTCTTTCTCTGGGCCAGTCTTTCTCTCACTTCAGCCATGGAGTCTCGCACGACTCCGGTATGGTCTGCATAAAAACAGCATTCTCCTCTCAAGGTGGCACACAGGCCTCCTTGCTGCATGAGCAAGAGGTCCAGTCCTCGCCTGTTCTGCAGGACGACTTCTGAAAGCGAGGAGATAGATCTTTCCAGAGAGGAGATGGATTTTTCAATTCTCAGTAAGTCTTCGTCAATTGTCATTTGCAGCTGAGAAAGTCCTTGGTGTTGGGTCACGAGAGCTGAAACACCTGTGGCTGTACCAGCAGCTCCTAGGCCAAGGAGCATTGCAATGGTTACACCTGTCATTACTTCTCTTTTGTGGAGCTGGATGGTTTCTTCTAAAAAGCGATACATTTCTTCTTCTTGGTGATACAGGACTCTAGGAACAATCAGAACTTGGACACAAAAGTCAGCAAGGTTATTGAATTTACCAAGGTACACACAGGGGGTTATTCCAAATTGTTGACAAACCCACATTCCTGATAGGAACGGAACTGCCCACTTGTCAGTTTTTTGACTAGGTTGGATGAACTCAGCACAGATATTTCCCTTCTGTTTTGCTGCGGTTACACTGCCAAAACATTTGCCTCGGCCTGTGACTTGGCTCAGGGTAATTTCTCTCCGGGGGGTGTCCCACTTACAGTTGTGTGGATTGTTTGCTGCAGAATATTCAAAAGGAGCATCAAGGGCAACACCCTCATAAAAAGGAGGTTCTGCGTTATAACATAACCAGCATGATTTTGTAAAGTTTGGATTGGATTGGTTCAATGACAAAAAGGTAGCATTTAACACACTAAGAAACAGATTGTAAGGAGCTGATTTAGGTTTTTGGTAAATGGCTAAAGGACTGGATGAGGAGGAGGTACCAAGTGTGGCCTCTCTCCTGTGTCTGCGTGCTGCGAGATTCTGATAGGGTTTGAATGACTGGGGCACTGAAGGTGGGAGTCTAATAATTTGCATGTTTGCCCAATTTAAATGCCTGGCTGTATTCAAAGCGTGCCATTTTTATCTTCTTCCAGTCTGTGAGGGGAGTTCGTTCTTTTTCTGACTTCCCCTCAACCCGAGTAGAAACATAGTTGTTACTGGTTTTATGTACTGTTACTTCTTCTTTGTCGGAGCAGGAGCCAGAGCCGGCAGCAGAGGACTGGCTGTCCCAGTCCCAGCTGAAATCCGAATCAGAGTTGGAAGTCGACTGACTGGCTGTTTCTGGGCTCTGGAGCCTTTTGGTCAGGCTCCGACCCCTCCCCTTTCCCTCCGGGCCGGGCCGTCCCTTCTCCTTTGGCCCCCGCCCCTTTCTCTCGGGGCTGAGCCGCCCCCTGCACCTGTGCTCCCCCTGCCTCCTGCTGTGGGAGCTTCTCACCTTAGAAAAACGCGCTTTTTGGCAAAGATTAGCTTCAGTTCTCTCTTTGCGCTCTCCTCCCTTTTTCTGCTCGCACGCCCCCGCGTTAGAAAACGAGCTCTCTTTGTTTTCGTTGGCAATGAGCCCACTATCAGCACTAACTTGAGGCGCATAAGGTGGAGGTCCCTCCCCCGCTTTTTCAGCATTCCTAGCTTCTTCAGCTAGACCCTTGTAAAATGAGCGCATCTCTGTTATCTCTTTAATGAGGGACCTTGAGCTTGGGGGCCCCGAAGCGAGCTCTTGATTTTCTGAGCCTGAGCCGATGCATTCAGCCGAACTGGCTTTATCATCACACTGAATATTTTCACTAACATTCAGACTGCATTCTTTACCACTCTGAAAATTCTCAACAACAGTTTCCTCTGAGAAAGTTTGCGTCGCTGCTGCAATACCCAATTGGAGGGAAACTTTTAAACAATTCCGAGCACCTCTCCAGGTCTCCTGTTCATGCAAAGCCTTCTGTAATGCATCTACCACCCTTCCCCATGCCTTAAGAGTTTTCCCTGAGCCGGAAGACATTGTGTCTTCAGCAAGAGCCTTAGTACATTGATCCCAAACATCTGGGTGGAGAATTTCCACCGAACTCTCAATAATACTAAGTTGCAAAAGACTCGTCACTGAGAAGGTAAAATCTTTTGCTTTACAATCAATTCCCCACTGATTATGAATCTGAGATATGACCTTCACGAGGGCTTCCATCTTCCTCGCGGGTCCGGAGGCGTCCCTCCCGCCGAGCTGGACCAGCCGCTCGGCCGTCGTTCACCCGTCCAGGCGACTCCCGTTCTCCCGGGCAAATCCCGGGGCTTCGGCACAACTTGTTACCTCCGCTGAGGCATAGCGGCCTGGTTCCAGGAACGACACGGCAGCCACACCCAGGCTGCTCGGACCACCAGCTCACAGACACCAGTGTGGTGGATGGCTAATGGCGTTTATTAACTGGTTACATGGGGTTATAACACCTCTGTTTGCTACATCACATCCGTCTGCTTACGTTACAAGTTAGGTGTTGCTTAGCTTATCAAGGACACTGACCAACTAAGAATTGAGGGAGGAGTTCTGTCTGCCCGTACAACGCGATATCTTCCGACCGCCTGTCCCTAATCTCCCATGGCTGGATCTGCGGCTGAAGCTCTTCCCACACTGCTCACACTCGTAGGACCGTTCCCTGGTGTGGTTCCTCTGGTGGCAGATCAGGTTGGAGCTCTGGCTGAAGCTCATCCCACATTCCCCACACTCGTAGGGCCTCTCCCCGGTGTGGATGTGCCGGTGCCTGATGAGGTTGGAGTTGTGCTTGAAGCCCTTCCCGCAGTCGGGGCAGCAGAAGGGCCTCTCCTCTCTGTGAATCTGCTCATGCTTGAGGAGATTGGAGCTGGTCTGAAACCTCTTCCCACACTTGGGACACTCATAGGGTGACTCCGCAGTGTGGATGATCTGGTGCTGGACAGTGGTGTGGCTCTGGCTCAAGCTCTGTCCACCTTCCTGGCACAGGGTTGATCTTTCCTCCTCAGAGCACCCTGAGATGGGTTTGGAGTCCTTCCTCCTGTCAGATCTCGGTCATTTTTTCTCCCTGTTGGCTTCCTATGCTATGGAGCTGCTCAAAACGGCCTGTTCCATGAGGTTCTGCTGTGGGTATTTGTCCTCCCTGTTCTCCGTCCTCAGCTAAAAATGCATTATTAAAATAAAAAACAAAAACCAACAAACCAAAACACACACACACACACACACACACACCCCAAAAAATACCCAAACCAACCAACCAACAAACAAAAAACACACAAAAAAACCCCAACTAAAACCCCCCAAAAATAAGAGTCAGAATCCAACCTGACACCCAGGTAGTCAGGGTGTTGCTGGCAGTGCAATCAAATCGTGCCTGCAGTCCTCCTGGTGTGACAGATGTGGTTTTGTTGAAGCAGTGATCTTGTAGAAGGGTGTAGTTTTCCTCTGAAGGTCCAGTGGTGATGTAGATGGGTCTGGTCTTCCTCTGGGAATCCAGCGGCAACCAGGCTGCTTCTGGTGTTTTAATATCAGATTATACCCCAGTAGGAATGCTTGGCTCCTCCCTCAGGGTGGAGCATCTCACAATGGGTTGATGTAATTTTATCAGTCTTGCAGTGAGAGGCAATGGCCCATTACCAGAAGATATCTCCCTGGAGAGAGGATGGGCCATGGAAGAGATCAAGAACACTGCCCCATTTGGTTTTAAGAGCTGGTCCGTTAAGAGAAGATCCCACTCAGAGATATGAGGGATGGGTGATGGGAGAGACAAACAGCCTGCCATAGCTGGTGTTCACAGATGGTAATAGAATACATTTTTTATTAAATCTTGCATTGTAAGACAGGGCTTGAGGCTCCTTGCCCAGGAGCTCTCAGGAATTCCTCAAGGCTACTGAGATAACAACAGGACTACAAATAAGAACCAAGAGCCTGAGAAACTGTTTACAAACAATGCAAAACTTAGAGGACACACAACATGATGATGGATGCTTGACCAATGCGGAGTCCTGAAGGATGTGTGCCTGCCTTGTGAACAAGTGGCTTAGCCAATTGAGAGACACCTGTGTGTGGACAGTAGTGCTAGAATCTATAACTGGAGTTTAACTTAAATAAATGGCTTCTGCTAAAATCATATTGATTCTGCTATTCAGTTGCCGAGAATCCAGAGGGATGGTGGAGAAGTGGGAAGCAACCAGTTCTCAGAGACATCACTGCACTTGAACCTCCCTCCATAGCCAGAGCAGAGCTCCCTTGTCCCAGAAAGTCCCTGGCAGTGGAGGGATGAAGGAAACAGGACAGGCTGTGGGGATCAGGTGCAGGGCAGAGCCAGGGAGAAGAATGACTTTTGCATTTGATGGAGCTGTGCCTTCCCTTGGGTTTGTTGGGTGACAATAAAGGAACATCCCTCTGTGTCTTGGGCAGCTCCTTCTCCAAGGGAAGCAGGTGGGAGTTGGAGCCCAGGAGCTGAAACCTGCAGGTTCAGCCTGGGGTGGAGGGAGCTCAGATTTGCACAAGGCTGCTCTGAGTCCCAGGGCTTGGATGGGTGAAATGGTGGGGTGGGAGTAAGGACAGAGTCTGATTGAATGTCAGACATAAAGGGTCTTGATTTTTGTATCTCTTCAAACTGCATTAGAATATACTTGGATTCAGTTTCAACAGGAGATTGCACATATAAAGGCATTAACAGAAACAAAACCCGAACTGGACATAAAAAACCTTTTCTCACTGCCTTTTGTAAATATATATTCACTTTTAAGACACTTCCGAAATAGGTTAATTAACCACAAAAATTTGAAAACCTAAATCTAATTATTCCCTGAGGATTGGCTGTTAAGGTATTCTGAATGTTACTGGGCCCTGGGGCACTGAACAGCTGAAGGCTGAACAAGACTCTGGAGAAGTCAAATCCAGCAGCAGCCTCCAAGTGTCTGAGGATGTCAGCAGCCCCCACTGCGGCCATCGCTGCCCAGAGACCGTAGGGGAATGGGCAGACAAGGGGAGCATCCCTGGGGCTGGGCAAGCAGAACTCAGAGGCACCAGCAGGTGCAGGTGGGAAATGGAGTGTGCAATGTGGCTGTGAAAGCCCTGCCTGGGCTGTGCCAAGCAGGACAGACAAGCCCTGACCCCCATCCCCCAAACAACTCTCAGTGAGACATTTCAAAGGAATTACAATTGTTTGAGTACTCTGAGTTGGACGAACTGGAGAAATAGCAACAAGAGATTTTCAGGAGCTCAAAACAACAAAACAGACTTTACTGGCAACATTAGAAAATCAGATAAACTTTGGCAAAAGGTTTCATATAACATTCAAGTCAACAAAAAACACTTCTCAAAGCATTTACTTGACCCATTCAACTTCACAAACTGTAAACCCATTCAATTTTAAGTTAATCAAAATTTCTGAGAAGAGGGAATGATAACAAGACACAGAAAGAGAGCAAGATCAAAAAAGATTTAGAGAAGCACACACACAGCTACCAACTCCTGGATTCCAGCAGTGTTCAGACAGAAATTCCAAGAAGAGGTGGGTCAAGATGTGTGCTTGCCTTGTGGTCAACCATAAATACCCCATGGTCTTCCTGGGCCCTTCCCCCAGGTGGGACTTTGGGTCACTTGGTCACTCAGGTTGCTCTGGGCTGGGGGCTGCAGAGGTGGGTGTGGAGCATTGCCTTTGGTGTGCCAGGGATTGGCAGACACTGCTGGGCTGGGATAGAGGCTCTGGGGGGATTGGGTTACAGGGCAGGGCAGTGCTGGGGTTACAGGGCAGGGCAAGGCTGGACCTGCCCCTTCCTCCCCCACACACGAAATGTTTCCAGCCAACAATCTCCTCCAGTCTCTCACAACAGGCAGTGCTGGAGGTGGAATCCCAATTGTGGCCATGGGCACCTGGACAAGAAGGACATTTCTTTTCCAAAGGAAGGTGCAATGGTTTTAGTTAAAACTGGGCTGAAACACTAATTAATGTAGTGACTACACATTTGTCAAATTTTTTTTTTTTTTTTTTTTTGCTAAATTTAGTGTAGTGGTCTTAGTGTTTACTCTCTTTTTGTGGGAGAGGAGCAGGAGAAACAAAGCAGGCTCAAGCTTAAAAAACAAAGTTTTTTTAACACACACTAAAAGAATGGAAAAGATAAGAAAAGAAAAGATGGGGAAAAAAAACCAAAAAACCAAAAATGAGCTTCAAAACACTCTTCCCTTCCCTTACAAACTGTTAACATTCTTACAAACAACACAGAGAGACAAACCTTACGGAGACATTAGTCACAAGACAAAATCAGTCCTGTGGCTCTCGATGTCAAGATCTGCAACTGCTTGGAGTCTTTGCAGATTGTGCTGTTCCACCCATTAGCAGCCTTTCCCCTGGCTACTCATGGGCCTCTCAGTGTATTTGGGGTACTGTTTAAGAAAGCTTCTTCTAGTATAAAACAAGGATCCTCTTCTAGCTCTAAAATAGTTTCTATCTCAAAAGAAATAGAGATCTCCTTTTACCCCAGCAGCTGAGGGCTTCAAATCACTTCCTCTCTAAAATCACCTTTGTCTCAAAGGCTGAGACCTCCTTTTACCCCAGGAGTGAGGGGCCTTAAGATTCCCACTTAAATCTCAATCATATCCATCCCCAACTTTGACTAGAACTAGCAATCCCCCAAACAACATTAAGATGTTACAAGAAACAGTCCATTTCTCCATAGTTTACAGCAGAAAAGTCTGGTTAAAAATGTCCACATCCTCAATCCCTCTTCTAATAATCTTTATCAGTTCTTTCATTCTTGCTCCACTGACTTCATGCGGTGTCTTTCCTACGTCCCCTCTGTCTCTTTCTTTTCTCTCTCAGGGAAGGGTCAGGCCTTGGAAGCTCCATGTTGCCAGGAAAGGGTTAACTCTGCCCAGGCCTGCAGTGGCCATGTGATTTCTGCTCCAGGCAGCAGTCTCTCCATTTCAAATCAGCCTGGTTTCCTCCCTCCACTCTTTCTTCTCCGTCTGGAAGACACCAGAGGAGGGGAGCGGGAGGAGAGCTCTGCCCACCCCTCGGTGACAATCGGGGCAGCCTCGGCCAAACCAGGCCCATAGTTGTTATCAGGGGAGATCACTCCCTGCTCTGGGGTGTCCGGGAGGTTTTTTCAAAGTGGTTGATGTTAAGCTGCAACTTCTCCTCCCCCTGGGAGCCGATGGAGTCCAGCTCGGCCTCCGGCGAGCTCCCACCTGAAGGGGGAGGTGGGGTGTGGGGAGCAGTAGGACCCACTCAATGTTACCTGTTCAGCTGACCAGGAGGAAAAGGGCCTGACCTGAACAAACCCAGGATTTATATGGGTACTGGCCAAAGTCGCATTCAACATTCTCAGTGGCCACAGCAGATGCCAATATCTCAAACCAGCTTCTGAGAGGTCCTTGTCCTTTCTAAAACTATTTCTAGGGTCCTGACAGGGTAATACTTCACATTCCTTCCTAACTAAAAACCAAACTGTGCTAACCCATGACAATGACCTTTAGGCTTTGCAGGGCTCAGGCACAGCGGCTGTGACAGTCAGGGCTGAAGTCACACTCTGTGGGCTGGGTCAGAGCCCAGCCAGAAATGACCTGAGATGGGCTCAAATACAATGATGGGACCATGGCCAGACCCTCATGCTCTTCAGTCCCACCTCACATCACTGCCAGGGGCAGAGAAAGGGACAGGTGACTTCTCAGCGTGGGTCACAGGAACCTGGGTCACCAGGGCCCTTCCCAAAGTGGCAATGGCCCATTACCAGAAGATATCTCCCTGGAGGGAGGATGGGTCATGGAAGAGATAAAGAACACTGTCCCATTTGGTTTTAACAGCTGGCCCATTAAGAGAAGATCCCACTCAGAGATAAGAGGGATGGTCATGGAAGAGATAAACAACCTGCCCTCCTGGTGTTCACAGATGGTAATAGAATACATTTTGTTTTGGTTAAATCTTGCATTGCAAGACAGGGCTTGAGGCTCCTTGCCCAGGAGCTCTCAGGATTTCCTCAAGGCTACTGAGATAACAACAGGACTACAAATGAGAACCAAGAGCCTGAGAAACTGTTTACAAACAACGCAAAACTTAGAGGACACACAACATGATGATGGACGCTTGACCAATTAGGTGTCCTGATTGCTGTGTGCCTGCCTTGTGAACAAGTGGCTCAGCCAACTGAGAGGCACCTGTACGTGTGGACAGTAGAGCTAGAATCCATAACTGGAGTTTAACAAAAAGAAAATACATAATAAAAATATAATTTTATATAGATATATGTATAAAACTATTAAATAAACTACTTCTGCTAAAATCATATTGATTCTGCTATTCAGTTGCCCAGTGCTTCCCCTGCACTGGAAAGGCTCTGCAGAACTGACAGTACGGACTTTGGGGCTGTGAGGAGAACCTGAGGGACCTGGGCTGCTGGACCTTCTGAAGAGGAGGCCCAGGCTCATTCTGCAGCTGCTGCAAGGGTGGTTTCAGAGAATCACAGAATCAGCAAGATTGGAAAAGACCTTGGACATCATCAAGTCCAACCTGCAGCCTGACACTGTCTTGTGTCCCTTGAGACTCCTCTTCTCCAGGAAGAAAAACCTGAGAAACTGGGGACAGAGTGGCTGGACAGCAGCCAGGCAGAAAGGGACCTGGGGGGACTGATGGACAGCAGGCTGGACATGAGCCAGCAGTGTGCCCAGGTGGCCAAGAAGGCCAGTGGCTCCTGGCCTGGATCAGGAATGTTGTGGCCATCAGGAGCACGGCAGTGATTCTTCCCCTGTGCTCAGCATTGGTTGGGCACCACCTTGAGTGCTGTGTCCAGTTCTGGGCCCCCCAGCTTAGGAAGGACATGGAGGGGCTGGAGAGTGTCCTGAGAAGGGCAACAAGGCTGGTGAGGGGTCTGGAACACAAGTCCTGTGAGGAGAGGCTGAGGGAGCTGTGGTTGTTCATCCTGGAGAAGAGGAGGCTCAAGGGGGACAAGGCAGTGTCAGGGCACAGGTTGAACTTGATGATGTCCAAGGTCTTTTCCAACCTTGCTGATTCTATGGTTCTCTGCAGCCCTGGCTCTGAGCAACAATGTCTGCAGTGGCACAGGAAACTCACAGCTCATGGGAACAAACTTTCTGGATGACTTCAGAGGCCACCACAAATCTGAGTGGTTTCCCTGCTGTCCCCCAGCCCTTCCTGGCCACAGGGGCTGATGGCATTTTTGCTCCCTCAGGTTCATCTCCCCACACCAACACCATGGGGGTGCTCACGCCTGCTCTGGGCAGTGCAAACAGGGGCTCCTGAGCCAGTGCTGCCGTGTCTGTGCCTGCAAGGATGCGGCACCTGTGTGAGCTGGGGGAGAGGCCAGGGCTGCAGAGGGGGGATGTTGTTGGCAGGCGCATGAGGACGCTGTGGGACGCTGCCCTGGGGTGTCCAGCGCAGTGGGGATGGATCAGCCCCTGCTCTGCTGCTCCTTCCCATCTCCCCCAGGGACCTTGCAGAGCCCCAGCCATGCTGTTTGCCCCCAGCCTGCCCACGGCCACCCTGGGGCTGCTCACGGGGCTTTTCTCTGCTGAGCATTGGCCTGGACGTGTTCTGGAGAGAGCCTGGACAAGGAGCATCAAGCCATGTCTTACAATGCAAGATGTAACCAAAAAAGTGTATTCCATTACCATCTGTTAAAAGCAGGAGGGCAGGTTGTTTATCTCTTCCATCACCCATCCCTCTTATCTCTGAGGGGGATCTTCTCTTAACGGGCCAGCTGTTAAAACCAAATGGGGCAGTGTTCTTGATCTCTTCCATGACCCATCCTCCCTCCAGGGAGATATCTTCTGGTAACGGGCCATTGCCTCTCCCTGCATGACTGATAAAATTGCATCATCCCATTGTGAGATGCTCCACCCAGAGGGAGGAGTCAAGCATTCCCACCTGGATATAATCTGGGATTTAAAACACCAGGAGCAGCCTGTTTCCACTGGATTCCCAGATGAAGACCAGACTCATCTACAACACCACTGGACCTTCAGAGGAAAACTACACCTTTCTACAAGATCATTGCTTCAACAAAACCACATCTGTCACTCCAGGAGGACTGCAGCCACGATTTGATTGGACTGCAAGCAACACCCTGCCTACCTGGGTGTCAGGTTGGATTCTGACTTTTTCAGGTTGGGGTTTTTTGTTTTTATTTTGTTTTGGTTTTGTTGACTTTTGTTTTTTACTACTGCATTTTTAGTTTAATTTTCTTACTAAAGAACTCTTATTCCTATTGCCATATCTTTGCTTGGAAGCCTGTTAATTTCAAAATTTGTAATTCAAAGAGAGGTGGTTGATATTTTCTGTTTCAAGGGAGGCTCCCACCTTCCGTAGCAGACCCCTATCTTACCAACCCAAGACAGGGAGCTAGGCTCAGATATCCTGGGGGGTCCCCGGGTTGGTTTTTTTTTTGGGTGGGGATGTTTGGAGAATGAAGAACTCCAAGGCTGGGTGGAAAATGGCCCTTGGGGGGACATTGGGGTGTCCCAGTGGCGGCTGCTGGCAGAGGCAGCCTGGAGTAGCTGAGCCCTGTGTCCACCAGGAACCCAGAGAGGGAGAAGCACCATGATTCACGAGATGCTCAACAACCTGGAGAGGGGCAGGCGGGACTCCTTGGACCCCCTGCACCACAAAGTAGAGAATAAGGGGAGAAGGGACCCCAAAACCCCCAGCATCCCTAAATGGAAAATGGAAAAGGGGGAAATATTTTGGATTCCTGGGATTTCCAGCAGCCTGGGGAGGGCAGGGACTGAGTAGATGGGGAAACCTCATTACAGGTGTGACCCCCAGCAGCTGGGACAGGGGGAAACCCCAAACACCAAAGGAGAGAGACCAGAGACCAGGAACTCCACAAATGAACTTTCAGGGCTGATCCTGGTGTTTGACAGGCTATTAGTGACTCCAGATGTCTGGTGACTTGTAGGGATGGACTTGAGCAGAGGGACATTCAAACTCAACACACTCATCCCTTGTTTTTGCCCAAATCAGGATTTCCCATTCCAAAACCTTGGCTGGATGGAGGAGAAGGCCGCAAGGAAGAGGAAGATGCCCGAGGACAGCCAGGCAGGTGAGGAGGAAGTCAGTGCCCCTTTCCCCCTCTCTCTTGCTCCATCTCCCAGCCCAGCATGGCCTCCGGCTGCAGGACAACCCCACTGCCAATGCCATCCTACCAGAGATTCATTGGGGAAATCTCCTTCCCCTTCCCTCTGGCATGGAGACCAATCCCATCCTGTCCTTGTCCTTCCTCCCCCAGACAAGGAGCTGAGGATGGAAACCAGGGAGGACAAATCCCCGCGGCAGAACCTCGTGGAAGAGGCTGTTTTGAGTGGCTCCAAGGCACAGGAATCAAATGGGGAGAAAAAGCGCCTGAGATCCTGCAGGAGGAAGGACTCCAAACCCATCGCAGGGTGCACTGAGGAGGAAAGACCAATCCTGTTCCAGGAAGGTGGACAGAGCTTCAGCCAGAGCAACACCTCTGTCCAGCACCACATCATCCACGCTGGGGAGAGGCCCTATGAGTGTCCCGAGTGTGGGAAGAGGTTTCAGACCAGATCCACTCTGCGAAGGCACCAGCAGATTCACAGAGAGGAGAGGCCTTTCCGCTGCCCTGACTGCAGGAAGGGCTTCAAGCAAAACTTCAACCTCACCAGGCACCGGCGCATCCACACTGGGGAGAGGCCCTACGAGTGTGGGGAATGTGGCATGAGCTTCAGCCAGAGCTCCCACCTGATCTGCCACCAGAGGATCCACACCAGGGAACGGCCCTATGAGTGTGAGCAGTGTGGGAAGAGCTTCAGCCACAGATCCCACTTGATCTGCCATCAGAACATCCACGCTGAGGAAAGCCCATACAGGTGTGAGGAATGTGGGAAGGGCTTCAACCAGAGGTCCAAACTGATCATCCACCAAATGATCCACACTGGGGAGAGGCCCTATGAGTGTCCTGAGTGTGGGAAGAGGTTTCAGACCAGCTCCACTCTCCTCGTGCACCAGCGGGTTCACACAGAGGAGAGGCCTTTCCGCTGCCCCGAGTGCAGCAAGGGCTTCAAGCACAACTCCGACCTCATCAGGCACCAGCGCATCCACACTGGGGAGAGGCCCTATGAGTGTCCCCAGTGTGGGATGAGCTTTACCCAGAGGTCTCACCTGAGCCAACACCAACAGAGGCACCAGTAAGGGAAATCCAGCGAGTACCCTGAGTGCAGGCAGTGTTTTATGTGAGTCTCCAACTTCATCCCCCATCTGAGGACCCACATTGGGAAGAGTCCTTGTGACCCACATTTCCCGCGACCCAAGCTGAGGAGTCACCCATCCCTTTCTCTGCCCCTGGCAATGATGTGAGTTGGTTCTGGCCATGGTCCCGACATTGTATTTGATCCCATCTCAGGTCATTGCCAGGGGCAGGAAAGGGACTCTCTCTCTTTTCCCAAGGACAAGGGTGTCTTTTCCCAGCAGGAGGAAATACGTGGCTGGGAAGAGCCAGTCAGTGTTGTAATTTTCCCTGAGTATAATTTGTCTTATCCCTTCTGTTCCTAGTTGTTCCTTATCTAGTTGCTATTCCCAACAAATTGTTCTTATCCCAGCCTGGGATCTTTGCCTTTTGTACTTTCCATGGGAGGCTGGAGGCCAGTGAGGAGCAGCTCCGTTTTAGCAGGAGCACAAAACTGGAGAATCCCAGTCCTAAATCCCAGCCCATGGAAACCGAGCATCCCAGCTGGTGCCAGCCCTGGCAGCAGCCTTGGGAGCGGGTCCCTGGCTGGGGGCTGTGGGAACCTCTTCACTCTGGTGCCCAGGGACAGGACTGGAGGGAAGGGCTGGAGCTGAGTCGGGGCAGGTTTAGGTTGGATCTCAGGAAAAGGTTTTTCCCCCAGAGGCTGCTGGGGCACTCAACAGGCTCCCAGGGAAGGGTCACAGCTCCAGGGCTCTGGGAGCTCCAGCAGCGTTTGGACACCGCTGCCAGGCCCAGGCTGGGATTGTTGGGGTGTCCTGTGCAGGGCCAGGAGTTGGACTCGAGGATCCTGATGGGTCCCTCCCAACTCCGCCAATTCTGTGCTTCTGGGATCCCATGGCCCTGGGAATGGGACTGCAAATGGTTGCCATGGCAACGGGCTCTGGCTCCAGGCCTGAGCTGCTGTCCATGGAACCACCCCTGGCATGGGGCCTGCATGGAGCTGCCAAGGGACCGACCATAGCAACAGGGGCTGGTGATGGTTGTCATGGAAACTGACCATAGCAACAGGGGCTGGGGATGGTTACCATGGAAACTGACCATAGCAACAGGGGGCTGGTGATGGTTGTCATGGAAACTGACCATAGCAACAGGGGGCTGGTGATGGTTGCCATGGAAACTGACCATAGCAACAGGGGCTGGTGATGGTTGTCATGGAAACTGACCATAGCAACAGGGGCGGGTGATGGTTACCATGGAAACTGACCATAGCTACAGGGGGCTGGTGATGGTTGCCTGCTAAGGCACCGAGCTGTCACAGGCCCTCAGAGGTGTTCCATGGGGATTTTCCAAGGCTCTTCAGGCTGTTTCAGAGCTGGAATGTCACAGGCAGTGACAGGGGCTTCATGGAGACCTCCCAGGGGTTTCTGGGGATGGTCAAGAGCCCTGTGGTCAGAGGCAGTCACAGCCATTCCATGGTGACATCCCAGGGCACCTTGGGCTGCAAAGGCACCGATCTGTCACAGGCACTCACAGGGGCTCCACGGTGACATCCCAGGAGTCCCCAGGCTGCCAAAGAGCCGGGATGTCCCAGACACTCACAGGGGTTCCTGTCATGGGCAGAGTGGGAGCTTCAGGCAAAAGCTTTGTTTCTTCATTGGAGAAATTCCTGTTGAGTCATGAGGTGGAGAAATGACACCCAACAGCCACCATGGATCCCCAAACACCTCCAAGATGCCTAGACTTTTTTAAGTCCATCTGAGAGAGAAGACTGGGAGCAACTGGATCCAATCCTAGACCCAGATTTTGCCAAAAGTTTATGTGCAAAAAATTGGACAGGTGGGATTGTACCGTGTGCAATTTGTCCCAAAAGATTAACTATGGAGTACCAGATATGTTTCTAAAAATACAGCAATGATTGATTCTGATCAGGATTAGACAGAAAGGTTTATTCATACTACAGAATAAATAAAAAAGAGTTATTTACTCCACAGTATAGAAGTTATAACTATTATAGAATATACTGCTCTAGAAAGCAATTCTGAAGTAAACAGGTCCTTGCTGGAGTTGTTTGAGCCCACTGCAGGCAGAGCCTCCTGTTCCAGCAGGAACTGCCTTTCCTGTGCCAGGACCAGGGCAGATCCCGCTGCAGGAAAAGCCCCAGGCCAGCCCTAAGACGGTGAAGGCCTCAGGCACAAGTGCAGAGTGCCGTGCTGGGAGCTGTGCCAGGGAGAGCCTGAGGCCCCAAAGGCACCTTGGCAGCAGCAGCTGCTTCCAGGCCATGGCCAGAAGCCTCCCTTGGCAAGGCGGCCTGGTGGCCACCACTGCAGAGCTGCTGCTCCAGGGCTCATTTCTGGCTGGGCTCTGCCCCAGCCCACAGAGTGTGACCTCAGCCCTGACTCTGTCCCAGCCGCTGTGCCTGAGCCCTGCAAAGCCTAAAGGTCACCTGTGCCACCCTGGCTCTGTCAGCCCCTGGGGCAGGGCAGGGAAAGGCCAGAGAAGGGGCTGGCTTTGGCTGCTGGATGTGGGCTCCAGCAGAGACAGTGAGGAGTCAAGGGAGTGGATGGAGTCCAGTGAGCAGCCCCTTCTCCCCATGCAACTCTGGAATGCTTTGGTTGGGAAGAGCTCTGCAGTGCTCATCGCATCCAAACCCCTGCCATGAGCAGGGACATCTTTCACCAGATCAGGTTGTTCAGAGCCCTGTCCCAGATGGAGTTGAATGTTTCCAGGGATGGGGTATTGACCACGTCCCTGGGAACCTGTCCTGATGTATCACCAGCCTCATCATCAAAATTTCCTTCTTATCTCCCCTTATCTGAACCTCCCTTCCTTTAGTTTCAAACCACCACGCTTTGTCCTATTGGGACAGGCCCTACTAAAACCTTTGTCCACCATTGCATTTCCAATCAGCTGGGTTTCCATGGCAATTCCATGACAGCTGTCCTAGGGTGACTTTATGATTCTTGTATCCCCAGTCTTCTCTTCTGTTTGTGTTGTATATGGAGTTTTGTGCCTTTAAGACTGGTTTTGAGAGCAAGGAGAAGCGCAAAGTCTGTTTTGAGAAAACTGCCTGACTCTTACACATTCTTCTCCAGACGGGGTGTTTGGCGGAGGCTTAGAGAGACTGCAGGACAGAGATTTTTTTGCTTTTAGTTAGTCTCAGCTAGCTAGGGCAGAGAAATTCCCTGGACTGTTTTTTTCCTTTTCCTTGGAACTGTGTAAACCTGCTCTGGACTGAAAAAACCCAGGGGAGCACTGGGGGCTGCACCTGCTGCCCACCGGGGCCTGGACCTCAGCATTTTCCAGCAGTGCCGGAGGGACTGGGACTGAGGAGAGACTGAAAGAGAGCTGAGCTCCACCCACGGCAAGAACTTTCTCAATTTGCCATCTCACTCCAGAACGAGAGGTTTTATTGTTTCATATTATTCATTCTTTATACCTGTATGCACTTTGTTTGTTAAGTAAAATAGTTTTTTTCCACTTTTCTCCGAGGAAGTTCTTTACTGGACCGGCTGGGGGGAGGGGCCATTTGGATTTTCTCCCCAGAGCGATCCCATTGAAGGGTTTTCTCGCAAATTTGTCCTTAAACCAGGACAATACCTTGTTATTGATGCTCAAAAGAGTGGAAAAAACTTGTATTGATTATTAATTGCATATTGGTTGTCCTTTATATAAAAATAAAACAGTCAGTAGCCATGTTACTTCTTAAATTCCTAACATATCTTAGAATAAAGTCCTTTCTGCATTTCTATTCCCCAAGCTTTTTTAAAGTTTTAATACCTTTCTAGTCCCTAAATTTATTTTATCCAAAAATAACTCCTGTGTTGTCCTCAAGACGTAGATTTTACACTAAAAATACACAAATTAAAATTACAGTTTTATTAAGCTCAGTAATCATAATTTACACAAAGTTTATAAATTACTAGAGTTTGTGCCAAGTATGTTTACTTTATAGTTTCTTCATCCTACCCTATGTCCTAGTTCCAACATCATGGTTTAAAAATTTATCAATATTCACGCCCAGTTGTTAGAACAAAAGCAGGGGTTGGGGCTTTTCAACCTCTCCTTTCCTTCTTCTCTTTAAATCAGTTACATTAATTTAAAAAAAAAATGTTCAGTGTCCCCTAAATACTAAAGATTCCACCTCTAAGTAAGCACAAAGACAAAAAAAACAATCTAACCATAAACAGTATTTCTCAAGTTATCCATAACTGTAAAACATGTACTACAATCAAGAAATCCAAACAAATAAAGCCCCTATAATATAGCAAGCAATAATCCAAATACAAATATAGAAATACCTAGCAAATTAATTATATTACACCAAACACACCAAAGTAAGCACTAAATACTCACAATAATAAAAGCCACCACAAAATAACTAAAAACCTACCCTGTACCTCATGCTACAACCCATAACACCATTCTAAACCTTAAAAAACAAGTTTTTTAAAGACACAGTACCCCTAAAACAATTAAACCAAACAATAGAACTCATTTCAAAAACAACCTCATCAACAACTAAACTAAAGAACATAGCATTAAGTAAGTGTACCATATCTCCTACCATACACCAACTTCAAAGAAAGTAAAAAATTACAATAGACTGTTAAAAACCACCCTAAAAACACTAAGTAGGAAATCTTAGAAAAATTAAAAACAACATCTAACAAAAACCCCTAGTTAGTTAACACCCAAAGTTCCACCAACAGAGCAAGCCCTACCCAGTCTAAGCCCCCACATACAGGAGATAAAGTCCCAGTAGAACATGTAAGAAGTTTGTCAAGAAAGACACTTTAAATCAATTCTACTTCAAGTACAGATAAGCCCATCCGTGGGATTGTCTTTACTCAAGAACTGTTACACATAGTAAGTAATGCAAAAAGATAAAACCACACAATGTGCCCTTGAAGGAGATCTGATTTTTAAGTAAGAACTGTGTGTAATGATCACTGTGTACTGAATGTCACTGCCATTGTCTGTATATAGCTGTATATTGTATATTTTTAATAGATATATGTAAGTGTAGTGTATGTGTGTGCAGAGCTAGAATATATATATTAGTTTTAGTAAGCCAACAATATGGGGATAAAGAGTAAAATATACTAAAGTAACTTTATAATGCATGTATCCCGAATCGCCTGTTCTGTTTGTGCTGTATATAAAGTTCTGTGATATAAAACTATTTCTAAGAACAAAGAAAAATGCCAAGTTTATTTAAAAAAAAACTACCTAACTCCCACACATTCTTCTCCAGACAAAATATTCAACAAAAGCTTACAAAAACTACAATTTTTTTTCTTTTAGTTAGTTTCAACTAACTAAAACAGGAAAATTCCCTAAACTATTTTTTGCTTTTTTTCTTAAACCATTTAAATGTCTTCTAAACTTAAAAAAAAACAAAAAAACAACACACCACTAAAAGCTTACACCTGCAGCCCACTGGGGCCTAGACCTTGGCATTTTCCAACAGCACCAGAAAAACTAAAATTAATAAAAATCTTTTTAAAAAGCCAAGCTGCATCCATAGCAAGAACTTTGCCAATTTACCATCTCACACCAGAACAACAAGTTTTATTGTTTCATAGTATTCATTCTTTATACTTATATGTACATTATTTGTTAAATAAAATAGTTTTCCCACTTTTATCTGAGAAAGTTCTTCACCAGACTGGTTGGGGGGAAGGGCCATTTAAATTTGTTCCCCATTCAAAAGTTTTATCCCAAATTTACCCTAAACCAAAAAGACAGGTGACCCAAGTGTGGTGTCCCAGTGAGGGCTGCCATGGAAGCAGTGCCCAGCACTGCCCCTTTCTGTCTAGCTGAGCTGGCCTTTGGCCCTGGCAGTGGCGTTTGCTGCTGGTTCCGCGGCGCCTAAGCAGCCAGCGCGGCACAGGGCAGGTGGCCGTGGCACAAGCCCCCAGAAAGGGATCCCCTCTGGCTCTGGGCAGTGACACCAGCCCTGAGCAAGGGGCCCAGGGCAGGTTTCCATGGCACCCAACCATCACAGCGACTCCAGGCCTTGGCTGCCACGGCACCAAACCAAGGAACGGGTCCCTGTGGCCGCTGCCGTGGCACCTGAGGGCATCAACGAGTGTCAGTGCAATTGTACCTGGAACAGCCCCGGCACCGCTTTGTCCTCAGGGTTGCCCTGGCAGCCCAGGACAGCGACAGCTCTGCATGCAAGTGGCCACGGGACCTGGCTGCAGAAATGGGTCCTTGGGGCGCTTTCCAAGGAAACTTGAAGGGATGAGGGATCCAAAGCCAGCAGTGGGGTCAGTGCAGTGTCCATGGCCACAGCCCCTTGCAATGGCCCAGGGCAGGTTGGGATGATGATCCAGCCTCACTCCTGGCCCAGGGCAGGGCTGCAGGGCCCTTCCCCACAGCCTGTCTGCACACAAGCACTTCCAGGGCTCTCTGCATTTCCCTTCCCCTCACTCTTGGCTCACTCACACACCTCCCAAGAACCCACCTGGAGCTTTGAGCTGCAAGGAGTTCAAAGCTTGTCTGTCCTTCAGGAGCTGGTCTAATTCTTCCTTCAGCCAACTCTGAATTTGTGTTTATTGTAGAACTTCCTGTGTGTCTAAAACATTCCTTGCATGGTTCTGCCTTGGGGAAGGGGAACTGTTACCCTGGTTTTTCTGAGTTTCTTTATTAGCCTTTTGATTTTCATAAATGGAGTCAGATCTTTTAGTTACTGTAGAATATTAGAGCAGTTTTTCTACCTTTCCCACAGAAGTAATATAAACAAATCCTTTGTTTTTCATTCTTTGTCCTTTGTTTGCCTATTTCTAACCTGAAAACAATTGTAACTGACAATTCGTCTTGCCACTGAGGCTGAGGGGTGGAAACCCCAAAAAGCCAATCTTCTGCTAGACCCACAAATGTATAAAAAGTGAAAGAATAAACAAAGGGGTCTCTTCTCTCTGCCCTTTCAGCTGGAAGCTGGATCAGAAGAACCTCTGCAGAAATCTCTTGTCTGCGTGTGATTTCTTGGTTTCTCGGTGACAGGGAACCTCCTTGGTGGCACCTTGGGCTTGGCACACAATTGAGATTGCCTGAAACTCAGAAGTTTTAGATTACTTAGAAAGCAAGAAATCCCCTCTTTGCCTGAATACAGCCAGTTCTCCAAGCAAAGCAGGTCCCAGGTGAGTGAGGAGAGACAGGATGTGCTTTGGCAATGTGGAACAAGGTTGTTCACACTGGGTCAGACCTCAAGGCACAGCTTCTCTGACCAGGCCTGACCTCCTAAATGGAGTCCCTGGGTCAATATCAATCACAGAATGTTGCAATCACCTCTTTCTTAAAGAGAAAAATACACCCTTAAAAATAGGAATGTGGGTTTATTAGAAGCTCTTTGAAATATTTCTCCATAACTGCAGCAGGAAAACTTTCTAATGAATGGAACTAGACCAAAGGGAACTCAAGGCAGAGCTATGGTTTGTCAGGGCTCACTTGATCCTGATGAGCCCTGTGGTGCACTTGGTTCTGAGCCCCGGAACCTCAGGGCCTGAGAGGAGATTGCACAAACTTTCCAGGAGTGACAGTCAGAAGCAAAGCCCAAAGTGTCTCAAAGCATTAATGTGTCCATCCCCAGCACAGGCTCCTCATGGAGTTTATCTTAAGAAGGCTTTTGACACCATAAATATTGAAAATAATGAAGATGGAGTTGAATGCCTGTGGGTAAGAATTAAGGGGAAAGCCAACAAGGCTCACATCTTACTGGGTGTCTCTTATGGTTCACCCAACAAGGAGGAAGAAGGGGACAAAATATTTTATAAGCAGCCAGAGAATGTTTCAGGATCATCAGTCCTTGTTCTTCTAGGTAAGTTCAACCTGCCAGACATCTGCTGGGAACTTAATACAGCAGAAAAGACGTAGTCCAGGACATTTTTAGAGTGCATGTAGGACAATTTTTGTCACAGCTGGTGGGTAAGCCCACCAGGGGAAGGACTACATTAGATCTGCTGTTTGCAAATAGGGATGGGCTGGTGGGACATGTGGTGGTTGGAGGGTGATTGGGGCAGAGTGTTCATGAAATTATAGAGTTCTAAATATTTGGTGAAATCAGGAGGAACACCAGTAAGGCTCTTGCACTGAATTTCCGGAGGGCAGACTTTGGCCTGTTTAGGAGACTCATTCAGTGAGTTCCTTGGGAAGCAGTCATTAAAAACAAAGGAGTTCAGGCAAGCTGGGTGTGCTTCAAAGCAGAGATTTTGAGGACACAGGAACAGAATGTCCATGTGTGCCAAAAGATGAGTCGATGAGGTAAACGTCCAGCCTGGATGGGCAAGGAGGTTTTGGAGGAACTTAGGAATAAAAAGGCTGTCTCATGTTTGGAAGGAGGGTCAGGTCTCCCAGGAAGTATTTAAGTGGGCTGCTAGAGCATGTAGGAAAAAAATTAGGGAGGCCAAAGCTCAGTTTGAATTAAAAATGGCGACGTCTGTAAAAGATAATAAAAAATGCTTCTACAAATATATTAATGTTAAATGGAAGGGTAAAGCCAACCTTTCTTCTCTATTGCATGAGGGAGGTAACATAGTAACTGCAGATGAGGAGTAGGCAGAAATGCTTAATGCCCCCTTTTGCCTCAGTTTTCAGTGGGAAGACAACTCGCCTTCAAGACAACTGTTCTCTTGGGTTGGTTGATGGTGCTAGTGAGCAGAATGGTCCCCCCATTATCCAAGAAGAAGCAGTCAGAGAACTGCTGAGATGCTTGGATACCCACAAATCTGTGGGCCCAGATGGGGTCCATCCCAGGGTGATGAGAGAGCTGGCAGATGAGCTTGCAAAGCCGCTCTCCATCATTTACCATCAGTCCTGGCTCACTGGTGAGATTCCAGATGACTGGAAGCTGGCCAATGTGACACCCATTCACAAAAAGGGTGCAAAGGAGGATCCTGGCAATTACAGACCAGTCAGCCTGACCTCAATACCTGGCAAATTAATGGAACAGTGTAATCACACAGAATTTACAGGATGGCCAGGGTCTCAGGCCCAGCCAGCACAGGTTTAGGAGAGGTAGGTCACGTTTGACCAACCTGATCACCTTTTATGACCAAGTGACCCACCTGGTGAATGCAGGAAGGGCTGTGGATGTTGTCTATTTGGATTTCAGCAAGGCCTTTGACACTGTCTCCCACAGCACACTCCTGGATAAGCTGGCAGCCCGTGGCTTGGACAGGAGCACTCTGTGCTGGGTTAGGAACTGGCTGGATGGCCAGGCCCAGAGAGTGGTGGTGAACGGTGCTGCATCCAGCTGGCGGCCAGTCACCAGTGGTGTCCCTCAGGGGTGTGTGCTGGGGCCAGCTCTGTTCAGTATTTTTACTGATGACATGGATGAAGGCATGGAGTCTTTCATTAGTAAATTTGCGGATGACACTAAGCTGGGAGCGTGTGTCGACCTGTTGGAAGGATGAAGGGCTTTGCAGAAAGACCTGGAACAGTTGGACAGACGGGCAGAGTCCAATAGGATGAGGTTTAATAAGTCCAAGTGCCGAGTCCTGCACTTTGGGCACAATAACCCCCTGCAGTGTTATAGGCTGGGGACAGTGTGTCTGGACAGTGCCCAGGAGGAAAGGGACCTGGGGGTACCAGTGACAGCAGCTGGATAAACATGAGCCAGCAGTGTTCCCAGGTGGCCAAGAGGGCCAATGGCATCCTGGCCTGTGTCAGGAATGGTGTGGCCAGCAGGAGCAGGGAGGTCATTCTTCCCCTGTACTCTGCACTGGTGAGGCCACACTTGGAGTGCTGTGTCCAGTTCTGGGCCCCTCAGTATAGGAAGGACATGGAGATGCTTGAGCGTGTCCAGAGGAGGGCAACGAGGCTGGTGAGGGGCTTGGAACACAAGCCGTATGAAGAACAACTGAGGGAGCTGGGGTTGTTTAGCCTGGAGAAAAGGAGACTCACAGGTGACCTTATCACACTCTACAACTTCCTGAAGGGTGGCTGTGGTCAGCTGGGGGTTGGTGTCTTTCGTTTGGCAACAACAAACAGAACAAGAGGACACAGTGTCAAACTGTGACAAGGCTGGATATTAGGAAAAAGTTTTTCACTGAAAGAGTGATAAATTACTAAAATGGCTTGTCTGGGGAGGTGGTGGTCACCATCCCTAGATGTGTTTAAAAAAAGACTGGATGTGGCACTTGCTGTCATGGTCTACTTGAGGTATTAGAGATGGGTTGGACTCAATGATCTTGAATGTCTCTTCCAATCTCAAAATTCTGTGATTCTGTGTGATTCTGTGAAATGGGACCATGCTGGGGACAGCTGGGATCATACTGGGAGCAAGGGGCACCACACTGAGGATAACTGGGATCTTTCTGGGATCATACTGGGAATGACTGGGAGCATGCTGAGGGCAACTGGGACCATGCTGGGGTAACTGGGATATACAGGGAAGACTGGAATCGTGCTGGAGTTGATTTGGAGTGGCTATGAGCAACGGGAATCATGTTGGAGCAACTGGGAGTGAGTGGGAAGAAACTGGGATTTACTGGGAGAGACCATCAGTGACTGGGTTCACAGAGAAACCATAAAGGAAGTTACAGGAATAATACTGGGAATAACTGGGAGTGACTGGAACCTTACTGGGTGACTGGGTGCAACCGGGACCATGCTGGGGGCAAATGGCACTATACTGAGAGTGACTGGGTTCATACTGGAGTCAAATTGGGAACAACTGGAGCTGTAGTGGGAGTGACCAGGATCATACTGGGGGTAACTGGAACTATACTGGGAGTGCCTAGAACTATAGTAGGGGTGAATGGGAACACCGGGGACCATGCTGGAATCACAGTGGGGTCATACTGGGAGTGACTGTGATGATACTGGGTTCATACTTATTGTAACTGAAAGTGACTGGGATCATACTGGGAGTGACCAGGATCATACTGGGGGTGACTGGGAGCCACAGGGCCCATGCTGGGAGTGACCTGGGCCACCCAGGGGGGAACTGGGGGAACTGGTCCAGCTGGGGCTCAGGGTTGTTCTCCCTCATGGCTGCTCCGGGTCCTGCTGTCACCCCTGGCCCCACAGAGCCGAGGGACAGGGCACAGCTGAGGGACAGGGGATAGCTGAGGACAGGGCACAGCCAGGGAACACGGCACAGCCAGGGAACACGGCCTGGCCCAGGGACACTGAGCTCCAGCACTTTGGGCTGTTGTGCCCAGGCTGTTGCCCTTGGGCTCCCAGCACAGGCCAAGGGGGAGAATCCCCTCCACAAACTGTTGTTTGCTTGAAGCTTTGCTCTGGAACATTCCCAAGGAGCCACCTGCAGTGGCTGGAGCCCGGCCGGGTGCCCAGGGCCACCAAAGCCGCTCTGGCAGTGCCCTCCTGCCCCGGACAGGGCAGGGAACACCCGAGGAAAGGCTCATGCTGGGCTCAGGGCAGGGACAGGGCACTCCCCTGGCGCTGCCACGGGCACAACAGAGCCGGCCTGGGGAAAGGATTGGCGTTTGTGTCCCATGGAATCCTAGCAGGGATTACTTCTCATTTCACTGCTGTCATTGCAGTGATCATCAATTCAAATCATTTCCCCATGGAATTCCCATGACAGAGGGCTGGGAGGAGATCCGTCCATGAAACTCTCACCTGACTGAGATGAGAGTGAGATCCAGACATGTTGTGTTCCTCTGAGAAATGATTTTTTCCCCTCAGAATCCCCCTGAAGCCTGTGCTATGTAGTTTAACCTTTTTTCCCTATCATACCTACTCCTGACCCTATTGGCTCAGGGCCAATATCTTTCCTTGGCCCAAAACTAGATATACCCCTGTTTCTTCCTGGTTCTCGCTCTCTCTCCTCGGCCTCCTGGAGCATCACATCAATAATAAAACTTGGATGGAAGCTGGGGGTGAGAGCCACTCTTTTGAAATCTTTATTCTGTCTCTCTGTAAATACATTTCCCTAAAACCCCTGAATAACTGAGCTAGCGAGAGCCGGGGGTGGGTAGAGGGAAGTATATTTTCACCTCCCTAGACAGCAAGCAGATAATCCAAGGCTGTGCAGTTCTGTAGAGCCCCATTTGTGTTTGTTGGAGCTCAGTGGATGTGCTATTGGATATTTTAATAGCATCTCTTTTTACTTCTTCTAATAATGGATTTAGCTCATTAATGTAAACTCCACAGACAAGGCAGCGCACATTGGGCACAGGTTGAACCAGAATCTTTGGTTTTCTGAGACCAAAGCCACTCTTTGGGGGGGGAAATGTTCTCTTGGTCCAATTCTTGCTGGTTATTGCTGAAGTACCCTCAAGGGAGGCATCAATATTGCCTGGAAACAGGACACAAACCATCCTTTAGGAAGCCCTTTATGGGCAGTCTCCACACACCCAGCAGCTCCCATTCCCAGTACCAAAGGTCTGATTTCCTGTTTCCCACTGTGGGTTGATGATGGATCCAGGGCTTCTCCCTGTGCTGCTGTTGTGTCCGTGGTGCCTTTGGGCCAGAGGAGTTTCACAGTGGTCCTGTTCCTTCTCTTGGTGCTGTTTCCAATATGCTGTGACCAAAATCCATCCTCATCTTCCCAAACCCACAAGTTCTTTCCTTTTTTCCATATGGAATTTTGGGATGCATTTTAACACAACCAGCAGTTCAGCCTCTTTTACCTGACTGCTCCAGTGCTCTCATGGTGCTCTGACCTCAGACCACTCTGGAGCCAGCAAACTCTAGGGAAGGGCTTTCCATGCAGGAATTTAAGACTTGACTGGTTCTTCACATTTACATTTAAAAAGTGACATTTTGGTGTAATCTGCCCAGACTATGACAGTGCTGTTTTACCAATGGGCAGGGTCAGCACCAAAGACACCAACACCACCTGAAGGAATCAGTGTCATTTACTACAGCTCAAAGCAGCAAAGGAGCACAAAAGGAGCAGCTCAGCAATGCACCCAACCATCACTAACAAAGATTGCCTGCAGGGATTGAGAAAGATCCATCACCAGTTCCCCTCAGACTTTCCCATCACCCACATGCACACATCAGCTGGGGGAAGCTGTCCCAGCCAAGGACTGGAGAGCCACTCCCGGGCACCGGGAATTCCTGCAGGTGCCTCCAGCCACAGGTGAGGCTACAACCTGGCTGGGAGAGGGCCCAGCTCTGATAGTGCTGAATAAACAAACTGACAGCACTTCTAGTGCAGGAACATCTGGTTTCATCCTCCTCTTGGGTCCCTCCCAAAGCCTGGCCAGGGCCGAAGGAGGAACCAAGGGAGGTGACTTTGACCATCCAGCCCCAAACAAGGCCAGATGTCAGATTTCATGGCCTTGTCCTGCTTCTAAACACAGAAAGGTCAATACATGTCTCCCTAATGAGGGGGATACATCTATCACAGTGCTAATGACCATGCATATTTCATTAGTGAGCAGATACAAAGATAACCTTTGGTTGGAAGGTTGATGCAGAGGTCACGTTTGGCTCAGGGCCTGCTGTTGAGGCCTCACTCAGGCCTCTTGTCCAGGCCTGGCATGAGCAGGGACATCTTTCACCAGATCAGGTTGTTCAGAGCCCTGTCCCAGCTGGACTGGAATGTTTCCAGGGATGGGGCATTGACCCCCTGGCCATGGAACCTGGCTGCAGAAATGGGTCCTTGGGGTGCTTTCCAAGGAAACTTGAAGGGATGAGGGATCCAAAGCCAGCAGTGGGGTGGGTGCAGTGTCCATGGCCACAGCCCCGTGCAATGGCCCAGGGCAGGTTGGGATGATGATCCACCCTCACTCCTGGCCCAGGGCAGGGCTGCAGTGCTCTTGGTGGCACCGTGGGCTTGGCCCACACTTGAGGAGGGTTTCTGTTTTCAATGGGGAAACTCGCGAGTTTTAGATTGCTTCAAAAATAAAAGAAAATCCTTCTTTGGCTAAGTGCAGCCAGGACTCCTAGGAAAGCAGGTCCCAGGTGAGTGAGAGGATGTGATTTGGGAATGTAGAGGAAGGTTGTCCACACTGGGTCAGACCCCAAAGTGCAGCTTCTCTGAGCAGGCTAGACCTCCTTGCGAGACCCTGGTTCAGTATCAACCACAGAATGCTGCAATCACCTCTTGTGTAATGAGAACATTAATGAAATATACTCTTTAAAATAGGAATACATATTTCCAAAAGGTCTTTGAAATATTTCTCCATAACTGCAGCAGGCAATCTTCCTAATGAATGGCACCAGACCAGAGGGAAATCAAGGCACAGCCACAGTTTGTCAGGACTTGCTTGATCCTGATGAGACCCATGGTGCATTTGGTGCTGAGCCCTGGAACCTCAGGGCCTGAGAGGAGTTTGCACAAACCTTTCCAGGAGTCAAAGGCAGAAGAAAACCCAAAGTATATTGATGCCGCAATGGGTCCCACTGAGGTCCCAAGCACAGGCTCCTCATAGAGTCCATGAAGGAGAGAATAGGAGGCCAGGGTTGCACAAAAACCTCTCAGAGATTCAGTGTGGGAAGGAAAATCCAAAGTACCTTAAACACCTTGAGTATCTCAAAGCATTAATGAGCCCCACTGAATATCAATGCAAAGCTCTCAAGGGACTCATTAAAGCAGATAAATGGAGGCCAGGATTGCACAAACCTCTCAGAGACTCAGTAGCACAAAGAAGTACTTAAATTAACCCTGAGTACCTTGAAGCATTAATGAGCCCCACTGGGTGTGGCCACTGGCTAAGAATCTCTAGGGACTAACTAAAGCAGATAATTGGAGGCCGGGATTGCACAAACGTCTAAAACTCAGTGTCAAAAAAAAAAGTTCCTTAATAAATTGTGAGTACCCTGAAGTATTAATGAGCTCCATTGAGTCTTTTCTCTGACTAAGAATCCCAAGGGACTTGTTCAAGTAGATAATTGGGGCCATGGCTGCACAAAGCTCTCACAGAGTCAGTTTTAAAGGGGAAACACCAAGAACCTTAAAATAACTGAAGTACCTTGAAGGATTAGTGAGCCCCACTGAGTGTTGTTACTGACAATGCCTCTCAAGGGACTAATGAAACCAGATAATGATTGCAGAAACCTCTCAGAGTGTCCATGGCAAAAGCAAAACCCAAAGTCCTTTGAAAAACCTGCAGTCCCTGGGAGCATTCAGGAGCCCCCCAGGGCCATTGCTGACCAAGGCTCCCCAGGGACTCCTTCCAGCACATCCTTGAGGCCACTGGCATGTCAGGGGGATGCTGAGGGCAGCACAAGGGGCTGACAATGCCCAGCCTTGCTGGGGCTGTGCCAGGAGGCCCCAGGGCCTCAGGACAAGGTGTCTCCTCACAGTCCTTGGTGACACAGAGGCTGCTGTGCCCCAGGACACCAAGACTTGGCTTCTCTTTGTCCCCACCTGTCATCACTGCCTCCAGTTCTCTGCTCTGCCTGGGGCCTGGGGACACTTTCTCTGTCCTGTCCCTCAGTGGGAGCCATTAAAACTTCAAGAAACTTTGGAGTTGGATTCTGACTGGGAGCTCCTGAGAGGTTTCTTCAGCTCCCTCTCAGGGACTGATGTTCAGGGCCCCAGCACAAAGCCCCAAGAGGGTCATTAAAGTCCTTGTGCTGTGTCTGTGCTGCTGAGCTGGGCCGGGCTCCTGGCACAGAGGCAGCTCCTGGCAAGGGCAGCACTGCAGAGACAGCTCTGCCCAGGAGCAGCTCCTGAGCACAGCCCAGCAGGGCTGGGGCACTGCCTGCAGCCACCCCGGGCACAGCACACAGGCTCAGAGGGGTGAAACTCAGCCTGGGCTGGCAGCACAGAGCAGAGCTCACTCAGGGCTCACTAGAGGAGAAATCCTCACAGGGTTGGGAACAGTCACACTCTGGCTGGGGGAAGAGAAGCTGCAGCTCCTGCAGGGATCTCCTGGAGCTGGCACATCCCACAGCTTTGGGGCCCTTCCAGGAGAACTCTCCAAGTTGCTGCAGGGCAGGGATGTGGCCCTAGGGCAGGGCTGGGTGTCCCTGCTGCACCAGCCGAGGCACAGCACAGGGCAGCTCCCTGTTGCCAGGCTCTGCTGCAGGGCTGAGCAGCCGGGGCTGCAGCCAGGGGTGCCCAGGGCTGTCCTGCAGAGCAGGGTGCTGCAGCCCAGGGCGCTGTGCTGGGCCAGGGACTCTGCTGCCTGCCAGGGACAGCTCTCAGCCAGCCCGGGGAGCTGCTGCCAGTGCTGGGGAGAAGCTGTGGGGGGAAGGAGCCACCCTGAGCAGGGCAGGTGCTGCTGCTGAGAGGTGCTGAGTGGGGCAGGGCTGCTGCCAGCTCCAGACCAACCTGGGCACAGCTCCGGAGGACACTTGCTAAAAGAAGGTGAGATTGCTGTAAAGATCAGGAGCTTTCCTGAGAGTGTTTTCAATTTCCTGCTTGGAGAAGGATGGATAAGTTGGGGTGATGACAAAAAGATTTTTGCTTTTTATCCATTGATTCATATATTCATATATTTGTTAACTACTATTATATAGTCATAATTCTATAATCCTTAATTAATTCCATTCAAATACAATTCATACTTAGATAAATATAATCCTTAATTAACTGTAATATGTTTTCTACCCTTTCTCTTATATTTTGGAAGAATAAGTTTCTAAACACATTCCTGAAATACTGTAAAGTCTTATTATCAGAAAGAGGACCTATGAGAAGAACCATTTTTTTTTTTTTTTTTTTTTTTTTTTTTTTTTTTTTTTAACCTGAGTGTGAGCAGTCATAAAAAAAGGGGGTGCAAAGAAGCCCTTGGACCTACTCCAATGGGTTTACCCAGGGGTGTGTAACTAGGGCAACTGAATCTCCTGTTGGATGTTCCTGTTAAATATTCTAATTAATCAACATTAATACATTTTAAAATCAGAGCCTGGGTATGCCCCATCCCCACTGGGACACCTGGAAGCTTCAATTAAGGTCCGGTTTTTACTTTTCTGTTCTAATGATGTTACAAGTTGTTTTTTTTCTCTCTTTTGATTATTGGCAACAGAAGAATGAGAGGAGCAAAACAGTAATTGTAATCACAAAATCACAGAACATTCTGAGTTGAAAGAGAGACACAGGATCTTCAAAGTAGTGTTTCAGCATTTACAGAGACTCCAGAACTGTAACTTTGGGAGGTCAGTCTCTCTGCTGGGAGGATCTTAAAGGGCCTTCAGCCGCTCCTCAGCCCTGGACAGCTCCAGCATCACCTTTGCAGGGCCCAGCAGGGCTCTCCTGAGCTGCCCTTGCCCCCTGCAGACAGAGCCTGCCCCAGCCAGGGCCCTGCAGACAGACAGGTTTCTGTAGGGCCGGGCCCAGGGCACAGAGGGTGGGATGGGCTCTGTGAGCGCTGGCAGGGACAAGGCTCCTCTCAGCAGGGAAATGTCCAGGCACAGGGAGATGCTCAGGGAAGGAGAGGGGGCTGAACAGAGCAGTGCTGGGGGCAGGAGGGCACTGTTGGTGTGTGGGAGGTGTGCACAGCTGGCTATGGGAACACTGTCCTGAGTGCCCGGCTGCCTCTGCCCTGCCCTCCCAGGCACAGCACCACAACATCTTCTCTTGTTTCTGCCCTCCCCTGATCTTGTCACTGTCACCTGGTGCTCTCAGGGAGGCTCTGGCATTTGCAGCAGCTGAGTCAGGCACTGCCCTTGGGATTGCTGCCAGGCAGCTGTGTCCATGGGAATGGGGTGGCCAAGCTTGCCTGTCACCTGTGGGGCTGTGGGCAAAGGAGTCCATGGGAAAGGGGAATGAGCTGAGCCCCTCCCTGAGATACCATCATGGGCACACCCAGGGATCTCCTTGCTGTGACCTTCCAAGCTCTGAGCTGCCCTCCTGGCTGCAAATCTGTGCCAGGACCTCTAAGAGTTCCCTGAATATCCCACAGGGAAGTGCAGAAATGCCAGAGCTGAGGAAATGCTGTTGGGTTTGCCAAGGGAGCCGTGAGTGTCCTTGGCAGAAGGGGGTACTGAGCCCTTGCCTGGAGACCTTTAGAGAGGTTGAGACATTCAGGGATCCCTCTGCTCTGGGCAGGGTCTGGTTTATTCCAGGGTCACACGGGAGTGTGATTGTGCCCTGACTGCAGCCAAAGCTGCAAACCCAGGGCAGTTGGGAACAATTCCATCCAGCCCATCACCTTCCCTAAGCCACAGGGAATCCTTTGCCTCTCCCATCTCTCAGTGGCAAACTTTGAGTGCAGCAGAAGTGCTGGGGATTTTTGACCTCCAAGATCCAGGAATGATGTGTGGGCAGGAAATTAATGGCTAAAATTCCTTCCTGCTCTCCATGTCCTTTAGATGTAGGAGTGCAGATGGCATCAAGCCTTTCTCCATTAGGAGTGATTCCGACAAATCCTGAAGATCCAGCCTTGTCCCTCTGCCACATGGCCACAGACCCAGGGCAGCAGGGCAGGGGTGGCTCCTCGAGAGCCCCCACGCACAGGCCTGGCTGCTCCTGGCACACTCAGACAGCACAGCTGGAGCTCAGGCAGGGACCTGGGTGAAGGTTTTCCTAGAGCAGGAACAAGAGTGGGAGAGTCACAGCTGGACAGTCTACAGGGAATGGCCCAGGTTTGGCTCAAAGCAGCCTCTGCTGACTTGTCACTGTCCTTTATCCATGAACAGGTCCCCATGTGCAGCCACAGCAAATGTCCAACAGCAGCTCCATCAGCCACTTCCTCCTGCTGCCATTGGCAGACACACGACAGCTGCAGCTCCTGCACTTCTGCCTCTTCCTGGTCATCTCCCTGGCTGCCCTCCTGGCCAACGGCCTCATCATCAGTGCCGTAGCCTGCGGCCACCTCCTGCACACGCCCATGTTCTTCCTCCTGCTCAACCTGGCCCTCACCGACCTGGGCTCCATCTGCACCACTGTCCCCAAAGCCATGCACAATTCCCTCTGGGACACCAGGACCATCTCCTACACAGGATGTGCTGCACAGCTCTTTTTGTTTCTGTTCTTCATCTCAGCAGAGTATTTCCTCCTGACCATCATGTGCTACGACCGCTACCTGTCCATCTGCAAACCCCTGCACTATGGGACCCTCCTGGGCAGCAGAGCTTGTGCCCACATGGCAGCAGCTGCCTGGGCCAGTGCCTTTCTCAATGCTCTCATGCACACAGCCAATACATTTTCCCTGCCCCTGTGTCATGGCAATGTCCTGGGCCAGTTCTTCTGTGAGGTGCCCCAAATCCTCAAGCTCTCCTGCTCACACTCCAGCCTCAGGGAACTTGGGCTCATTGCAGTTATTGCCTGTTTAGCACTTAGTTGTTTTGTGTTCATTGTTTTCTCCTATGTGCAGATCTTCAGGGCTGTGCTGAGGATCCCCTCTGAGCAGGGACGGCACAAAGCCTTTTCCACCTGCCTCCCTCACCTGGCCGTGCTCTCCTTGTTCCTCAGCACTATCATGTTTGCCTACCTGAAGCCCTCCTCCATCTCCTCCCCATCCCTGGATCTGGCCCTGTCAGTTCTGTACTCGGTGGTGCCTCCAGCCCTGAACCCCCTCATCTACAGCCTGAGGAACCAGGAGCTCAAGGCTGCAGTCTGGAGATTGATGACTGGATGGTTTCAGGAACATTAAACTGCTGGCCAATTTCTGAAAATCACTTTTGATAAAACACATCTTTGATGCTTCTTGTTGGTTTCATTTTGCGGGTTCTTTTTCTTTCCTTTTCTTAATTAATCTTCTCCACAAAGATATGTCATTATTTGTGCCATTTCTCATTTTGTTTCTTTCTACCTTCCCTATGGCCACAGACTGCCAATGAGGGGCTGCACTCTTGGTGGCTTTAAATGAACTCAAGGATTTCCCAGGCAAGTTTTCTGCAGAGATCCCTCTTCTGTTCCCTTCTCGGCAGCTGCAGCAGCAATGTCTGTGTGCAGAGCTGGGGGCAGATCAGTGCTGGCACAGCAGCTGTGCCCAGGAGCAGCAGCACTTGGTGTTGCCAGTGCTGCTCCCGTGCCCCTGCCCTGCTGCCCTCCTGGCCCTGCTGTTGCTGTAGGGCCTGAGTGCTCTCGGGGCCAGGCACAGTGCTGGGGGTGGCAGTGCCGGGGCTGCAGCAGGGACAGGCCATGGGCACTGCTGGGGCAGCGCTGACGCCTCAGGGCAGGGCCTGGGGGGCTCCAGGCTCCTTGCCCAGGCTCTCTCCAGAACACGCCCAGGCCAATGCTCAGCAGAGAAAAGCCCCGTGAGCAGCCCCAGGGTGGCCGTGGGCAGGCTGGGGGCAAACAGCATGGCAGGGGCTCTGCAAGGTCCCTGGGGGAGATGGGAAGGAGCAGCAGAGCAGGGGCTGATCCATCCCCACTGCACTGGACACCCCAGGGCAGCATCCCAGAGTGTCCTCATGCACCTGCCAACAACATCCCCCCTCTGCAGCCCTGGCCTCTCCCCCAGCTCACACAGGTGCCGCATCCCTGCAGGCACAGACACAGCAGCACTGGCTCAGGACCCCCTGTTTGCACTGCCCAGAGCAGGTGTGAGCACCCCCATGGTGTTGGTGTGGGGAGATGAACCTGAGGGAGCACAAATGCCATCAGCCCCTGGGGCCAGGAAGGGCTGGGGGACAGCAGGGAAACCACTCATGTTTGTGGTGGCTTCTGAAGTCCTCCAGAGAGTTTGTTCCCATGAGCTGTGAGTTTCCTGTGCCACTGCAGATGTTGTTGCTCAGAGCCAGGGCTGCCTGGCAGCCAACCCCAAACTCCCCTCAGCATTTCCTCAGCTTCACTTCGGCTTACTTTACTCTTCCTACTACAGATTTCTTCCAATACCCCACCCCTGTTCCTTCCTCTGCAAACAGCCCATCCCTTGTTGCCCTTTCCTCTCTGGCCTCACTCCCCACTTCGGTTCCTGTCGTCGCACCATGGGTACGTCCCTTCAGGAGCAGGATCATCCTCTAAGTGCTTCAGGAATTGTCTGCAGGCTCCTGCACTGCCTCGTGCTGCTCCCTTGCCAGAGGCACCACAGGCCAGGGGGGCACATCTGGGCTGCTGTGTCTGGCTGTGGGGCTCCCTGTTCTGGGCAAGGAGGAGGAGCTCCAGAGGCTCTGCAGGACTGACAGGATGGGCTTTGGGGCTGCGAGGAGAAGCTGAGGCACCTGGGCTGCTGGACCTTCTGGAGAGGAGGCCCAGGGCTCATCCTGAAACTGCTGCAAGGGTGATTCCAGAGGATGACAGAATCAGCAAGGTTGGAGAAGACCTTGGACATCATCAAGTCCAACCTGTGCCCTGACACTGCCTTGTCTTCTCTGAGCCTCCTCCTCTCCAGGATAAACAACCCCAGCTCCCTCAGCTGCTCCCCACAGGACTTGTGTTCCAGACCCCTCACCAGCCTTGTTGCCCTTCTCAGGACACACTCCAGCCCCTCCATGTCCTTCCTAAATTGGGGGGCCCAGAACTGGACACAACACTTGAGGAGCTGCCCAACCACTGCTGGCAACAGGGGAAGAATCACTGCCCTGCTCCTGCTGGCCACACTGTTCCTGATCCATAGGAGTGCCAGGGGTTGGATGAGGGAAATGGTGGAAACAGGGTGGGGACAAAGTCTGATTGATTGTCAGCCATGAACGGTCTTGATTTTCATATTTAATTAGTTTGCATTTAATATGCTGAGGATCAATATCAATCGGACATTGCGGATCTCAAACTATAAATATGTACTAAATGAAAATGATTCATGCTAATTGTAATAATATCAATATTTTAAAATATATATATTTTAGAAAATATTTGTTATAAAGTAATAAAGGAAAAAGAAGATGTGATTAGTGTTACAAAGCAGATGGGTCCCTTGGCAGATGCTACATGAGGAAGATACAGGATGTAGTTTGAGATAAGCAAGAGTTTCAAAGCTGGACTGGCCAAAGCTGGGACTACTCCAAGGTAGGGAGATGGGCCCTTTGCAGATGTTATGGGATACAGGATGTCTTAAGACAGAGCTGGCCTTGAGATGGACAAAGTTGGGACTATTCCAAGGCAGGGAGTTTGGGTGGTGTTTTGATCCATGAAATAATCACTTTTTGGAACATAATGCTTAGTTATGTATAACATAAAACTTAGAGTGCACGTGCAACCAGTAAGGTTATTCAGAGGATGCGAGGAAGATGATGAGCCTTCCTCTGAAGAAGACCACCAAAAAGCCAAGAAGACCCCCTAACAACAAGTGGAGCATGCGCTATGTAGTATTGTGACGCAGATTTTACAAATTGAAAAAAGTAGGAGATTTATGGGAAATATTAATGAATATGTATTGGCATACAGTATATAAGTTTAAGTTGGATTATTTTGTTTTGTACGTGAGGCGGGGTGAGAAACCCCCTCTCCATACCCTGGCCAGTTTTGCTTATACTTTATCCAAACATTACTTATTTTTAATTAATCACTGCAAATTTTTGTATATGCTTGATTACAAACTGCTACTTAAATAAAATTACATTGCTGCTAAATTCAATTTTGTTGCTTATTCAATTAGACATATAGAGCTTCATTTAAAACCCTTCCTTCCTTTTTCCTTCCACCTTTCCTTCTCTCTCTCTCATTTCTTAAATTCTTTCTTTCTTGGAAGCAGGTGCCCTTACCATCCCAGAATCACTGCCCCTCCACCTCAGCCCTGCACAGCACCTTGAACTCAGCCTTCCCAATTTCAAGGCAACCTCCCACAAGACACTTTCAGGCCCCAAAATTCCTAAAAGCACCAGCAGCCTTTAAAAACTACTTCTTGCTTTCCCTCCCTCTACTCCCCTACTCTAAGAGCCCAAACTACCCCATCCCCCATTGCAATTCCTACCGCTCCAAACTTTCCTGCCATCCCCATACTGCAATCCCCACATTACTCTGATCCATCCCATCCCATCCCATCCCATCCCATCCCATCCCATCCCATCCCATCCCATCCCATCCCATCCCATCCCATCCCATCCCATCCCATCCCATCCTGGCAGGAAGTCCCCTCCAACCAGGCCTTGGACACTTCCAGCCATTCCAGGACAGCTGCAGCTTTTCTGCCCACTCTGTGCCAGGGCCCCACCACCCTCCCAGGGAACAAGTCCATCCCCACATCCCAGCTCACCCTGGCCCCAAGCAGTGTCCAGCCATGGCCTGTGTCCTGGTGCTGCAGGCCCTTGGCAAGAGTCTCTCCCAGCCAGCAATTCCTGCTCTTCCCTGCTCTGGGGCAGCAGCTGCAAGTTGATTTGCTCCCTGGCCCACTGGCCCAGCCCCAAGCCAGGGCCGGGACCTTTCCCCAGAGCTCTGCCGGCACTGGCTCGCTTCGGCCGCAGCCCAGCAGACGGAGCTCAGAGCTCCCCGGGGGCTGCAACTCCTGCCCAGGGACAGCAGCAGGGGCAGCTGAGACTTCTGCCCAGGGGCCAGCAGGGAATGCACCCCAGGGAACGGCTGGGGCTGGGCCAGGCCAGCTGCGGGCTGGAGACAAGCAAAAGCTTCTTCCCCTACAGGGGGCTTGACCACTCACCAGGCTCCCCAGGGAATGGTCACAGCTGCGAGGCTGCCGCAGCTCCAGGAGCCTTTGGACACCGCTCCTGGGAATGCCCAGGCTGCCACTGTTGGGCTGTCTGTGCAGGGCCAGGGCCTGGACTCCATGATCCCGCTGCCTCCCTCCCAGCTCAGCCCCTGCTGCAGTTCTCACCCTTGGGCTCAGCCTTTGTGTCTCCTCCAGGCGCTGGCAGAGCTCTTGGGGCCGGGGCAGGAGCGGGACAGCCCCAGCGTTCCCCTCTCTGTGACACCACGGTGGTGACAGCTCCAACGTTCCCTGCCTGGAGACGCTCCAAGGGAAGCGTCCAGAGCCACACCCAGACAGCAGAACTGAGCGGGCACTGAGCACCCCCGGCCTGGGCTGATGTGCATTCCTGTGCTCACAGCTCGGGGAAGGTCCCCCTGGCCACCTCCACAGTACCACAGGCAAGTGTCAGATGCAGTTACAGAGCTCTGCCCAGAGCTGACAAGGAAAGTTAAAAAAATAACAAACAAATGCAAAACCAAGCAACCAAACAAAAAACCAAAAGGAGCCAGTCACTATGATTAAGTTAACTGGATTTTTATTCATGAAATCAACAACTGAAAACAGGGACCTGAGATACGCCCAAGGTCCCCAAGGCCAAAGCAGACTTGAATCAAAAAGAGACAGCACACATGCTGGGTGATCCTTTGGTCACCAGTACCTCCAGAGGACCCCACCTGTCCCCAGGGAGTCCTCTCATAGCCTCCAGGTGGATCCAAATAATCTCTTTTCTCATTGGCTCCAATCTAAGGGTCCTGATTGGTCCAACCCGACTGCGCATTTCTGTCCAATCATTTTGCACCTCAGTCAGTGATTGGCTGCCGCGCTGCACCAATCCCGTCCTCCATGACATCACTCCTCCGGCCAAAGCTCCCTCGTGTCGTCCCCTCTCAGCTTCCCCACACTGGTCACTCATCACAAAGTGAAAAACCCAAACTCCAAACACAAACCCAGCCCGAACAACTCCACCGAACAACAACACACAACTGTCCCGTTCAACTTAATTCACCCACAACACCAGGACTGACCAATCTAGCTTCCCTTGGCTTCCCTTGGGCCTGCTCTCAGCTGCACTGAAACACTGGGGCTCTGCTTTTCTTCCTGTGGAAAAGAACCATCCTTCTCCTCCATGTTCCCGTGGCCAAAATTGGAATATGGCCTCAAAAATTCCATCTCTCCAAGGATTGCTCCCAGACAAAAGCTGCCATGACAAACAGGTCTGGCTGACCTTGGCCTCTGGTGACCAACTTTCACCTTTCAATACTGGGCTGTTGTGGTTTCCTTCCTATGGAAAAGAACTGACCTTCGTGTCCAGGCGCTCTTGGCCTCAAGCCCTTGACCACTGTGTAGGGACAAAGGAACTCTGTGCTCAGTGGAGTGGAGACTGAGGACAGCAGAGGAGAGCCCTGGCAGGGATTGAAGGGCAGTTTCAGAGATGGTGGATCCCTTTGACATAAGAGAAAACAGCCAGAGAAAGAAAAGATTAATGCAAAGGACAGCTGGGGAGGTCCAGACTGGACACCAGGAGAAAGGAATTTCTCTCCCAGGGCAGGGCTGAGGTGCAACACATCCCATGGAAGGAGTCTGAAGCAGCCCAAGGCTCTGTGCCCAGGCAGAGGCAGGCAGGATGCAGAGCTGTCAGCAAAGGAAGGGGTCAGCGAGGTGGGGCAGCCAGGGATGACAACAGCCTGCAGGGACAGAGGCACAGGGCATGGACACTGTAGGACAGCTTGGGCTGGAGAGGGCACAGGGATGTGCAGCTGCTAAGCAGTCTTGCTTAAAAAATATGTGGAAAAAAATATACATGGATACTTGTACGACTTGAAATAAAAACTAAGGAGTCGTAGCCATTCTGTGTATAAAATGGGTTAATATTTGTATTATGTATTTCTGTGGATTTATTCTCAACACTGAGCTAAGTTTCTTTTTGATGCACATATTGCTTCATTGCCTTCTCTGAAGTGCAACCTTCTCAGGCAGATCTAGGGAATTCCTCAATGGAAACACTCTTTTTCTCTTTTTGAAAACTGCCCTTTTTTCTTACCTGGAAGTCACAGATCAGGTCAGGTGAGGAGGTTTTTCCAGTATCCTTTAACTGCTTTATTAAACACTGCTCAGAATATGTAAGGATTACCATCTAACAGGTGGAATGCAGGTTTGTCCATTCAGGCTTTACTCACCATGCAGTCCTGGAGGCTTTGAGAGGGATTATCCCTCAGTTCCTGAGGAAAGCAGCTCTTGACCGTACCAACTGCCAGACCAAAGAGCGCTGTTGAAAATCCTGTTCTCCTGTGTGTTTGGTACATCTGCTTCCCCTGAACATAAACAGATCTTTTAAAAGTTAAGTCTTAATAGAATTGAAGTGTTATTTACACTGTTCTGTGTTACTTTTGCCCATCCACTCAGGATGGCAGAAGGAATGAGTTACTTGGAGTTACTGAGAGCACTCAGCTCTTTCTTGCAACTTGCAGAATGACTCGTGAGATGAGAGAGCAAATGTGTTTATTTACATAGACAGCTACAGCAGGCCTCTGCTGCATTTTGTAACTTAATAATTCAGCTTACAATTATTTACTGTTTCATATATTTTTAAGCTGTGTTGAATGGTACCTGCAAAGAAAACACAGATGATTAATTCTGTGGAGACATTATTTGTATGGTGTTTCCCCATAAAGGAAAGACAGTGGTTGTAGTTTGTGAGGAGTTTGTCACCTCAGAAATTCTAATGCAAAAATTCATTTGGGGTATTGGTAAATTGTTGTAATGTAGCTGTTTTAAATTCTTATTCTAATGAGGTTTTTTTTAACCCTTCAAAATAAGGATTGATCAATTGATCCATCGGTTGCAGAAACCTTTGAAATGCTTCTCAGACTGGCTGAGAATTCACAAGCACACTTTCCTGCAATGTGTGTACAAACACAGCTGCTGAAGCTGCTGGGAACATGCAGGAGTTTGTCACAGATGTTGGACTCTTCCTATCTGGCACAGGTGTTAGCACAGAGGAATTTGTGAATGGATGTTTTGACACCCTGTTTGCAGCAGTCTCCAAGCCCGTGATTAACCCTGGTCCCACTGACAGTTCCCTGGAATGTGCGGATGCCTCCAGGTGGAGAGAAGAGACCTTGGGCCCTTTGGCAGCATTCCCAAAAAGGCCACAGGACAAGTGGGAAGATCTCTCTCACCCAGCTGGACTTTCCCAGGGGATCTGAATTTGGAGATTGCGGGGATCAATGCAACAGATCAGCCGCACTTCTCCACAGCCTGCAGCAGAGCTTTGCTGAGAATGCAGCACTGCCCACACTGCCCGGGGCTGACGCTGAGCCAGCCCTGCATGGCCTGCTGCCCCAGCACCATGCCAGGCTGCCTGGCTGGCACTGCAGGAGTTGGTCCCCACTGGCACAGCTTTATCCAGTGCCTGCAGGAGCTCTCAGGAGCCCTGAGCCGAGCACACGGCACTGAGCACGTGCTGCTGAACTTCCATCCCCTTGTTCGGGATGCTCTGCCACAGGCTCAGATCAACGGGACAGAAGCATTTGAGCAGGGAAGACGCCGCTTTGATCCACACTTGGGGCAAACTTGACCATAGGAAAAGTATCACTGGCAGCTGTTATTTCTTTGGCCATTTTTATGGTGAGGAACGCACTTGTATCTGAGTTTGGCTTTATTGGACTGGGCAGTTTCTGGGAGCAGAAAAAATAGTTTTCATGAATGTAAGAAAATGGTTTGATTGTTATCTTATGTGCATATGATGCTAAATGTAAACAATCCTCACTTTAGATACCAGTGGCCTGCCTTAAAGAACCTATGACTTTGCATCCTTTATTTCCATAAGTTTGTGTCTTTCAGAGGAAGCAGCACAATTCATTTGAACTAAGTCCTTCCTTACACATCAGAGAAAAAACAAGTTGTGTGAGAGCTCTGCTAGCTGTGAATGCCTGAAATGAAGAATTTTACTGCTCTGCAAAGTGCACGCTGTTTAACTACACTTGAGGGAAAACAGCTAATATACATGCTCATTTTGGAAGGTAAGTACCAGAATCTGAATTTTTCCTGTATTATATTGAATCCCCAATATGTTTCATAATTGTATTTTTCTCTCTATTCTTTCATGCAGACTTCCCTGGCAGTGACATGTTCTGTGCTAAGTGCTGGATTGGAGAGCTTGGTTTGGGGAGATCCCTTTAGTTTGATGGTACACACGGGTCTACAGAGGGTGTCCGGGTGTTCCTGTGCTCTGGCACCAGCTGAGGTGCAGGAGCGTTTCTAGGGCTGCCTGCAGACGTGCTGAGCTGAAGTTAAAGCAGCGCCTTCTGCTAGAGCAGCTGATTCGACCTCTGACAATGAACAACTTGGCCTAATAGAATAACTTGAGGTTTCTTCCTTTCTTACTAAGACCCAGAGTCTGACAAAATGGCTTCTTCATCCTGCTGGGATCAGGGAATAACAGGGATCATTCCTACAGATTTCCCACTTTATCTGCTGTATACCTGCCAGCTACAGGAGCCATCATGTCCTACTGCTCAACTTCCCTGAGAAAAGCTGTCATTTTTTTGGAAAAGGCTTCTTCACTAACAGTTTGACCCAAAAGTGGCTCGTTGATGTCTCTCTAATTCCCAGGTTATTTCAGATCTACATTTAGATCAGATTTAGGGATATGCCCTGTTGCTCCTTTGATTTCTGTGGGATCTTCTTGGCCTACCATTTTCATGAACGAGCTAGAACAAGCAAGCAAAGGGTCAAGGGAAGGACTTGTGTTTCCTACTTCATCTGGGGTAATTTCATTTGAAAAGTTTTAGACTTGGATTTTCAGCAGTGAATTGTCATTGACCTAGACTTCAAAATCTCTCAGCACTCTCATGTTTTCAACATGAAAATTTTACCCTCCAAAATAGTATCTTCCACTGAATTTTAGTAAAAAATTAAATGGGTGAAGAGCCCACCACTTCGTGTTTTTACTTAAGGAAAATTCCAGATTGATCCAAAAGAAAGTGCTTTTTTTTTTTTTTTTTTCCATACTCCTGAAAACTCCAAGCCTTCCTTCTCTCCTTCCTTCATTCAATGGAAGGAATACCAACATTTCTTATGTCATGATATTTGCTGCCAATGTGTCTGTTTGAGGATCATGGCTTTAGTAATGTTGTGTTAAAATCACCTGATACAGAATCACTTCCCAACTTCCAAACCCACATACTTCATTTTTGACTCCAACTGCACCAGACTGAGACATCTCTTTCACCTGCTTTCTCTGTTAGAATTGACCAGTCCTTCCTCTCTTTGATCACTAATTTGGTCAAATAAGACTAAAGTGCAATGATCCCTTGCAATATGTGGAACTACTCAGCATATTTCACATTTTCCCATTGATTAGGTATCAAGACTTAATTCTGACATGTAATAAATACAGTCTTTCAGCTTTAAGAGGCAGATGACATGAATTCCATTGAAATTGGCTCATTCATATTTATCTTCAGAGCAGCTCTGAAGACCTGTTTCAAGTTTGGAGAAGCAATTAATGCCTCGGTGACTAACAGACAGGGAAAAGGTGATTGTGAGCAAGCAAATAATGTCTGGCGGAGGCATGCAGAAGTCTCTGTAGTTTTAGAAGAGAATTTCATTACATTTTGTGAGTTTTATAAAAGCAAACAGAGAAGAAAAATTTTTATATGTTTATGTCCTGGTTTGGGACAAATTTGGGAGAAAACCCCTGTATAGGTTCCCTCTAAGGAAGCAAACCCAAGTGGCCCCTCCCTCCAACCGGTCCAGAAAAAAAACCCCTCTTTGGAGAAAAGTGGAAAAAACTATTTTACTGAACAAATGAAGTGCATACAAGTATAAAGAATGAATAATATGAAACAATAAAACCTCTCCTCCTGAAGTGAGATGGCAAATTGAGAAAGTCCTTGCCGTGGGTAGAGCTCGGCTCTCTCTCTCTCAGTCTCTCAGTCTCTCCTCAGTCCCAGTCCCTCCGGCGCTGCTGGAAAATGCTGAGGTCCAGGCCCGATGGGCCGCAGGTGCAGCCCTCAGTGCTCCCCTGGGTTTTCAGTCCAGAGTAGGTTTAAACAGTTCTAAGAAAAAGGAAAAAAAAAACAGTCCAGGGAACTTCTCTGCCCTAGCTAGCTGAAACTAACTAAAAGCAAAAAAAATCTCTGTCCTGCAGTCTCCAAGCCTCTGCCGAACACACCGTCCAGAGAAGAATGTGGAGGAGTCAGGCAGTTTTCTCAAAACAAACTCCGCGCTTCTCCTTGCTCTTAGAACCAGTCTTAAAGGCACAGGACTCAATATACAGCACAAACAGAACAGACTATTGGGGATACAAGCATCATAAAGTTACCCTAGGACAGTTTATAAGTATCATATATAATTATGGAAGTGTTAATATGAGAATCTACAGAGTATCCTGCCTAATGATACATGTAGTTGTGTAGGGCTTTTATTCATTCAAGGGTGTGTTTGTGTAAATAACCATACAGAAGGATTTTTTCTAATGCTTTGCAAAAATATTTAGATCAGATGTATATTCATGCTCACAACTCTGTGTGCTGTGGAAAGAACACTAATGCCTATATAGCATGGTTTCCTTTTACACAACTCTTTTTTCATAGTAATTTGCAACTTGTTCCCTGTTCTGCTTGGGTCAGCAGAGCAGTGCCACTCTGTCTCCATCTGGAATTCTTCTTTGCCTTTCTTCTTCCCATTCCAAAATCACCTTTAAATCCTGCCTCCCACAGCTCTGCCAACTGACAAATAAGCGCAGCATCAGTTCATTGTCTCAGTACCTGTGCATTTTTTGATGCCATTCTGCAGAACCCAGTGGAGATGTGGGGGCTGTGCAACTGTGAGATTTGTGGATTTCTGTATTTTCACACCTATGTATTGTTATAGATTTAATGCCGCTTCTGCTCCTGAAGCGTGTATATGTCCATTTATCTACTGCTATTGCTCAGGGCACAGCGTACCCTGTGCTTTTCGGCTGGAACAGAACTTTTTTAGTAAACACCCAGGTGAATGCTCGTGCAAATATAGTGTAATAGAGGTTTAAGAGAGCTGCATCATACAAAACAAGAACAGAATGCCTTATGAGGAGAATCTGAAGCAGATGGTCTGTAGTCCTTACACACTGGATAACAGCTAACAGTGCCTGTTGTTACCTTGCAGACTCATCCTGTACTTTCTTTGTGCTCAGCCTGAGTTGCCACATGCTGCTCTCTGAGCTTGTGCCTAGCCAAGGAAATGCCCATGGAGGGCCCTGTACAGCCTCACGAATGCACAGGAATTTTATCACACATTTAAGCCTCCCATACATGCAAAAAGTCCAAACCCAACTAAAACACCACAACAAAAAAAAAAAAACACAAAACAAAACAAAATCAAAACTAAACAAAACTAAACAAAAAACAAAAACAAACAAACAAAAACCAAACAAACAAATCCAAACCTAAGCAAACCGAAAGCCCATGGAAATTTGTTCACAAGTTACAATCAATTGTTTCATGTCACCTCCATACTGTTCTCCAAACGACTGTCAATGTTTAGACAGAAGGACCGAGAGAGATTTTAGCAAGATTGACAAAGTTCTGCTATGGATGGAGCCTGCCTGTAGAAGAGCCTGTTTCCACTGCCTGTCTGCATGGATGGATGGCACAGCCCTGGGCCATGGCAGAGCAGCCTCCAGTGTCACCTACAGTGCGATTCAACAGCAGTTGAAGCCACTCTCACCCTGGATTGCCCAAGTGCTGCTCTGGCAGCGTCCTCAGCTCTCTCTTGCACCCCTTTCCCTCTGTGCTGTGCCCTGGCAGCTGAAAGCTGAGCTGGCTGAGAGTGTGTCTGTGCTCTCAGCCAGAGTTCGGTTCTGCTCTTTGAAGACTTGTGCTGCCACACGCTGGGGAACCCGCAGGTGAGAGCTTCTGTAGCAGGATTTTTGGAGACAGACACAGAGAGGCCTTATAGTGCTGGGAAAGTTCTGTTGTTCTGGAACTGTCAAGGAAGTTGAGCCTGAGAACCAGGACACTGAGCCTGAGAACCAGCTTTTTCCCTCAACAAAGTGTAAACAGGTAACTTCAAAGGAATGCTTATGCAGATAACACTAGCCAATAGCTAGTAGTAAAATGCCGTGTGAACAGCTTGTGCACTAGAATGATATATGTATAAAAGAACCCTGTGTACTCTCAATAAACGGAGCATTTGCCATTACTTCTGTGAAGAAGGTGTCTGACTCTGGCTGTTCCCCGTGGCTTTTTTTTTTTTCAAAATCACCTTCAGCCCAGGGTTCAGTGCCAGGAATGTCTTTGCGTGCCGAGCCTTTGCTGCAGCCACAAGGAACTCTCCTGGCTCAGGGTCACCCTTCCTGCTCAGCCAGGCTCCCCAGCGCACCAGCAGCAGGAAATTGTCGTGTCTGGGTGGTACCGGTGCCAACCAATGCCACACCTGGGCAGTGCAGGTGCTGGCAATTTGCTGGATCTGGACTCCTGGCACCAGCAAATTACTGCATCTCGGCAGTGCTGGTGCAGGAACTTTGCAGATTTTGGCTTTCTGTGCCAGCAAATTGCTGGACTGGGGCTGCACCAGCACCAGGAAATTTCTCAATCTGGGCACTGTGGCAGTGCCAGCAAATACCAGATTTCAGGCTCCAGTTAGAGCTGCTAAGAACTAGATCGACACTCCCTTCCTTCCTTCCTTCCTTAATTACTGAAACCACATGCCCTCACCCTCCCCACATCTCTGGCACTTCACCTCAACCCTCTACAGGTGCACACTTTACCTCAGCCTTCCCAATTTAACTGCAACTGCCCAAAAGAGACTTCAAGGCCCCAAACTTACTACCAGCAGCAGGAGCATCCCCGAAATTACCCCCTGCTGTCCCTTCCTCTAGTGCCACATTCCAAAAGCCCAAACCCCCCCATCCCCCCTTCCAATCCTCACCCCTCACAAACTTCATCCCACCCCCACAGTTCTTTCCCAACCCCAAAGCATTCCACCCCACCCCAGCCAATCCATCCCCATCCCATCCCATCCCATCCCATCCCATCCCATCCCATCCCATCCCATCCCATCCCATCCCATCCCAATGCTTGCAGCTCCTGGAGCCTTTGGACACTGCTCCCAGGGATGCCCAGCCTGCCACTCTTGGCCTGTCTGTGCAGGACACGGGCCTGCACTCCATGATCCTGCTGCCTCCCTCCCAGCTCAGCCTTGATGTTTCCTCCAGGTGCAGCCAGAGCTCTTGGGGCCGGGTCAGGAGTGGCACAGCCCCAGTGTTCCCCTCTCTGGGACATCATCGTGCTGGCAGCTCCAAGGTTCCCCTCTCTGTGACACCACAACTGGAGGCAGCTCCAATGTTCCATGCCTTGGAGACACTCCAAGGGAAGCATCCAGAGCCACACTCACTCATCAAACTGACCAGCCACTGAGCACCCCCGACTTGGTGTAAGAGTCTGTCTGAAGTTCCCCTCATTTGCCTCACGATCGTCATAAGGACCCTGAGGACCCCACTGCAGTTCTGGCCTGCTCCAGGTGGATGCTTGCCAATTGTCTGCAGGTGCATTTTCCTGTGTCACCACGCCACGGTACACTGGCTTTGAGCAGTGTAATGGCAGTTCTGTACCTGAAGATTGCACCTGCTTCACGGTCCCTGCTGCATGACAGTAGCCTATGAATTTCCCCACCTCTTGGCCAAGGGAACTTTCTGGGGTAACTCTGGTGGTCCCCCACAGAAAATCCCTCATCTGCTTCACAACCACAGTGACAGATGGAGATCAAAGCCCCCTCTCAAGGACTGAGATATTAGACCCCTACAACCCCAAGACAGGGGGCTGGGGCTGACTTAACTAAAGCAAGATGTTTGCCTGCAGGTGTGGTCATTGGACCAAGAAGACAATGGCTCTCGCTTACTGTCGAGAACATGGACTACCTGTTCCTGCTTGGTGGCTTCAACAGACTTATTTGTATTACTTGATCCCCACACAATTGAAGACTATAATAAAACCCCTGAGTTAACCAGAGATTTTGAGAGAGACTCTCCCCAACGTGACAGGTGGATCCATTGACCGGAACCTGAGGATTTTTTCTCCACATTTGGAAGCTATATCCCCCCTTTCCTCTCTCTCTTTCTCTATCTCTTTCTCTCACTCTTAATCCCTCAATCACATTTGCTATGGGCAGTCAATAAAAACAGCATTTGTTTTGATTCATACTGAAATTCCCTTTGTGCTGCGTTTTGCACTCTGAGATCAGTAAACAAACCATTAGAACGCCCACTTGTATGAGCAGATTGTAACAAGAGGCAGCAGGATCATGGAGTGCAGGCCCCTGCCCCGCACAGACAGGCCAAGAGTGGCAGCCTGGGCATCCCCTTGGAGCAGTGTCCAAAGGCTCCTGGAGCTGCAGCAGCCTCAGAGCTGTGAGCACTGCAGTGGCCACAGAGCTCTGGGGAAAGCTCCTGGCCCTGGCTTGGGGCTGGGCCGGTGGCCCTGGGAGCAAATGAACTTGCAGCTGCTGCCCCAGAGCAGGGAAGAGCAGGGGCAGTGGTGGCTGGGAGAGGCTCTGGGCAAGGGCCTGCAGCACCAGGACACAGGCAATGTCTTGACGCTACTTGGAGGCAAGGTGAGCTGGGATGTGGGGATGGACTTGTTCCCTGGGAGGGTGGTGGGGCCCTGGCACAGAGTGGGCAGAAAAGCTGCAGCTGTCCTGGAATGGCTGGAAATGTGCACGGCCTGGTCGGAGGGGACTTGGTGGCCTGAAGACATGACATGGTATGGCCTGGAATGGCATGGAGCAGTGTAATGTAGGGATTGCAGTGTGAGAGGTTTTGTGAAAGTTGGGAGGGGTAGGGATAGAAAGGGGGGATGGAGTGTTTTGGGCTGTTGGAGTTGAGGGAAGCAAGTAAGAGGCAGTTTTGGGCAGGTGCTGGTGATTGCAGCAAGTGTGTAGCAGGGCTGAGGTGGAGAGGCAGTGAGTTTGGGAGGGCAAGGGCAGGAGAGAGAGAGAGAGAGAGAGAGAAAGAGAGAGAGAAAGGAAGGAAGGAAGGAAGGAAGGAAGGAAGGAAGGAAGGAAGGAAGGAAGGAAGGAAGGAAGGAAGGAAGGAAGGAAGGAAGGAAGGAAGGAAGGAAGGAAGGAAGGAAGAAAAAAGAAAAGAAAAGAAAAGAAAAGAAAAGAAAAGAAAAGAAAAGAAAAGAAAAGAAAAGAAAAGAAAAGAAAAGAAAAGAAAAGAAAAGAAAAGAAAAGAAAAGAAAAGAGCCAAGGGGCCTTTCTCCACTGGAAGAGACGAATCCTTCCACTAGGCTGCCCTCAAGCTGCTTGTGCAGCAGATGTGCCAGAGGAATGATCATTGCTTGCAGTTTCAGGTGCTGTGTGTTAGTGCTGCTGAAAGTACTGAAGGAGGGAGCAGCTCTGCTGGAGGCAGAGTTGACTTTTTCTTGGTGGTTTTTATTGTTGTTGGGTTCTTTTGTTTTTTTCTTTTTTGAACTTTCCCTGTTGGCTCTGGGCTCTGTAAGTCTATGTGACACTTGCCTGTGGCACAGTGGAGGTGGCCAGGGGGACCTTCCCCGAGCTGTGTGCACAGGAATGCACATCAGCCCAGGCCGGGGGTGCTCCGTGCCCGGTCAGTTTTGCTGTCTGGGTGTGGCTCTGGACACTTCCCTTGGAGCGTCTCCAGGCAGGGAACGTTGGAGCTGTCACCACCGTGGTGTCACAGAGGGGGGAACCTTTCTGCTGTTCCACTCCTGGCCCTGGCCCAAAAGCTCATGCAGCACCTGGAGGAGGCAGCAAGGCCGAGCTGGGAGGGAGGCAGCAGGATCATGGAGTGCAGGCCCCTGCTCTGCACAGACAGGCCAAGAGTGGCAGCCTGGGCATCCCCGGGAGCGATGTCCAAAGGCTCCTGGAGCTGCAGCAGCCTCAGAGCTGTGAACATTGCGGTGACCGCAGAGTTCTGGGGAAAGCTCCCGGCCCTGGCTTGGGGCTGGGCCGGTGGCCCAGGGAGCAAATGAACTTGCAGCTTGTGGGCCAGAGCAGGGAAGAGCAGGGGCAGTGGTGGCTGGGAGAGCTCTTGGCGAGGGCCTGCAGGAACAGGACACAGGCAATGTCTTGATGCTGCTTGGAGGCAAGGTGAGCTGGGATGTGGGGATGGACTTGTTCCCTGGGAGGGCGGTGGGGCATGGCAAGGTCCAATGTAAAGTGAGGATTAAAGTCTGAGGGATTTTGTGATAGGTGGGTGTCTTGGTTTGGGGCAAATTTGGGAGAAAACTTTTCTATAGGATCTTTCTAAGGAAGTAAACCTAGGTGGCTCCTTTCTCTAACTAGTCTGGTAAAAAAAAAAAACTTCTTTGGAGAAAAGTGGAAAAAACTATTTTATTAAATAAATGTGCATACAAGTATAAAGAATGAATAATATGAAACAATAAAATCTCTCCTTCTGAAGTGAGATGGCAAATTGAGAAAGTCTTTGCCGTGGGTGGAGCTCGGCTCTCTCTCTTTCAGTCTCTTAGTTTTTCTTTAGTCCTAGTCTCTCCGGCGCTGCTGGAAAATGCTGAGGTCCAGGCCCGATGGGCTGCAGGTGCAGCCCTCAGTGCTCCCTTGGGTTTTCAGTCTAGAGTAGGTTTAAACAGTTCTAAGAAAAAGGAAAAAAAACAGTTCAGGGAACTTTTCTGCTCTAGCTAGCTGAAACTAACTAAAAGCAAAAAAAATCTTTGTCCTGCAGTCTCTAAGCCTCTGCTGAACACACTGTCCGGAGAAGAATGTGGAGGAGTCAGGCAGTTTTTTCAAAACAAACTCCGCGCTTTTCTTTGCTCTTAGAACTAGTCTTAAAGGCACAGGACTCAATATACAGCACAAACAGAACAGACGATTGGGGATACAAGCATCATAAAGTTACCCTAGGACATTCCACCCCTTATCCCCATATCGTCAATTTACTAAAACTAATATATACTCTAGCTCTAAACACACATATACATCTATATAAAAACAATATACAATATACAGTTACATATTATTCAGCACACAACGATAATCACACACGGTTCTTACTTAACAATTAAATCTCCCTGGGGTACACATCATGTGGTTCCATCTTTCTGCATTACCCACCATGTGCAGCTTGGTCTCTGAGCAAAGACAATCCCACGGATGGGATCTTTTGTACTTGAAGCAGAATTGATCTAAACTGTCTTTCTTAACAAACCTCTTACATGTACTACTGGGACTTTCTCTCCATTTACTGTATGTAGGGACTCAGATTGGGCAGGGCCTGCTCTGTTGGTGGAGCTTTGGGTGTTAACTAACTAGGTGGCTTTTGCTAGATGCTGCTCCTAGTTTTTGAATGATCCCCCACTTAGTGTTTTCAGGGTGGTTTTTAGCAGTCTATTGTATCTTCTTACTTTCTCTGAAGCTGGTGCATGATAGGGGATGTGGTACACTCACTCAATGCTATGTTCCCTAGCCTAGTTGTTGATGAGGCTGTTTTTGAAATGAGTTTTATTGTCTGACTCAATCTTCTCAGGGGTACTATGCTTCTAAAGAACTTGTTTTTTAAGGCTTAGAATGGTGTTACGGGCAGTAGCATGAGGCACAGGGTAGGTCTCTAGCTATCCTGTGGTGGCCTCTACTATTGTGAACACATAGCACTTGCCTTGGCGGGTTTGGGGAAGGGTGATGTAGTTAATCTGTCAGGCTTCTCTGTACTTATACTTGGACTATCGCCTGCCATACTATAGGGGCTTTACTTGCTTGGCCTGCTTGATGGCAGCACACGTCTCACAGTCATGGATAACTTGAGAAATACTGTTTATGGTTAGATCTACTCCTTGGTTTCGTGCTTACTTATAGGTGGCATTTTTACTCTGATGACCTGAGGCATCATGGGCCTATCGAGCTAGAAACAACTTTCTTTCGTGTTGCCAATCTAAGTCTATTTTTGACACTTCTATCTTTGCAGCTTGATCTACTTGCTCGTTGTTCTGGTGCTCTTCATTAGCCTGACTCTTGGGGACATGGGCATCTACATGACGGACTTTGACAGGTAGCTTCTCTACCTGAGTGGCAATGTCTTTCTACTCATCTGCAGTTTAGATTGGCTTTCCCCTACGCTGCTAATTGGCTTTTTTCTACTTGTCCAGCTAACTCTACAGAGCATTGGCTACTATCTACGAATCAGTGTAGAGGTAGAGCTTTGGCCACTTCTCTTTTTTAGCAATGTCCAAGGCTAGTTGAACAGCTTTGAGCTCAGCGAGTTGGCTTGACCCACTTTCTCTTTCAGTGGCTTGTGCAACTTGTCTTGTGGGGCTCTATACAGCTGCTTTTTACTTTCGTTTTATCCTAATGATGCGGCAGGAACTGTCAGTGAAAAGAGCATAGTGTGTTTCTTTTGCTGGCAGTTGGTTGTATGGTGGAGCTTTTTCAGCACGTGTCACTTGTTTCTGCTCTTTTTTCATCTGTGAGACTAAAGTTTTTACTTTCTGGCTAGTTTGTAATTATTTCTAAAATCTCAGGGCGATTTGGGTTTCTAATGCGGGCGCGCTGAGTGATGAGGGCAATCTATTTGCTCCATGTGGCATTGGTGGCATGGTGAGTAGAGGGAACTTCTGGTTTGAACATCCATTCTAGCACTGGTAGTCGAGGTGCCAGCAGGAGCTGTGTTTTGGTGCTTACTACTTCTGAGACGGCTTGAACTCTTTCATAGGCGGCTAAGATTTCTTTCTCTGTTGGAGTATAGTTGGCTTTAGACTCTCTGTAGCTTTGACTCTAGAATCTCAGTGGTTGGCTCCGAGTCTCCTCAGGCACTTTTTGCCAAAGGCTCTAGGACAGACTATGGCTTCCGGCTGCTGAGTAGAGCACGTTCTTTACATCTGGTCCTGTCTTGACTGGGCTAAGGGCTACTGCATGAGCGATCTCCTGCTTGATCTGGGCAAAGGCTTGTTGCTGTTCAGGGCCTCAGTGGAAATTGTTCTTTTTGCAGGTGACTAGGTAGAGAGGGCTCACAATCTGGCTGTACTCAGGAATGTGCATCCTCTAGAAACCTATGGCGCTCAGGAAAGCTTGTGTTTTTTTTTTTTTTGGTTGGTGGACACATTGCTGTGATCTTGTTGATGACTTCAGTGGGAATCTGACACCTTCTATTGTGCTACTTTACTCCTAGGAACTGGATTTCACGAGCTGGTCCTTTAACTTTGCTCTTCTTGATAGCGAAACTAGCCTCTAGGAGGATCTGGATGATCTTCTCTTTTTTTCAAACACTTCCATTGCTGTGTTTCTTCACACAATGATGTCATCAATGTACTGTAGATGTTCTGGAGCCTTACTCTTTTCCAGTGCAGCCTGGATCAGTCCATGGCAGATGGTGGGGCTGTGTTTCCACCCCTGGGGCAGTCGGTTCCAGGTGTACTGCACTCTTCTCTATGTGAAGGCAAACTGAGGCCTGCAATCTGCAGCTAGAGGAATGGAGAAAAATGCATTAGCAATGTCAATTGTGGCGTACTATTTTGCTGCCTTGGACTCTAGCTTGTACTGGAGTTCCAGCATGTCCGGCACAGCAGCGCTCAATGGTGGAGTTACTTCATTCAAGGCACGATAGTCTACAGTCAATCTCCATTCTCTATCAGACTTGCGCACAGGCCAGATGGGGCTGTTGAAGGGTGAGTGGGTTTTGCTGACCACCCCTTGGCTCTCCAGCTCACGGATCATCTTGTGGATGGGGATCACAGCATCTTGAGTTGTTCTGTACTGTCGGCGATGCACTGTTGAAGTGGCAATTGGCACTTGTTGCTCTTCCACTTTCAGAAGACCCACAGCAGATGGGTTCTCTGATAGTCCAGGCAAGGTATTCAACTGCTTAACACCCTCTGTCTCTACAGCTGCTATCCCGAATGCCTACCTAAATCCCTTTGGGTCTTTGAAATATCTATTTCGGAGGAAGTCTATGTCCAAAATGCATGGGGCTTCTGGGCCAGTCACAATAGGGTGTCTCTTCCACTCATTTTCAGTCAAGCTCACATCAGCTACCACTAAAGTAAAATCTTGTGAACCCCCTGTCACTCCAGCAATGGAAACAGATTCTTCCCCCACATGTCTTGATGGGAGTATTGTGCACTGTGCTCTAGTGTCAACTAAGGCTTCATATTTTTGTGGTTTTGATGTGCTAGGCTAACGAATCTACACAGTCTAAAAAACACGGTTTTTCCTAGCTTTTACCTGGCTAGAGGCAGGGTCCCTCTAAGCTTGATTATCTTTTTTTCCCTGGGTAACCGGAGCTGCTTCCTTCTTGCTGGAACTTCTTCTTACAGTCTTGCTATCTAACAATTCATGCAGCCGTTGTGTTATAGCATCAGTAGATTCTCCATCCCATCTTTTCATGTTTTCTCTACAATCACGCAGGAAGGACTACAGCTTAGCCCGTGGGATGCTTTTTTCCTCTCTATTTAGGGAACGTTTGCGTGTGGTGCCAGAGCCTCTAACCTGTACTGCAGAGATCTGGAGAATGTTCTCCTTGAGTTCTTTGTGATTCTCTTCTATCTTGTTTTCTAATTTTGTTATACGCGGTTCTAGAGCTGCAATTCTTGCATGTGTTGGACCATGCACAGCATCTGCATATGTTCGGAGCTTCTTCGCCATATCAAGCACGGTCTCTGCTGTCTCATCCCGCTTCATTATTGCTAAAGCAGAGGAGTATTCTTGTGGCCCAAGTCGTACAAGTTTTCGCTACATCACAGGTGTACATGGTACCAAGTCGGGGTTCCTAGTGTTTATGTCATCTGAGAAGACAATTTTTGCCACTGCTATTTCCTTCAAGCGCTGGATCCCTTGTTCAATGGTTTTCCACTGGGTTTGCTGCATATAGAGATCATCAGCACACAGATATCTTTGTGCTACACTTCTCAGGACTTGTTCCCAGAGACTGCAAGGACTAGCCTCCCTCATCATTTCTTGGTCAATAACTGGATCATGTGATAGGGATCCCAGATGTCTTGCTTCAGTGCCATCTAGTATTGTAGCCTCGCCTGCAGCATTCTAAAGACGGACTAACTAACTAATTATAGATTCATCAGATCGTTGAGTATAATCCTTTCTTAGGCCACGAAGGTCCTTCAGGGAAAAGGACTCAATAGTATCTCCTGCTCTTGCAGCAGTTGGTCGGGCTCCTGATCTTGTAGCAGCTGGTTGGGCTCCTGATGTTGTAGCAGCTGGTTGGGCTCCCGATTGTGTGCCAGTTGGTTGGGCTTGCAATTTTGTATCAGTTGGTTCAGCTTCTGACTGTGTATCATCAGTTGCTTCAGTTTCTGATTGTGTGTCAGGTGGTTTGACTCCTGACTGGGTGTCAGGAGGCATTGAGGATCCTTCACCTGAATCATCATCTACTGGTCGATCGGTTTTGTCCGTGTGCTTCTTTCCCTTCTTTACTGCAGCAACTGCCGGTGTCTTAGCCTCACTGTCTGGTTTAGCTGCAGCCTGAATAGCTGTGGGATTGGCTGCAGCCTGATTTATCTCCCTGCTCCCTTGCCTCTATCTGCTGCTCTACAGTGTTTAGCAGTGTGTGACTCATTCTAGAAAAGCTATAAACCATATAGAGGAAGGTCACCAGGTGAAGTACCAGGGAGTTGGTGTCTTTAACATTCAGGAGACCCTGAACCTTCTCTAAAAGTGATGTAACTGACTCAAAAGAGAAGAAAGAAAGAAGAGGCTGAAGAGCCTCATCCCCTACTCCTCCTCTAACAAACTGGGTGCAATTGTTGATAAATCCCCAAAACATGCTGCTGGAACTAGGACGCAGGGCAGGACGAAAAAACCATAAACTGAACATACCCAGAACAAACTCCAGTATCTTTATAAGCTTCTTGTAAGCCATAATCACCGAACCTAGCAAAATAACTATTCTAAATTGTGCATCCCTAGTGTAAAAGCTGTATGTTAGGGACAATATTGGAGCTATTTCTGGGTAAGAAAACAAACCTAGGGACCAGAAAGGTATTAAGATCTCAAAAAAGCCTAGGGAACAGAAATGCAGAAAATACTCCATTCTAAGAGACATTAGGAATTCAAGAAGCAACATGGCCACTGTTTAATCCCCACCTAAGGGACAAACAAACAAACAACAAAAAAAGCAGTTAATAATAATCAATACAAGTTTTTTCCACTCTCTCGTGCCCCGCAGTGGGCGCCAATCAGAAGTATGTCTTGGTTTGGGGCAAATTTGGGAGAAAACCCCTGTATAGGATCTTTCTAAGGAAGCAAACCTAGGTGGCTCCTCCCTCTAACTAGTCTGGTAAAAAAAAAAAAAAAAAAAAAAAAAAAAAAAAAAAAAAAAAAAAAAAAAAAAAAAAAATTCTTTGGAGAAAAGTGGAAAAAACTATTTTATTAAACAAATGTGCATACAAGTATAAAGAATGAATAATATGAAACAATAAAACCTCTCCTTCTGAAGTGAGATGGCAAATTGAGAAAGTCCTTGCCGTGGGTGGAGCTCGGCTCTCTCTCTTTCAGTCTCTCAGTCTTTCCTCAGTCCCAGTCCCTCCGGTGCTGCTGGAAAATGCTGAGGTCCAGGCCCGATGGGCCGCAGGTGCAGCCCTCAGTGCTCCCTTGGGTTTTCAGTCCAGAGTAGGTTTAAACAGTTCTAAGAAAAAGGAAAAAAAACAGTCCAGGGAACGTCTCTGCCCTAGCTAGCTGAAACTAACTAAAAGCAAAAAAAATCTCTGTCCTGCAGTCTCCAAGCCTCCGCCGAACACACCGTCCGGAGAAGAATGTGGAGGAGTCAGGCAGTTTTCTCAAAACAAACTCTGTGCTTCTCCTTGCTCTTAGAACCAGTCTTAAAGGCACAGGACTCAATATACAGCACAAACAGAACAGACGATTGGGGATACAAGCATCATAAAGTTACCTTAGGACAGTGGGAGAGGCAGGGATGATGAAATGAGGGGCAGTGAAACGGATCAACACTTGCCAATATTACTCCAAATCATATGCTCTCATAAGGTTAGAAATAGAAATAAATGAAGGAGAGGAAAAGATATTGTAGAAATGCAAGTTTAAATTGAAAAATTGAAAAATTTGAAAGAGGTGAAAATCAAAAATGAATGGGATGACAAGAAGTGCAGGGAGAGGGACCAAAGCTTACCCAATTAACCTTCATTGAAATCACAAGTTTACATTTCCTTTCCTGAAAGGATATCTTTTCTCTGAAATCTTGAAAATAGGGAACAAAGTCTAACTCAGGAAAGGAGATATGATGAGAAACAGTGCAAATGAAAACCGAGGTAATTTGGAACCAGAGTGAGTGAGGCCACGTGGACTGAGATGAAATGAGGAGCAGTGAAAAGGACCAACACTTGACAAAGCACTCCAATTTAAATGCTGAAATCAGGCAAGAGATAGGAAAGAAAAAGGAAGGAGAGGAAAAGATGTAGAAGAAATTCAAACATAAATTGAAAAAGGGAATATTTTGAAAGCATGTAAAAAGAGAAAAGTGAATGGGATGACAAGAAGTACAGGGAAAGGGACAGAAGTTTGCCCAAGTAATCTTCATTGAAACCCTGAAAACAGGGAACAATGTCTAATAAATGCTCAGGAAATGAGATATGCTGCAAAGCAGTGCGAATGAAAACTATGGGAATATTTGGAACCGGAATAATTGAAACCAAATGGACTGAGACGAAATGAGGGGCAGTGAAAAGGACCAGCATTTTCCAAAAGTACTCCAATTCAAATGCTGCAATCAGGCAAGAATGGTAAATAAAAGAAAGAGAAGAAAAGAAATTGATAAAAAAAACAAGATTAAATTCAAAAAGGGTAAATTCACACAGAACGTGAAAAGTAAAAAGGGGATGGGATGACATAAAGTGCATAAAGTGGGAAAGGGACGGAAGCTTGGCAATTAATCTTCATTGAAATGGCAAGATTTCATTCCGTATCTGAGAGGAAAGTCATCCCTTCATGAAAGGGAATGAAATCTTTAATAGAGAGAACAAAGTTGAACAAATGCTCAGGAAATGATATATGATGAAACTGTGCAAATGAAAACTACCGAGAAAATTTGGGACCAGAGTGATAGAGACCAAACAGACTGAGATAAAATGAGGGGCACTGAAAAGGACCAACACTTATCAAAGTTACTCCAATTCAAATTCTGACATCAGGCAAGAAATTGAAATAATGGAAGGAGAAGATTGGAAACTGAAGAAATGCAAGGTTAAAATGAAAAAAAAAATTTTTTTTGAAAGCACACGATAAGCCAAAATTGAATAGGATGACAAGAAGTGCACGGAAAAAGACTGAAGCTTCTCCAAGTAACTTCCTGGAAATCTTGAAAAAACAGAAGAAAATTTTAAAAATGGTCAGCAAAGGAGATATGGTGACAAACAGTGGGAATGATGACTACCAAGAAAATTTGTAAGCGAAGTCAATGAGACCAAATGGACTGAGATGAATGGAGGTGCAGTGAAAAGGACCAACACTTGCCAAATGTACTCCAATTCAAATAGTGCGATCAAGCAAGAAATGGAAATAAAAGTGGGAGAAGAAAAGAAATTGAAGAAATGCAAGCTGAAGATGAAAAATGTGTAATTTTGAAAGCACGCAAGAAGCAAAAAGTGAACTTCATGACAAGAAGTGCAGGGCAAGCAATGGAAGTTTGCCCAAGTTATCTTCATGAAAATCCTGAAAACAAAGAAAAAAATTAACAAGTGGTCAGGAAAGGAGATATGGTAAGAAAAAAATATGAAAAAATACAAAACAGAGAAGATGTGGAACTGGAGTGATTGAGACCAAATGGACTGAGATGCAATGAGGGGCACGGAAAAGGAATAACGCTTGCCAAATTCTAACATCAGGAAAGAAGGTGAATAAAACAAGAGAGGAAAAGAAATTGAAGAAATGCAAGCTTAAAATGAAAAAGGGAAAATTTTGAAAGCATGAAAAAAGAAAAAAAGTGAATATGATGAACAGAAGATCAGGGAAAGAGACGGAGACTTGCCCAATTAATCTTCATTGAAATCGCAAGATTTCATTCCCTTTCCCCAGAGCAAGTTCTTCCTTTCAGGAAAGGAGAATGAAATCTTGAAAACAGGGAACAATGTCTAACAAACTGTCAGGAGAGGAGAGATGATGAGAAGCAGTGCGAATGAAAATGAGCAAGAAAATCTGGAACCAGAATGATTGAGACCAAATGGACTGAGATGAAATGACGCACTGAAAAGGAGCAACACTTGCCAAATGTACTCCAATTCAAATGCTGCAATCAGGCAAGAAAGTTAAATAAAAAAAAGGAGTGGACAAGAAACTGAAGAAATGCAAGCTTAAAATGAAAAAGGGAACATTTTGAAAGCACATGAAAAGCAAAAATTGAATGGGATGACAAGAAGTGCAGGGAAAGGGACAGAAGCTTACCCAAATAATCTTCATTGAAATCACAAGATTTCATTCCTTTTCCCAAACGAAAGGTCTTCCTTCTGGAAAAGGGAATGAAATCCTGAAACCGGGAAGAAAGTCTAAAAAAGGATGAGGAAAGGAGATATGATGAGAAAGAGTGCGGATGAAAACAACCGAGAAAATTTGAAACCGGAATGATTGAGACCAAATGGACTGAGATGAAATGAGGGGCAGTGAAAAGGAACAACCCTTGTCATATGTACTCCAATTCAAATGCTGCAATCAGGCAAGAAAAGGAAATAAAAGTGGGAGAGGAAAAGAAATTGAAGAAATGCAAGCTTAAAATGAAAAAGGGAGCATTTTGAAAGCACGTGAAAAGCAAAAAATGAATGGGATGACAAGAAGTGCAGGGAAAGGGATGAAAGGGCGGCCAATTAATCTTCATCAAAATGGCAAGACTTAATTCCCTTTGGAAAAGTCTTCCTTTCAGGAAAGGGAATGAAATGTTGAAAACAGGGAACAAAGTCTAACAAATGGTCAGGAGAGGAGAGATGATGAGAAAGAGTGCAAATTAAAAAAAAAAAAAAAAGATAAAATCTGGAACCAGAATGATTTAGACCAAATGGATTGAGATGAAATGAGGGGCGCTGAAAAGGACCAACATTGCCAAAAAGAACTCCAATTCAAATGTTGCAATCAGGGAAGAAAAGGAAATAAATAAAGGAGAGGATAAGAAATGGAAGAAATGCAAACTTAAAATGAAAAAGGGAACATTTTGAAAGCACGTGAGAAGCACAAAGTGAATGGGATGAGAAGAAGTGCAGGGAAATGGACGGAAGCTCCCCCAATTAATCTTCATTGAAATCGCAAGATTTCCTGCCCCTTTTCTGAAAGGAAAGTGCTCCTTTCAGGAAAAGGGAACGAACTCTGGAAAACAGGGAACAAAGTCTAACAAATGCTCAGGAGAGGAGATATGATGAGAAAGAGTGCGAATGAAAACCAAAACGAGAAAATTTGGAACCAGATTTATTGAGACCAAATTTACTGAGATGCAATGAGGGGCACAGAAAAGGACCAACACTTGCCAAAATCACTTAGATTCAAAGGCTAACATTAGGCAGGAAATGAAAATAAAAGAAGGAGAGGAAAAGAAATTAAAGAAATACAAACTTAAAACAAAAATGGGTAAAATTTTAAAGCATGTGAAAAGGCAAAAGTGGATGGGTTGACAAGAAGTGCAGGGAAAGGGACAGAAGTGTGCCCAATTAATCTTCATTGAAATCGCAAGATTTCATTCCCGTATCGAAAAGAAAGTCCTCCTTTTGGAAGAGGGAATGAAATTTTGAAACCAGGGAACAGAGTCTAACAAACAGTCAGGAGAGGACATATGAGAAAGAGTGCGAATGAAAAAAAATGAGAAAATTTGGAACCAGAGTGATTTAGACCAAATGGATTGAGATGGAATGAGGGGCGCTGAAAAGGACCAACACTGCACAAAAGAACTCCAAATGCTGCGATCAGGCAAGAAAAGGAAATAAATAAAGGAGAAGATAAGAAATTGAAGAAATGCAAGCTTAAAATGAAAAAGGGAACATTTAGAAAGCATGTGAAAAGCACAAAGTGAATGGGATGAGAAGTGCAGGGAAATGGATGGAAGCTTGCCTGATTAATCATCATTGAAATCACAAGATTTCCTTCTCCTTTCCCAAAAGAAAAGTCTTCCTTACAGGAAAGGGGAACGAAATCTGGGAAACAAGGAACAAAGTCTAACAAACACTCAGAAGAGGAAATATGACGAGAAACACTGTGAATGAGAACAAAAACATGAAAATTTGGTACCAGATTTATTTAGACCAAATGGACTGAGAAGAAAAGTAGGGCAGTGAAAAGGAACAACCCTTGTCATATGTACTCCAGTTCAAATGCTGCAATCAGGAAGGAAAGGGAAATCAAAAAAGGACTGGACAAGAAATTGAAGAAATGCAAGTTTAAAATGAAAAAGGGGAAATGTAGCAGGATTTTAGGAGACAGACACAGAGAGGCCTGACAATGGTGGGAAAGTTCTGTTGTTTTAGCACTGTCAAGGATGATGAGACGGAGAACCAGGACACTGAGCCTGAGAACCAGCTTTTTCCCTCAACAAAGTGTAAACAGGTAACTGCAAAGGAATGCTTATGCAGATAACACTAGCCAATAGCAAGTAGTAAAATGCCATGTGAACAGCTTGTGCACAAGAATGATATATGTATAAAAGAACCTTGTGTACCCTCAATAAATGGAGCATTCACCACTACTTCTGTGAAGAAGGTGTTTGACTCTGGCTGTTCCCCATGTTTTTGTTTTCGTTTTGTTTTTCTTTCTTTTCAAAAATCACCTTCAATTGGCGTCTGAACAGGGACCTTGGGTTGATGACCCGGAGGAGAAATTAGCGGTGGGACGCTGAGCGGTTGGACGCTGAACTCACGGACAGATGCAGCTGCATTGAGGTGAGACCTCCGGAAAATAGCGTCAGACGCTGCTCTGCGGAGAGATGCATCAGCATTGAAGCAGAAGCTCGCCGTCCTTGCAAAGAGTGCGAGGCTGAGCTGGTAAGGGGAACAGGGGGCAGTTTCTTGAAAAAAGGTGGAAGGTGCTGAGTACTCACTTCCCTGCCCCATTGACGATGGCAAGCATGGAGTGCGAATTTGCTGCCGCATTAAAGTTATTTATTATTATACTCTCTGAGAGAGGAAAAACAGTAGCAGAAAAAGTACTGCAAAAGCTGATTAACTGGGCACGGAGAAATGGACATTTAACAACTCCGCGGCACAGTGAAGTCCGGGAAGCGCCGCGGGGCCCCTGCCGTGCCCTCCCGCCCCCCCGGTGTCCCGGCACCGTCACTGGCCGATGCCCGGCTCGCCGCTCCCGGCCCGCGGACCGCCCCCGTCCCTCTGCAGCAGCCGCTCCATCGTGCCCGCCGCCCCCGCTGCCCCGCAGCAACAGGCAGGACTGTAATAGACTTTGTACACGAAGAAAGTTCCAATAGGAATTTATTAAATTACAGCAGGCAAAGCAAACACAAATACAGCGCTGGACGGCAGGGGGAGTCTCGTTCCACCAACTGCCGTGAATGGCGGGTTTTTCAGTCTCGCTTTTATCCTGCTTCTTTCCTCCGATGATGTATGTGTGACGTGTTGCTAGGAGGGTCTCTTTCTGTCTCTCGGTGGTCGCAGAGATGAAGGCTGTAGCTGTCCTCTTCCTTATATGGTAACTAAGCTGGAATTCCTGAAACTTAAAGCTGATTAAGCAAGTAGGGAGAGAGAAAAGAAATTGGGCAAAGGTATGTTGGCCTATAGGCTTAGATAGTAACATAGTAACTTCCTGTTATCTTGAGTTATTTGATCTCCAATGAACAAAAGATAGTTAATGTTTATCACAGGACGAGGAGGAAGCGGCCCCCGGGACTCCGCACCGCCCCACCGCTGCTGCCACTGCCGCCGCCATGGGCCGGGGCCGGGGCCGGGGCCGCTCCCAGCGCCGCCGCTCCCACAACACATGTGCAAAGTTCCCCCTCCCCCCTTTCTTGGCTGTGCCCGCAGAGACACCGGTCGACCGAGAGAGGGGAACCCGTGTCCCCTGCTGTCAACCACCTTCCCCAGACAATGTTCCGCTGCCGGATGAATTAGAGGAGGACCCCAGTGTTGGAGCAGAATCCCCGGTAGAACCCATGATTGGTTTAAAAGAACTGACTGATCAAATTCAGGCAGTGATGCAACGTCTGGATGAGCAAGGGCAAGCAGCAACTAACTGCTGCTGGAAAAAGCCCAATAACTATCTACAATAAATGCTAAAAATCAGGAGGAGCCAACATCATTCAGCTCCCAGTTAACTCCAATGCAACAATTGATAGAACAAACTGCAGAAAGCAGTTCCCAGGCAACACCTTTGCCTGCCACCCCCCGTGACTCGATGGTCCAAAATTATAGGTGATGCTATATCAAAAGGACAGTGGGAACCCGCAGGACACATGGCATGTCCTGTAGTGTGTCCTGTCGTGTCCAGAGATGGCAATCCTGTGTGTGAACAGCATGAATGGAAAATCTTGCAACAGGCAAAAAAACCCACAGTAAAAGAGCACAGCTTGAAATCTGAAAAGTGCTCGAACAATGTTAGATTGGATTCATACTGCAGATATCCATTCTCCAGCCTGGACTGCCCCCAGTCTGATCACCATCATTGACCTGTTAATAAATATATTTACAACTCTGTTATTAGTATGTTACTGCTCAACAGCTTCAAAGGCAGGCACCTTCCTGGACATTCATTGCTTGTGCCTGTGGCATTCCAGTCCCTCAATGCTATAGATGGAAAACAAGCCAGGACAAATAGCAGCACTCTGTTAAGAGAGCTTTTTGATCATAGCTGTGATTCATTGTCCACAGTCTTTGTGGTTTTGGGAACTTGTATTGTTGTGCAGCTGGACACCAACCCTGATTGGATGTTCTTCTGTTGTTTTGCTGTGACATTCAAATTTTATTGCGCACACTGACAGATGTACGTCTCGGGAATGCTGCGCTTTGGCATGATTGGCGTGACTGAAATACAAATCTTCATAATAATCATGAATTTACTGGCAGTGATTGGAGGACCACCTTTTTAGCAATCTCTGATTCTAAGGCTGAGCATTCAGGTGAAAATACTCGCAGCTCTTTGTACTGTGGCAGGAACCATATTCTCCTGTGCAAATTGGAGTTGGCAAAAAAGGGATCCACTTTAGCAGAAACAAGTGTCCCCTCACCTTTTCTCCATATTGGCTCCGTGATTGCCTTGGCTGCAATGACCTACAAGAAACCTGCTGTGCAGCCCTTTGAGAGTCATCTCTGCCTCTACATCCTGACTTTTGGCTTTGTGTGTGCCAAGATCACAAATCAACTGGTGGTTGCCCACATGACCAAGAGTGAAATGTATTTATATAACACAGCATTCATAGGCCCAGCATTGCTGTTCCTTGACCAAGCATTTTAACAGCTTTATTGATAAGTATATTGCCCTCTGGACTGCCCTGATCCTGTCCCTGTTTAACCTGCTCTGATACTGTGTCAGTGTGTGCAGCCAGAATTGCTGCCCACCTGCACATCCACGTGTTCCGCATCAAGGGCTGCCCCATGCACTCAAACCATCACTAGGGATGGGAGCTGCCACAGAGGAATGGAAAAAGTCTTAGGTTTCTACAGGAATGGATGAAAACTTGTAAGAGACAAATGCTAAAAGCAGATGAGAACAAAGTAATTTATAATAATCAGTGTTGTATAACTTTTCTTCTTTGTTATCAGTAACACTCCTTAACTAGTTTCCTGCCTGAGAGAGTGAATTCCGAGTTCACCCTAGTCAACTCTCCATGTAGTCAACTTTGTTGGTTCCAAGCCTGGAAAAGCATGCAGGAAACAAATGCTCTGTCTTTGTAATTACCTTGATTAGTAATTACTTTCTATATGGTGAATGGATCCCCACTACCTGGAGTTTCTAACGTAGTATAATTACATCTGCAATCTGACTTGCTTTTAATTTTAATATTTCATCATCTATTAGCAAAATACTTGTTTAGTGTCCACTTATAATTTATTTACTAAAGACTTGAGTTGGTAAAAACCCAGAGATATCTTACTAAGTTGTGTGGCTGCAGCAGCTGCCAAGAGCCAAGCTGAAGTGGTTTTTACTTGTGCATTGCTGACAAAGCAGTTCAAAGCTGAACAGGGTCCTTTGAGCCAAGGGGTGCCCAGCATGCAAAATAGTGTAGTATCTTTGTCAATTAATTTTATTTTTAAAATAAACATTAAGGGGAAAAAAAAAAAAAAAAAGAAAAAAGAAAAAAAAAAGAGTTACACTGCAAGTCTGCATGGTAAGATGTTCTCGTGTGTTGTGTGCCTTTTGCTCATGGTGTCAACAAGTGTTGCAGGATCTTCTCAATTAGCTCATCAATTGTCTAAGAGGTGATATTTGTATATTATAGGTGACATTTGCCAATGTGACTAAACAGGATTCTATTTGCCTTAGCCTGGCCAGTCCCCAGGACCTATTCCGGACTTGTTTGATAGGAACACCCCTTCGGAGCCCTCACGAATTTAAAGGTTATGTGAAAAATGAGACAATGCTGAATTTTACTGTGGCAAATGCCACGGTGTGGACATCAGGTTTCACAGCCACCCAAGCTGATGAAGGCTGGCAGTGTAAAAATTATAGAGCAACTTGATGATAGGCTTGCTTCACCACCTGAAGAATTAGGCCTCCTTGAATGTATGAATGCCAGCTCTACGAATAGAAGTGAAGGGGGTTGGGTGTCCTTTGAGCCCCTCACAGAGCAGCTTTTAAATATACATAGCCAGAAACGGGCTGCAGTAAATTCAGCTTGACTATCTAGTAGCAGTGTACACCAACAACTTTATTCCAAATGTAATTTGACTGGCAAACCAACATGATGCCTTCCACCAGGAACATTTTTAATATGTGGGGACCGTGCTTGGAATGGAGTCCCAGCCAGCCCACATGAGGGCCCATGCTATTTAGGGAAGCTTGTCCTGTTTCACCCTAACATAACCACATTGATGACTTTAGCAGAAGTCACCCGGAGAAAACATGCCATACATGAGTTGGACAGTATGGACATGGGAAATCCTATACTCTGGTCCCAGGCTAGGACAGTGTTAACATCCATATTTATACCTGGAGCAACAGCCGCCAGAGCAATGACCACATTGAAGCAGATGGCATGCTGGACAAAATCAGAATTGAATGTGACTAGTCAAATTTTAGATGAGCTATCAGCGGATGTTACCAGTGTTAATCATGCTGTTTTGCAAAACTGTGCTGCGATTGACCTTTGCTTTTAGTACATAACGATAGGGGTGAAGAGTTTGAAGGAATGTGTTGAATGAACCTGTCTGACCATTCTGGATCTATTCACAAAAAAAAATTGCAATTAATGAAGAACAAATTACATGATTTAAAATAAAGAGAGATATTTATTTTATTTAAGATACATATTTATGTATTTAGAGATTAGATAAGTAGCCTTCAGATAACAAGATAGCTGAAGTATATTAAACAAGTGTTTGTTATATTATTACTTATATTGATAGGATTATTAGTACTACGTTGTGTAATGTCATGTATTAAGAATATGTTGCGTGAGACAATATATAATGCTTAGCTTGTGCAAAAGAAAAAGGGGGAATTGTAGCAGGAGTTTTGGAGACAGACACAGAGAAGCCTTACAGTGCTGGGAAAGTTCTGTTGTTTTAGCACTGTCAAGGACGGTGAGCCTGGGAACAAGCTGTTGGCCCCTCAACAAAGTGTAAACAGGTAACTGCAAAGGAATGCTTATGCAGATAACACTAGTGAATAGTAAAGCCCCTTGGGGCTCGTGGACACCAGGAGGTAACCAATGGCAAGTAGTAAAATGCCGTGTGAACAGCTTATGCATAAGAATGATATACTATAATAGAACCCTGTGTACCCTCAATAAATGAGCATTCATCATTACTTCTGTGAAGAGCGTGATTAATTCGGGCTGCTCCCCACATTTTCTTTCAACTTTAAATAGTTGTATAGAACACAAAACTTAGAGTGCACACACAACCAGTAAGGTTATTCAGAGGATACAAGGAAGATGATGAGCCTTCATCTGAAGAAGACCACCAAAAAGCCAAGAAGACCCCCTAACAACAAGTGGAGCATGTGCTATGGAGTACAGTGACGTAGATTTTACAAATTGAAAATAGGAGATTTATGAGAAATATTAATGAATATGTATTAGAATACAGTATGTAAGTTTAAGTTGGATTACTTTGTTTTGTACATGAAGTAGGGTGAGAAACCCCCTCTCCATAACCTGGTCAGTTTTGCTTATGCTTTATCTAAACCTTAATTATCTTTAATTAATCACTGCCAAATTTTTGGATATGCTTGATTATAAAATGCTACTTAAATAAAATTGCATTGCTGCTAAATTCAACTTTGTTGCTTATTAAATTAGACATATAGAGCTTCATTTATAACAATTTAGTGCTGAAACCCGGGAACTCCAGCCTGGGGAAGGACGGCTATTCTCGGGAAGGAGCTCCCCACCAGCTCTTTTAAGGTGGTCCTGAGCTTAGTCCAGGCTCCCTTGGAGAAGGAGTTCCAATTACGATAATGCATAAGTAAAATAAGCCAGCAATAGGAGGCACGCACAAAAGCTCCTGTTGGAGTGCCAGCTGAAGGTAAAGGTGCCTGTAAAACATCTTGTGCACAAGAACCGTGTGGGAAAACAGACTGTGTAAGTACCACGGGGTTGAGCAGGTGGGCGGCTGTGTGTTTGTGTCTGTGTAGAATATATAAAATGGGGGCTGGTAGCCCAGACCCCCAAAGCAAATGCAAACCTCCCAGTACCGTGTTTTCAGCTCTCTGTGAGGAGACCAGCTGGGAAAGAAGGGAAGTGAAAAGAGAGAATGAGTGAGGTTCCCTGGGAGGGATTGGCAGGAAGGGCCCCAACCCAAGAACCCAGGGGAAGGTCCTCGAGGAGAAGGGAGCGATCTGATCACTGGGCGAGGTGAATAAGGAGGGAGCAATTGAGTCAAGTTCAATTTTCTTTGAGAAGAAAATAGTTGGTAATTTTAGTACGAGACTAAGAGGGATTGCAAGGGGAAGTGGCTAGAAGGATATAGTCAGGGAAGATAGATTGGGAGAAAGATTGGAATTAGGCGTGAGGCAAACAGTTGGTAAAAGACAAGATAGTGCAACAGAATAATAAGTGAGAGGATTGAACCACGAAGGGAGTGAGGGAGACCATGATTCTCCTGGTACTGGGGGTTTCTTGATTTCTTGCCGCCAAAAATGGGTCCGAGGAAAAGTATGTCGTTAGACCGAGGAGCTGCGAATTATGAAGAAAATTCACAAGAGCCTGGTATACCTGGGAACTGTGAGGGGGGTTCTCAGAAGGGGAGCACACCTCAGGACAGTCCACTACGGATGATGTTACGATTCTGAGATGCATGGGAATCCTGAAGAGGAAAAAGTGAGCAGAAAATTATTTTTTTTTGTATGTTTGAATGGACAAAGAAAATAATTGGGAAAGATAACTTATATTGGCCAAAGTCTGGATAGTCTGAAGATTGGATTTGCCAGGCTTTGAATTTGTATGTGAATTCAAACAAACCTTTTAATCAGGAAGAAAGTGAATATGCTGCTCTGTGGCTTCCCAGGGGAAAGGGTGAATTTGTCACTCAAAGGCAGGGAAGCAAGGGTTTTCCATTCTATCCTTTACAAACTAGAGGGCAAGCAGCCAAAAAAGACAGACACCAGCCCTAAGATCCATTAGATCACCTCCCACCCCCTTATAGGCAACCTAATCAGCCCGTTCAACCCCAAGCCCCCGAGGGTCCTCCTGTAAATGCAAACACACTCCCTATTCAGGAGGAGCCAGTAGCACATAGAACTAGAGGGGGGGGAGGGGGAGAAGTGATGATGGGGATGGGGAAGCAAAAATGGAAGATGGAGTATACCCGCTTAGAAAAGTTCCAATGGCAAATCCAGAACAGGGAGCTATTGGTGATGTGAGTGTTCCCCTGAACGCAGGGGATGTTAGGGAGTTTAAGAAGGAGATGGTCAGGCTGCTAGAGGATCCTCTTGGTGTGGTAGAGAGATTAGATCAGTACTTGGGGCCAAATATATGCACCTGGGTGGAACTGCAGTCTATCTTAGGAATCTTGTTTACCATGGAAGAAAAATAAATGGTTAGACATTCAGGAATGAGGGTTTGGGATAGAGAATGTCAGGCGCCAGACCAGGGGGATCAGAAATGGCCTATGCAAGATCCAGGTTGGAATAATCAGAATGAAAGACACAGGCAGAATATGAGTGATCTCCGGTGGATGATTATCCAAGGAATCCGGGAAGCAGTGCCCAGGGGGCAGAATATAAGGAAAGCTCTAAGTGAGCACCAAGGGAAGGATGAACCCCTGGCAGACTGGTTAGAAAGACTAAGAAAAGCCTTGCAGTTATATTCAGGTGTAGACCCTGATACTGCAGTAGGACAGGTCCTTTTGAAAACACAATTTGTAGCTACGTCCTGGGGGCACATCAGGAAGAAGCTGGAAAAAGCAGAAAATTGGCAGGATAGGGGGCTTCAGGAATTGTTAAGAGAAGCACAGAAAGTGTATGTGAGAAGAGATGAGGAGAAGCAAAAGACAAAACCACAGATTTTAATGGCAGCAGTCAAGGAAACGCAGCCAACCATGAATACAGAGAAGCACTCAGGAAAGAAAAAACAACAGAAAAAGGCAGGTCCCACCTCTGGGGATACGAGATCCATGTGTTTTTCCTGTCACCAGAAAGGACACTTACAAACTTCTTGTCCTACCTCCAGAAGTACAGGACCCGCTTGTTTTTATTGCCACAAAAAGGGACATCTACAAAAATTCTGTAGAAAGTGGCAGCAAGATGAGAAAATGTTTCAAGAAGACTAGGGGGGGTCAGGGGCTCTGTTTAATGAGGACTGAACACCTAGAAGAGCCCTTGATAAAACTGAAAATAGGTCCTCAAAATGAAGAAATCACATTTTTGGTGGACACAGAAGCTACTAGGTCAACAGTAAGAAAACTACCACAAGGATGTGAAGTAAGTAGTGAATGTGTTCCAGTAATTGGGGTTAAAGGAGAAGTTTTTCAGATTCCTGTAATTAAAAATGTGCAGATTGACTCAGATAAAAATTTTGGAGTGAATGATTTGGTATTAATACCAGCTGATAATAATCTATTAGGAAGGGACTTAATAATAGCCTTGGGGATTAAAATAAAACCCTGTGAAGGAAAACTTAATATCTAGTCTTTAACTGAAGAAGGTAGTTTAGAGATTAGCAACACTGTGTGGTATTCTGGTGAAATAGGAAAATTAAACATTCAGCCCATTAGCGTTGAAATACAGAACCCAGAAATCCCCACTCGAGTAAAACAATATCCGATATCATTGGAAGGTCGGAAGGGATCGAAACCAGTAGTTGAGAATTCAGTACATCAGGGGGTGTTGGATTCCAGTGTGTCACCACATCATACCCCCATCCTGCCGGTAAAGAAGCCTGATGGTAGCTACCGACTAGTCCAGGATCTCAGAGCGGTAAATCAAAGAACCATTACCCGCTTTCCAGGAGTACCTAAGCCAGACACCTCCTAATCACATTTGGTACAGTGTAGTGGATTTAAAGGATGCCTTTTGAACTTGCCCTCTGGATGAGGGCAGTAGGGATTGCCTTTGAGTAGGAGGACCCAGATACAGGTAGGAGAGAACAATTAAGGTCAACGGTGCTACCACAAGGTTTTACAGAGGCACCAAATCTTTTTGGGAGGGCGTTAGAAAATCTTTGGAAGTCCTCTGAGTAACCAAAGGAATTAAGCTGCTACAGTATGTAGATGATTTGTTAGTAGCAAGAGAAACTGAAGAGGAAATGAGAAAGGGTACTATTAAGCTTCTAAATTTTCTGGGAGAAAATGGGCTGAAGATATCAAAGTCAAAATTGCAGTTTGTAGAATCAGAAGTGTAGTGTTTAAGTTGTTGTATTAGTAAGCAAAAGAAAAAGCTAGACCCTGAAAGGGTTTCAGGAATATTGAACATGGGACCCCCAAAGTCTAAAAGAGAAATAAAGCAGTTTTTGAGTCCTTCGGGTTACTGTAGGCAGTAGATAGAAGGGTTTAGTAGAAAAGTGAAGTTTCTGTGTGAGAAATTAACTGCCAATCATTTGAAGTGGACTGAAAGGGATCAGGAAAAATTTTGAGCAAGTTAAAGAAACCCTATTGCAAACTCCTGTACTGAGTCTTCCCAGTTTAGACAAGCCTTTTCAATTATTTGTTAATACAGTTGATCAAATGGCTTATGAAGTATTGACTCAAGACTGGGCAGGAAGCCAAAAGCCACTAGGATATTATTCCAAATGATTGGATCCAATTAGTAAGAGTGGGCCAACATGCCTGCAAGCTCTGGTAGTCACTGCTGTGTTAGTAGAAGAAGCCCAAAAAGTAACCTTTGGGGTTGCACGGGAAGTGTACACCCCCCATAATATTATGGGAATCCTTGCTAAAAAGGCTGAAAAATGGTTAACTGATAGCAGAATATTAAAATATGAGGCTGTCTTGATAGCCTCCCCTGGATTAGAGATGAGTGACAAATATACAAAGATCCACTCCGTTCCTTTACGGGGACCCAGGGGAAGAATTAATACATGATTGCACAGAGGTCATAGAGTTACAAACAAAAATATGCCCAGATTTAGGAGAACAAGAATTAAAAACAGGAGAAAAATTATTTATAGATTTATCATCCTGAGAGGTAGATGGAAGAAGGAAATCTGGATATGCCATAATTTATGGAGAAAAACGGGATATAAAAGAATCTGATCCCCTTAGCCCATCCTGGTCAGCACAAGCCTGTGAACTCCATGCATTATTCTCTGTGTTGCTGTTATTAAAGGATCGAGAAGGAACCATATACACCAACTCAATATATGCCTTTGGGGTAGTGCACACATTTAGAGAAATTTGGAAAGAAAGGGTCCTTATAAACACTCAAAGAAAAGGATTAGTGCACCAAGGATTGATAATTCAGATACTTAAAGCTTTGAAGAGCCCAGAAAAGATAGCAGAGGTTCATGTGAAAGGCCACCAGAGACAGAGAGGCATTAAAACAAGAAGAAACAATTTGGCTGATGATAAAGCTAAGAAAGCTGCCCTGAGGGAAAACAGCAATGTAATTATTACTTTTCAGGAATCAGGAACACAAAATCAAACACCATACTTTAGCAGAAGCAGAAGCAATGAAAAACCTAGGAGCAACTCTAAAAGTGGGACAATGGATTCTCCCTGACAAAACCACAGTTCAAACGGCAGAAAAAGGCTAGACTCATGCTTCAAGGGTAAAAAGACCTATACCAAATAAAGATTGGAAAATTATTTCAACACCAGGAGACCTGAAAGTAAAATTAAAAAATACTTAAAATTGATTAAACCTTTTTAGTGAGGTCCAAAATACAGTTTAAAGTAAAACTGTAGTTAATCCACAACATAGCTGAAGAGAGCATTTGGTGCCCAGAGGCTATGGCTCATGTGGAAAATCGTTTTCAGGTGTGGATTTCCCATAATGCTGCAATACATTTGGTGTGCAACCCACATATTGAAAGAATAACCCAGCCCCAGGATATTCAAGATATCCTTGGTACAGAAAGGTCAGAAGCTGCCATCCCGCAGAGAGAAGTTTCCATGTTTCAGCAAGGTTGCTGCAAACACGGTCATCAGTGTGAGCGGTGTAAAGCAGTGACCATGAAGTGGCTGAGACAAAGACATTGGCACAGAACAACTGTACCTTGGGACCAAAGAGATGTAGCTTTTATGATTAATTGTATATGATATTTTAGCAGAGTAGAATGAGACTTTAGAATGCACAAGTGGGTTTTAGCACAGATCAACATTGATACTTATATAATAGAAGATCAAGTACAAAGAGCATTTATTTATTTAGCCTATCACATGGAAAAATTGGTGGCTTTGAGAACACTGCAGGAACAACGAAGGATAACACAAGTAAGAAGTGGATGTAGTAGGATATCCAGAAACAACAGAAATAGATAAATTGTCTTGCTTAACCTGTTCAGATTATAAAACTCCTTTGATAGTTAACAATTAAAGGTTTGTGTTTTTAATTTATTAGAAAAAATAGACATTCTGGATTGGCTGTCAACAGCAACCCCATTGAGTTTGGAGGCAGAACAACGCCGGTGGGAAGGGATCAGACACTTCCTTGATCAATGGGAACAGCCTGAACAGATTGAAAATCTTTTAAGAGGCCCTCAGCGACTAACACTAACAGAATTCATTGAGGAACTACAATTCCAGAAAAAGAGACTGGAAACACCTGTTACTAAAAGGGTCCAAGAACAAGTAACACACTGGGAGCGTACTAAGCGTGGCTTAGAGCGTCACCCATGGGTTTGTGTTATTTGTGCGCTTTGCCTTTATTCATAGTGGAGAGTAACAAGAGCAGAAGAAAGAGACAATTCATTTGTTTAACTTGCTTGGATTGCGTGTGTGAACAACTAACTCTAAAAAATTTTTCCAGTGATTTTTTTGGAACACCTTTGAGATATGAAGATGAAACCTTTTTATGCAGCAGTTTGATTAATAGAAAATTTAGACCAATGAGTTTTTACTATATTAGCTTTTGAGCAGGTGAGAGAGCAAATGATTCATAATATTATAGTCCAGTGTATCATAATTAACAGTTGCTGTGGAGAAGGAATTTTTGTGCCACGCTATAGACACATTTCTTACATGAATTGGCATTGCAAATGTGCCTATTAGTGGTGATGAAAACTTAATAATAATCCCCAACTTCGGAGCAAAAGGTGACCAACAAATCAGGTTGTTAACTGAAGTAGTGGAAAAGCAAATCTTATTGTGGTTGGCACATCTCCAGAGCTTTGGTGGTTTAGACTAAAAGAGGAAGTAGCTGACTAACCCAGGGAGACAGAGAGAGAGGGAGAGGGCAGTGCTGCGAGAACTGTGAGTAATCTGTGCCATCCTTGAAACAAACATGAGGCCAAGGGTACCAGTGAGACCAAATGCACCAGTGACTAGATCCCAGGATGTAAACTTTGCTGCCAAGAATACTGACATCTTGGCCCTTGGCTGCAACCCAAAGGGCCTTGAGGACGGTAGAAAGGCAAAACTCCTGAGGATTATTTTCACTGTGTTTGTTGTGATGCCCTTGGCAACTGGGCAAAACTATGGAGCCACTCTGGACAGAGTCTATGAGAGAATGGAATGAGCAATGCAGGAACAAACAAACAATAATAAAACAAGCAGCACAAGACCGGGCAATGAGAGAACAATCTATGCAAAAACAAAGTCCCAATAATGTTGATCCCTGTAATAAATACAAGCACTCCATGTGGGTCAAGGACAAGATGGAATTTGTGTTTGTGGCACATCCACATGTTAGTGCTGCCTGCTATTATCACAGCAATTTTATAGATGCTTGTGTTAAAAATAGAAAACTGGATTGGGTAGGGAAAAATTTATTATTTAATGGACCAGCTCCTTATCCTTATAGTGATCTGTCCTCAATATGAAAACTTTTATTTGTTTTGAGAAAGGTGAGAATGGAAATTATCCAAGTATAGGTATAGGAGGTATAGCACCAAGGAAAAAAGAAGAAAAACAAAAATAAACAAATGAAAGATGTAAAAAAACCATAGGGAAAGAATTAAAGGGACTGGATAAGTTGTATGAACAAGAAAAACAGCAGTATAGCGACTGGGATTTGCCAACCTCAGCTAAGAACCTTTTGTAGATTTGATGCAAGAAATTGCTACAGAATTAGGATTATCCAAATGCTGGATCTGTGCGAATGGCTGAAAGGTGGCTGTGGAGAGGTGAAAGTCTAGCTCCAGAACAATTTTTCAAATGGAATCATACTCAAATTTCCAAGACATTAAAATGACCTGAAGGATGGATTTTCAGTCATCGAGTAGGTGGAACAGTCTGTATGACTAAAATCCTATTGGGAATAACAAAAAAAACAGATAGTAAATGGAAAATATTGCATTTGTGGGCAATGAGCATAGAGTGAATTACCTCGAAAGTGGGAGGGAACCTGTACCTTAGGAGTTATACAACCCTCCTTCTTCCTCATACCAAGGTCTAGGAGCAATATGCTAGGAACACCACTTTATGAGACTCTAGGAAGGAATAAAAGAGATTTGAACCTCGACTTTCCAAAGGCAGGGCAAAACCAGAAATGGGGGGAAGGCAAATGGCCTGCAAAAAGAATCATAGCATATTATGACCCAGCAACTTGGGCTGAGGATGGATCTTGGGGATATAGGACCCCAATTTATCTAGTGAATCAGTTGATAAGTCTCCAGGCAGTAGTGGAGGTTGCATCAAACCATACTTCTGATGCCCTAAAGTTACTGGCCAAGCAGCAGTCACAAATGTGAGCATTTGTATATCAAACCAGAATTGCCCTAGATTATCTGGTGGCTGAAGAAGGGGGAGTTTGGGGAAGATTTAACGAATCTGAGTGCTGTGTGGAGAGAGATGATCATGGGGAAGCCATCACAAAACTTGCTGAAGAAATTAAAAGGGTGGCACACATACCTGTTCAAAGGTGGAATTCTGTTCTAAAAACGGATTGGTGGGATAACCTCTTTGGAGGAGCCTGGTGGAAGAAGGTGGGATTTCTGCTGTTATGTTCTGGATTAGGATTGTTATTCTTACCATGCATGATTCCATGTCTTATTAGACTAATCCATCCAGTGATACAAGGAATGCAAATGACAGCAATGCCCATTGATCCAGAACTGGCAGCAAAAGGGGAACCAAATTCTTTGATGATATTAAAAGCTAGACCTACTCACACTCAAAAGAAAGGAGCCGAAGAGAAGTTGACTGAACATAAAGAGACTACTCTAGCACAAGAGATGTTAACCAAATTTGAGAAGGAATGCAAAAAGCTTGATGCAGCATGGGAGATGTTAGAAAAATTAGAGGCTGAAATGAGAGAGCGTGAACACCTGGATTATTGGGAATATATAAGAAACAGAGATTCAGTTTTAATTAAAAAGCATGAATCAATATGATTAAAAAGAGAAATGGGGGAAATTGTAATAAATGGAAATGATTCATGCTAATTGTTACTATATTGATATTTCAGAAATATATATTGTTTAGAAAATATTTGTGATAAAGTACTAAAGGAAAAAGTAGATGTGAGTAGTGTTACAAAGCAGATGGGCCCCTTGGCAGATGCTACGTGAGAAAAATAAGACACGGGATGCAGTTTGAGATAACCAAGTGCTTCAAAGTTGGATTGGCCAAAGCTGGGACAACTCCAAGGTAGGGAGATGGGCCCTTTGCAGATGTTATGGGATACAGGATGTCTTAAGACAGAACTGGCCTTGAGATGGACAAAGTTGGGACTATTCCAAGGTAGGGAGTTTGGGTGGTGGTTTGATCCATGAAATAATTACTTTTTGGAACATAATGCTTAGTTATGTAACACAAAACTTAGAGCGTACGCGCAGCCAGTAAGGTTATTCCTAGGACACGAAGATGACGATGAGCCTTCATCTGAAGAAGACCACCAAAAAGCCAACACGACACCCTAACAACAAGTGGAGCATGCGCTGTGCAGTATAGTGACGTAGATTTTAAGAATTGAAAATAGTAGATTCACTGGAAATATTAAAGAATATGTATTAGCATGCAGTATATAAGATTAAGTGGGATTACTTTGTTTTGCACGTGAGGTAGGGTGAGAACCCCCCCTCCGTACCCTGGTCAGTTTTGCTTATGCTTTATCCAAAGAGTACTTATCTTTAATTAATCACTGCTGAAATATTGCATAAGCTTGATTATAAAATGCTACTTAAATAAAACTGCATTGCAGCTAAATTCAACTTCACTGCATATTAAAACAGACACATAGAGTTTAATTTAAAACCATTCCTTCCTTCCTTCCTTTTTCCTTACTCCTTTCCTTCTCTCTCTCTCCTTTCTTTCTTTCTTTCTTTCTCTCTTTCTTTTCTCTTTTCCTTTTCTTTCTTTCTTTCTTGGGAGGAGGTGCCTTTACACTCCCAAAATCATTGCCACTCTGCCTCACCCCTGCACAGCACAGCACCTTAAACTCAGCCTTCCCAATTACATGGCAACCTCCCCCAAGACACTTCCAGGACCCAAAATTCCTAAAAGCACCACCAGCCTTTAAAAACTGGTTCTTGCTTTCCCTCCCTCTACTCCCCTACTCCAAGAGCCCAAACGACCCCATCCCCCCATTGCAATCCCTACCCCTCCCAACTTTCACGCCACCCCCACACTGCAATCCCCACATTACACTCACCCATCCCATGCCATTGCACCCCATCTCATGCCATGCCATGCCATCCCATCCCATCCCATCTCATCCCATCTGGGCAGGAAGTCCCCTCCAACCAGGCCTTGGACACTTCCAGCCATTCCAGGGCAGACACAGCTTTTCCTCCCACTCTGTGCCAGGGCCCCACCGCCCTCCCAGGGAACAAGTCCATCCCCACATCCCAGCTCACCCTGGCCCCAAGCAGTGTCCAGCCATGGCCTGTGTCCTGGTGCTGCAGGCCCTTGGCAAGAGTCTCTCCCAGCCAGCAATTCCTGCTCTTCCCTGCTCTGGGGCAGCAGCTGCAAGTTGATTTGCTCCCTGGCCCACTGGCCCAGCCCCAAGCCAGGGCCGGGACCTTTCCCCAGAGCTCTGCTGGCACTGGCTCGCTTCGGCCGCAGCCCAGCAGACGGAGCTCAGAGCTCCCCGGGGGCTGCGCCTCCTGCCCAGGGACAGCAGCAGGGGCAGCTGAGACTTCTGCCCAAGGACAGCAGGGAATGCACCCCAGGGAACGGCTGGGGCTGGGCCAGGCCAGCTGGGGGCTGGAGACCAGCAAAAGCTTCTTCCCCTACAGGGGGCTTGACCACTCACCAGGCTTCCCAGGGAATGGTCACAGCTGCGAGGCTGCCGCAGCTCCAGGAGCCTTTTGACACCGCTCCCGGGAATGCCCTGGCTGTCACTGTTGGGCTGTCTGTGCAGGGCCAGGGCCTGCACTCCATGATCCCGCTGCCTCCCTCCCAGCTCAGCCCCTTCTGCAGTTCTCACCCTTGGGCTCAGCCTTTGTGTCTCCTCCAGGCACTGGCAGAGCTCTTGGGGCCAGGGCAGGAGTGGGACAGCCCCAGCGTTCCCCTCTCTGTGACACCACGGTGGTGACAGCTCCAGCGTTCCCTGCCTGGAGACGCTCCAAGGGAAGCGTCCAGAGCCACACCCAGACAGCAAAACTGACCAGGCACTGAGCACCCCCGGCCTGGGCTGATGTGCATTCCTGTGCACACAGCTCGGGGAAGGTCCCCCTGGCCACCTCCACAGTGCCACAGGCAAGTGGCACATAGAAGTACAGAGCTCTGCCCACAGCCAACAGGGAAATTTTAAAAAAATAACAAACGAAACTAAAACCATAACCATACCAAAGAAAACACCCCAGGAAAGAAGACAATACCCAAAACAAACAAACAAACACACCAAATAAACCCCCACCAAGAAAAAGGCAACTCCACCCCCAGCTGAGCTCCTGCTTCCTTCAGTGCTTTCAGCTGCACTCACACACAGCACTGAGATTGCAAGCAATGACCATTCCTCAGGCACATCTGCTGCAAAAGCATCTTGAGGACAGCCCTGTAGCAGGATCCTCTCATGCCAGTGAAAAAGGCCCCTTGGCAGGCAGCTCTAGGGCGCTTGTAAGGAGCAGGGGCCAGAGCCTCAGGCCACAGGGGAGAAAAGGGCTCTCCATTGCCTGCCCCTGGCACATCAAGCCTGCTCCCAGGCTGCTTTCCACACAGCATTCCTCTGGAGGACTGCAGAAAGTTGAGAGTCAGCTCTGCCTTCTCCATGTTCTGTGCCCTAAAGCTGCCTGCAAGAAGAAATTTAGTCTCAGCTCCAGTGGCACAATCCCTCCTGGCCAGGGCACAGCGCTGGGAAGGCCTTTGCACACCCAGCCTTTGCTGCAGCCAAGGAAAGCTCCTGGCTGAGGCTCAGCTTTCCTGCCCAGCCAGAACCCTCGTGTGCCCCAGCAGCAGGAAACTGCTGGATCTGGCTGATGGCAAATGGCTGCATCTGGAGTCCTGGCACCACCAATGGACCAGATCTGGGCAGTGCCAATGTCAATGCCGGCACTGGGAAATTGCCGCAGTTTAGCTTTTTGTGCCAGCAATTTGCTGGTCTTGGGCTGTGCCGGCACCAGGAAATTACTGGATCTGGGCTCTGGCTGTGCCAGCAAAGACCAGATTTCAGGCTCCAGATGATGGAAAAAACCTTTCCTTTCCTTTCCTTTCCCCTTTCCCCTCCCTTTTCCTTTCATTAAACCACCTGCCCTTACCCTCTCAAACTCATTGCCACTCCACCTCAGATCTGCAACAAAATTCCTAAAACCACCATCACCACCCAAAATTGCCTCTTGCTTTCCCTCCCTTTTCTCCCCTACTCCAAGAGCCCAAACCACCCCATCCCCCCACTGTAATGCCTACCACTACCAACTTTCACACCACCCCCACACTGCAATCCCCACATTACACTGCCCCATCCCATCCAGGCAGGAAGTCCCCTCAAAGGAGGCCTTGCACACTTCCAGCAATTCCAGGGCAGACACAGCTTTTTTGCCTACTCTGTGCCAGGGCCCCACCGCCCTCCCAGGGAACAAGTCCATCCCCACATCCCAGCTCACCCTGGCCCCAAGCAGTATCCAACCATGGCCTGTGTCCAGGTGCTGCAGGCCCTTGGCAAGAGTCTCTCCCAGCCAGCAGTTCCTGCTCTTCCCTGCTCTGGGGCAGCAGCTGCAAGTTCATTTGCTCCCTGGGCCACTGGCCCAGCCCCAAGCCAGGGCCGGGACCTTTCCCCAGAGCTCTGCCGGCACTGGCTCGCTTCGGCCGCAGCCCAGCAGACGGAGCTCAGAGCTCCCCGGGGGCTGCGCCTCCTGCCCAAGGACAGCAGCAGGGGCAGCTGAGACTTCTGCCCCGAGGCCAGCAGGGAATGCACCCCAGGGAACGGCTGGGGCTGGGCCAGGCCAGCTGGGGGCTGGAGACCAGCAAAAGCTTCTTCCCCTACAGGGGGCTTGACCACTCACCAGGCTCCCCAGGGAATGGTCACAGCTGCGAGGCTTCTGCAGCTCCAGGAGCCTTTGGACACCACTCCCGGGAATGCCCAGGCTGCCACTGTTGGGCTGTCTGTGCAGGGCCAGGGCCTGCACTCCATGATCCCGCTGCCTCCCTCCCAGCTCAGCCCCTTCTGCAGTTCTCACCCTTGGGCTCAGCCTTTGTGTCTCCTCCAGGTGCTGGCAGAGCTCTTGGGGCCAGGGCAGGAGCAGGACAGCCCCAGCGTTCCCCTCTCTGTGACACCACGGTGGTGACAGCTCCAACATTCCCTGCCTGGAGACGCTCCAAGGGAAGCGTCCAGAGCCACACCCAGACAGCAAAACTGACCGGGCACTGAGCACCCCCGGCCTGGGCTGATGTGCATTCCTGTGCACACAGCTCGGGGAAGGTCCCCCTGGCCACCTCCACAGTGCCACAGGCAAGTGTCACATAGAGTTATAGAGCTCTGCCCAGAGCTGACAGGGGGAGTTAATTTAAAAAATAAAAAGAACACCACCCCCCAAAACAAAGAAATTAAAAAAAAAATTATACCAAAATCAAGAAATCCCAATCCCCCAATAAAAAAATCACACACAAAAAAATCCCCCAAAAACACCCCCCCCCAAAAAAAAAAGACCAAAAAACCAACCTAATAATAATAATAAAAAAATAAATTAAAAAAAATAAAAACAGAAGGAAAAACAACCGCCTTGGGGCCAGCCCGAGCGCTGCTGCTATGGGGCAGGGCTGGGTTCCCGCAGGGCAGCGGGGGCTGCGGGCACGGGGCGAACTCCGGCAGGGTTGGGTGCCCTCCGAGCCCCGCGGCACCCGGACCCCGGCCCGGCCGTGCCCGGGACGCTCCGTTGGCAGCCGGGCCCCGCCAACGGCAGAACCGGCCTCGGGCAGCGCCCGGGGGCTGCAGCAGCACGGAGCGCAGCGCAGCGGCTCCGCTCGGGAGCGGCGCTGGAACACAGAGCCTCGTGGAGAGCCTCTCCTGCCCCAGGGGAGGCATTCCTGGCCCGCAAGGCCGCCTTGTGCCAGGTAATTCTGCGCCTGGCCGCTGCCAGGGGCCCAACGGGCCGGCCACGGCTGTCCCTGCCGCCTTCCAGCGCTGCCCAGCCACAGCGACAGCATCCAAGCCAGGCTCCTGCCTCTGCCGGCTGCCAGCACTTTGCTGGGAAAGAGTCACTGACCAGGGAAATTGCCTTTCTGCCTGATGCAAATAGTTACCATTAGCACAAAGCCAAGGTGAAGCAGCACCAATTAATGTCAGCTGGAGGGGGCAAGGTTGCCGGAGGGCTGGCTGCTGGTTCAGCTTTCATCCCAAGTGTCTCTGAGGAGCAGGAGAGTCAGGCAATCCCTGGCAAAGGAGGGTGCCACGGGAAGAACCAAGGCCCCTCGGTTGTGCCACATGTGCTGCCAAAAGGAGCCAGCAGTGAGAAGGAGAGGGATGAGGGCAGAGGCAGCAGATGTGTGCCAGGGACAACTCTGGGCTTTTCCTGCAGCAGGTGCTCCAGCTGGGGCTGGGATTGCCCCGTTGGGAGTGGGAGCAGCTGCCCGGGGCTGCTCTTACAGTTGAACTGTCACAGCCAGGAACTGCAGAGGGAGGTGGCAAAGCCCGTGTGCAAACACCCACGTGCCAAAGTGAAGCCAAAGCTATGGAGCTGTTATTTTTCCAGTTTTTGGAATCAAGGCCGTTATGATGACCATGGCCTTGTCTATATATATTTGTATATCATATGTATAAAGCACATTGGCCAGCAGAATATTTGAATCCTTCAAGGCCAGGTTGGACAGGCCTTTGAGAAACCTGGTCTAGTGAAAAGTGTCCCTGTCCCTGGTAGATGGGCAGAATGTGGTGAAAATCTAAGGCCCCTTCCAACCTAAGACATTGTATGGTTCTGTGGTTTTATGGTGCTGCAGTTCCACAAATCCAGTGTGTTCCCAGAATGTACATCAAGTTGTCCATCCAATACCTGAATGTATGCAAAACACCAAACTTTGTCTATAAAAATATCATGGGAAGCTTAGTGATAGCAACATTTGAAGGAAAAGCTCTTGAGATGGGGACACAAGGTTTAGGTTTCCAATCAGCTTCCTTGTTCTATTAGTGCAGCTCTGTGCCTGTGGCTGGTGGGGAGGGCAGAAAGAAGAGCAATGAGATAGGTCCTGCTAAGGGCTGCAGAACTGAGCCTGGCCACATACAGCACTGTCAAAAGCTTGTAAGAATTCACATCGAGGTCATTTGTGTTATGATTATAATGAGGCTGGTGCAATTTTGCTGTATAAAAAACAGAGATCCCATTTGGTGAGCCTGAATCTCTGGTGGCCAGAAGGATTCCCATCAAGCTCCCAGTGCTGTTCCCCCTTTGCTTTGTAATTGTAACGGGTTCTAGTTAAATTTTATTTACTCGTTCCTGCCTGGGGATGGAGTGGTTTATAACACTTGGGTACCTGCTTTGCCTTCCACAGTGAGGAAAGCGCTGCTTGGTTCAGAAGTTCTGCATACAGCTGTGTTCAGTGGCACAGCCTGGTTGCCAGAGTGTTTGTGCCTTGTGGGAATTGTGTCACACAACCCCAAATCCATGGGGCATCAGTGTGGGTGAAAACCTGGCCTTGCCAAGAACAATTGCAAAACTTTTTGGCTGTTCAGTGAAATCTAGATTTTCCTGCTGGCCACCTGTGTGTGCTTTGTGGCCATGATGAGGAGAATCTGGTGACAGAGCAGGCTTCCCTGCCACACTCTTTATTCACACGTGTGAACTCTCCCAAGTTATGCCAATGCCTGGTCCATTCAACAAAAGTAGGAAGAAAGTTGGAATGGCTTGTCCCTGTATGCACTTCCTGCTTCTCCCATCTTTGTTTAACTTAAAGTGGGCATCTGGCTCTTTTAAGGCACTTTATTTTCCACCCAACATGATGGTTTTCATGACTGTGAGGAGGGAACAAAGATGCCATGTTTGTTTGCTTCCAGATGTGTCGTCTGAGCTTAGTGTGAGTGTCTGTTCTTGGGCCTGCCAGCTGCAGGGGGAGGTGGGCTCTGACAGGATTCCCATCTGGAGTGGCCCCTGTCTCTCTGTGATGGCAGGATGGTTCCCTGCTGGTCCCTTCCCTGGTGTTAAAGCCATGGGCTCGAGCTCAGCTGCTTCAGCTCTTCCCGCAAGTGTCTGTGCTCCTGTTTCTCACCAGTTGTCCTAAGTGGGCTGGTTCACAGGACTTCACACAAGGCTCCTGTAGCCTCCTCCCCAGTGATAAAGCATCCTGCTCCCTTTGGTGTGTGAGATAAATCTCACAAATGAAAATGGAAACGTTTTGAGTCCTATTTCCACCTGTTTGAGATAGTTTACTTCTGCTAAGGGGATCTTGTTACCTTATAAACTAGAGCTGGTTATTTTATAGTTGTTTTTATTTCCCCTCCTTTTCTTTCCTTCCTCTTTCCACAATTGCTGCCATTCATGTGAGGTCCATTTAGCTGTCTAAAGGCAGAGTTCTTAGGGCACATTTATACTTAAAATTGAACCAAATATCCTGGAGCCTGTAGCAGCGGCCTGGTTTGTCATGCTCTTGGCCAGATCTGGAGTTAAGAGCTGACCTGGAATGCAGCAGCACTGCTGGGGAAGGGCAGAATGGATCTCTTGGTTCTCCATTCCCAGCTACGTGTAATCCCCATGTTTGGATCGTTGATGTTCAGGAGCACTGCAGTGACTCCCAGTCCGGCACTCCAGGCTGGGAGTATAGCAAGTCCGTGGAGGTCTTCACCCCAGCTTTGGGCATGACCTGGTGCAGATGGTGAATATCTGTTTGTTCTCTTCCAGAGAAGCTGCCTCAATCTGAGGCTTCGTCATGGAACTGACAGACAAGCAGCGCAGCGACAATAGGTAGGAATTAATTTGATGTAATGAAATTGGCTTCCCAAGTGCTCTGATGAACATTGAGATGGTTTAGTAAAAGAATCCCCCCCTCCAATGCAAGAATCAGAGTCCCTGAGTGGGAGAAGGAAAGTAAGGATTGTCCTGTGAGTGAGAGTGGCCTCAGGGCACGTTGGTATTTTCAGAGCTTCTGGTACAGGCCCAGGCCTGGATGATGGTGTGGGTCAGGGCAGGTTCTCTGCTGAACGTTCTGAAGCCAATCTCTTATTCCTGGAGCCAGAGCACTCCTTTCTATAGGAAATGGAAATTTGGGATACTTTGGGCCTAGGAGTATTTTCCTGTTTCAGTCTGCAGCCAAGCAGGACTAGTGGATTTTTGGAGTGGGTGCAAGTTTTTCCATCTTGTGCATCATTCTTGAAGATAATGAGGACTGAGCTGTTGTTTCAGGGCAGACATTCATTTTCCTCTGCCTCTTTGAAGAGCTGGGGTGTTTGGGTTTTCCTGGGGACTCATCAAGTATAGAGTGGCTGCAGCAAGTACAGCGCTATTTTTAACTCTTCGATCCTGAGCTGTTTGTCCCCTGGCGAGGGAGGGGCTGGCACTGTGGAGTCCCTCTGCTCCAAGGCTCCCAGGTGCTGGTGGTGTTGACAACAGACTCTTCTGCTCTGAATTAGGAATGTCATCCCATGCAAACCCCCTGATGTCTTGTGAATAACAGCCCCACGGTATGAGATGAGGCAGCTGTGCCTCTGCTCTAGGGATGATTCAACTTTCAGGAGCTGAATATTGGTGTGGTATTGGAGCAAGTGTCACTGCTGGGGCAGACAAGGCTCTCTCCTGACAACCTGGGTCTCTTGGGAAGTTGGGTGGGTGAAGAAGAGCCCAGGAATTGTATGTGCAGTGCAGAGTGTGCAGTGGAGTAGAAAGAGACACCTGCATCCACTGTGCCGGCACCCTTTTCCTTCCCCGGTGTCCACAATTATCAGAGCCAGAGTTTCCCTCATTTTGCAGTTGTCTTTCACAGAGCAGGGACAGTTGAAAGGATCTGGTGTTCCATGATGGGACACAGCTTTATTGGGGTTTGGTTGTAGGGCTGCTGGGATTGAGTACATGCCTGTGTGGATGAGGAGGAAGAGCAAGATTTGACCTGGTGTTTTCTGAATATCTGAGATCTCCTTGTTACTTGCATTTATGGGGTTGCTTTAAATGCAGTGACATGACACAGTTCAGTGTTTGAAATTGGCAATAACCCTCAAGACAGAGGAAGCTCTTTCAGTCAGGAGTAGCAATCCCTGAGAAGGATGTGTGCTGTCGTCCCGTGTGTCTCATGGCTGTGGGGCACAGTACATGCTCAACAGAAGTGCTCTGTCCACTGTCAGCATCCTGTGGATTTCAACATGACTTTGCTCCTGGATACATGCCCTTGTGGGAAAGGCCCAGTTTGTGCAGGGAGTATGAACAGGGGTTCAAGTGTTAACTCTCCTTTCTCTGTGTCTTTCTGAAAGCTGGAGCAACAACAGAGAGTTGCTGCGCCTTCTGGAGCAAGAGAGGAGGAGGAGGCAGGCAGCTCCAGAAGAGAAATATCCACTGTGGGAGAAGACTCCCCTCTTTGCCAAACCCTATAAGGTAATGGGAGTGTGGTGCAGGCTGGAAGGAGAGGAGGAAGGAGGCTTGGGGTGGGAGAGTAGAGCTGTGTATTCTGCATGGGCTGTGGCAGACTTGAGCCCAATCCCTGCAAACACAGCATCTTCCCATCCGCTCCACTGAGCCTGCCTAAGATCCCTTGTGGGGATGCATGGAGATTCCATGAAGATCCTGAGCCGTGTCTCTTGCTGGGCTGGATCTCCTGCTTGGGGTGTTTGTGCCATTTCCCGCTCTCTGTTCTTCTGCTGCAGACCGATAAAGAAGATGAGCTGTCGCGGCGCATGAAGAACTTGCTGGGTGATGTGGGCTCCAAGGTGCTCCTGAGCCACGAGTCGCCTCTGAATCCTGTCTGGATTCCAAAGGAGCCCAAACCCAAGTCCCGCAGCCACAGTCATAGGCCGGCCTCCAGCAAAACAAACCCCTATGCAGACATCTGGAGAGAATCCTCACCAGAATCTCTGGACCTCACTCCAAACCCTGAGCAGACCTACGATGACAGTGATGAAGGTCACTCAGAGCAGAGGTCAGAATTCAAGGCTGCATCATCCAAATTCCTTCCTGGGCCTGTCAAGGTGAGTGCAATTGTTGGGGCTCTCTGTTGCTGGCAGTCCCTCAAGGCCCGGGGAGCAGCACACGGGCCCTGCCTGGCTCGTGGCTCAGCCTCCCCAGAGCTCAAAGGCCCTGGGTTCCCATGGGCATTGAAGACAAAGCTTAGCTGCTTCCAAGCAAAATTCCATAAAGGGAGAACAATGCACAAACATATTAACATAATAAAAATATCCAAAATGATATGTAGGAGTAGTTGTAGAAGTAGTAGTAGTAGTAGTAGTAGCAGTAGTAGTAGTTGTTTAAGAACAGAAACAGTGTTTCCTGACTGCTAGGTTCCAAAGGGAACACAGACATTTTTATCAGAGGAGGAGGAAGTGACTGTGGGGATTTCAGCTGGTTTTCTACCTGGCCTCCGTTACTAACTCCTCTTCAGAGGAGCCTTTTGATCCTCAGCAGCATTTTATCATTAAGGACTTGCATGACACTTGTAGGGCTGTTGGGAAGCAAATGCTGGGTGAGTGCAGGCTTGTTTGCTATGCATAAGTAAAACATCCCAAGAATCTCACACTGCTTCTCTCCTTGTTTCAGCCCATCCTGCACGTTTATGTTCAGTCCATTGAAGGAATATTGAAGGTGGGTGCTCTTCAATACCAGATGTCCACGGGGAAGCCTCTACAAATCCATGAGGAGGTGGATCCCCCTGCCTCTGGGAAGGGTGAAACTCCCTCTGTGTCCATCAGCAAAACTCCTGAGAGCTGCTTCTCTCCCTCTCTTTCCAGGAAATGTGCAGCTCACTGCCACCTCTCCTGTCACCTCTTCAGTCGCCTCCTAAAACTGAGACTTCCAAACTCCCATTGCAGGCAAAGGTAACGCAGCCCATTTTTGCCAGGGCTTCTGATAAATGGCAGGAGATCTTCCTGCTGAGCACAAGTCCAGTCTTGGCAGAAGGATCCTGCCTGGAGGCCAGCCTGAGCTCCCTGACCATAAACAGTGTTGTGAGTTAGGAACCAAGCACAAACTGCACAATGGGTTGGGTTGCATTATATCAAGGCTGTTTTTTATGACTTCAATGCAACCAGGAGTCTGATTTTGTCTGAATGGCAAATATTCCTGTTTCTTGAAAACTGGCTTAGAAGAATTGGGCACTCTTATTTCTAACTGGGTTTTTTGTTTGGTTGGTTTTTGTTGTTTTTTTTTTTTTAAACTCTTGAGGCTCAATGCACAAGTACATTCAGAGGCAGCCTGTGGCTTTGCAGGCAAGGCTGAGCTGTTGAACAGCAGCTCAGGGAAAGGGCAGTTCCATAAAGGGAGCAGAGTGCAGGAACATGTTTATTTAAAAGGAATGATAATAAGAATAATGATGAAAATCATAGTAATAAAGAGTAGTAGTAGTAGCAGTAGTTTAGAAATGGGAACATTTTTCCCTGACTGCCAGTTTCCAAAGGGAAGACAGACATCTCGAAAGAGGAGGAGTTGACAGTGGTGGCTTCAGCTCTCTCCATGCCTGGTCTCCATCATTAACCCTCCTTCAGATGGGCCTTTTCATCCTTCCTCTCCCCTTATTTTCAATACACTTGCAAGACATTTATAGGGCTGTTGGTAATCAAAGGTTTGATGAGTACCTGCCCATCAGTAAATATCCTAAACAAACTCTCTTCTGTTTCCCTTGTCCTTGTTTCAGGCAAAGAAGCCCATGGAGGAGCCCTTGATTGAAGACATTTTGAGGGTGAGTGCCCTTAAATAGAAGCTCTCTGAGTTTGCTCATGTTTTGCAAACATTAAGGAAATGGCTGGGAACAGAAAACATTTGGAGAGCTGCTTCTCTCCCTCTCTTTCCAGGAGATGAGCAGCTCATGGCCACCTTTCCCGTCAACTCTTCTGACACATCCAAGAGCAGAGACTTCCAAACTCCCACTGGCACCAAAGGTAACGCAGCCCATTTTGGCCAGGGCTTGTGATAAATGACAAGAGATCTTTCTGCTGAGCACAAGTTCAGCTCAGCTGTTTGGCAGCTCTTAGAATGTTCTAAAAATATTTATTTAGAAATTCACGTGCCCCTAACGTGCCAATAACACAATTTTTGGTGTCGATAGATGTCTTGTTGAGATACGTGCTAAGCTGCTTTGTCCTTTAATTGTAGGAATCCCAAGCTGTAGGATCTGCAGCACAGAAGCAGAGTAAGTAGAAATGCAAAGAAACCCCAGTTCTTTGTGTGCTGACAGGTAATTTTGTGTGTTAGGTGTGGTAGACACCATCAAGTGTTCACACCGATTAAATCAGTGTGATTTCCTCTGCTTTGCTGAGCAGAAATGAATTTAGGAATGGCTTCAGAAAGTGTAAACAATCATTACCCAGAACTCCAGGTAGCAGTTCAGCAGAGGACAACCAGTATTTAGTTAGGAAACCCCCATCTGGAGTGAGGAACAATTTTGATGGCAAACCCCTCCTGGAAGAAAGTGGCTCTCTAATCCGGAGCTCCGAGACCACAGGGTAAAATACGCTACAAGTGAGGCAGAGAAACGCAGCCTTTTCATTTTTGCTTTCCAGAGCAGGCTGGAGCAGCTTCAAAGACGTTGCTGAGTTCTCAGGCAAGAAAGTTGTAAGTACCCAGAGCCTGTTCCCATCTCTGCTGGGCAGTTACTTAAAGGAACTGGAAGGCAAAATATTTGGGTTCTCAGTCAGATTTTTCTCAGGAACCTTCAATGAAGGGAATTTTCACCAGCAGAAAACTTATTATTATATGTCATGATGGTCTCATGAATGCTAAGGGATACCACCTGAATCTGATTATTCCTGGAAATGGTTTTGAAGCCTGGGTAGATGAGTAAAGCTACAGCTACAAAACCTGCGTAAACCTGGCAGTGAAATTTGAAAGTCATCTCCTGTGCCAAGGAAAACTTTTCTAAGAAGTGTTGCAATGATTTTATTTTTATTTAAAAATACACACCAAGAAATATAATATTTCAGATGGATGTTCTAAAAGCCTCACTTTATATGCTAATAGAGTAGCTAGCTGCAGAGCAGGGTGAAAATGAATTTCCATGGCTTATTTGGATTGTGTCTGTTTGTCCGGCTGGGTGGGAGTTGGAGGTTTGATTATTTCCAGGGGTTTTTTATTCTGGTGCTTTGCATTTCCAGTCTGGCAAAGTATTCCTGTGGCCTTCTCCCTTCTGTTCTCCAACCCAGGTTTCAGTTTTAGTTTGGAATGTTGCCATGCCAGTGGAATAAGGAAGTAATCTTCCCCCCTGCTGCTTCCTAATTCTGTCTCCTGGTGGCCTTGCAGAGCTCTCCAGTGGCAGCGCAGGAGGGTGGCACCAGTCCAGCGCAGGAGGTGCGAGTCGGGGAGCACCAGGGACTGCCACAGCTCCTCAGCTCTCTGTGACAGAGGCATCAGCTCCAGTGACAGTGAGGAGGACGACCTTCCAAGGGTGCTGGTCCTGCCAGCACGTGAGTTGAATACAGGGAGCGTGGAGAGGCTGCTGGCACAGCCCCCTGCCCACTGCAGGGCGGGGCTGTTAGCAAGGAAGCAGATGTTCTGCTTCTCCTCGGGTACCAAATTCTGCCTGGTTTGTCCTGCAAATACTGATGTGTGAGAGCCCTCTCGCTGCAGTGAAGGCTGAGCTATTTGACACGGACTGGTTTTTATGGTTTTTATTCAGCACATATCCAGGCATGGTGCTCGAGGAGCAAGTTAGTGCACATGGCCTGTTTGATTAGAGTCAGTTCTTCCCTGGCCAAAGCCCAGACTGTGCAACGTCTGGGCAAGAGTCCCTGGGCTCTGGGGAGCTGTGCTAGGACAGAAAGAGTCCACCAAGGCATCAGCCTTGAATCCTTCTTTTCTGTTTTTGTTGGCAGCCTAAGCCATCAGCTTCTAGAAAATGGCACCTTGACAACCTGGCGACCCAGACAAAGCAAGGAGCAGTGCCAAGAGAGGGTCCCAGGGACATTGGCTGTGAGACTGGACGTGAGGAGAGGAAAAAGCCAGAGCTGGGCATCAACAGCAATTCCTGCCAGCAGCACTCCAAGGCAAGGGAGCCTCCTCACAAGATCTGTGGCCACCCAGACAAGAAATCTCAGAAATTCTTTTGCCCAGTGGCCAACAATTCAGAGAAGAGCTCTGGCAAAGAGCCCATGACTTCTCAAAAAAGCTGTGGCCAAGAGACCAAGAATCCTCACCAGAACTTTGGCCAAGGGGCCAAGGATTTCCCCAAGAGCTCTGGCCAGGAGACAAAGGATTTTCACAAGAGCTCTGGCAAAGTAGTGAAGGATTCTCAGGAGAGCTCTAGACAAGTAGCCAAATACCCTGAGAAGAGCTCTGGCCATGTGACAAAACAGTTTAGAAAGAGCCCTGGCCACGTGGCCAAGGAGATTCACAAGATAAATGGCAAAAATGGCAACAGTTTCCACAAGAGCTGTGGCCAGGTGGGCAAGGATTCTGACAAGAGCTTTTGCCAAGTGAAGGATTCCCAGAAGAGCTGTGGCCAGATGTCCAAGACTCCTCAGGACGCTCATCTTCAAACTAAACAGAGCTTCCTGAAGCCTCCTGTGCCCACCAAAGAGGCCGTGCCCAGGAACACTGCGGGCATCAAAAGGCCTGGTGAACCCCTGGTGCACAATCAGTCCAAGAGAGTGTGGAATGTGGAGATCAGTCCTGGTCCTTGGCAGGTCACAGACCAGTCCTGCAAGGATCAGCTGAAAGACAAGAAAACAGTGATGCCAAAAGCCACAGCCAGTGCAGACCTGACGCTGGCACTTCACGAGCCCTCTGAGAAGACAAAGGACAAGGGCTCCCACCAGGCCAATGCCAGAGGCTTTTTGGACCACAAGCTCCTGGGAGATGCTCAGAGACGTGACACTCTCATCCCCAGTGGCCACAGACCTGGGGATGTGCACCAGGAGAAGGTGCCCTTGCCTCCAGAGAAGGAATTGTTCTTGGCTGCAATGAAGCCAGACCTGAAGAGGAATGCTATGAGGAGTCCTGAGGAGTCCCCTGGAAAGAAGAAGGTGAGAGGGGCAGGGGGAGGTGGGTTTGGAAATTGGCCAAGGTGGCGTTAGAAAAACCCTTGTGCATCCATGATTCTTCTCCCCTAAAAGTAGTTCCAGTGTGTTATATTTTCTGTTTTCAACCAGAACCTCTCAGTCTGAGCTGTACTGGTCAGGACTTCAGGTGAACTTGCAAGACCTGAGTGAATTTTTGTCCTTTTTTCTTTTTTCCTGTTAGAGGGAAGACAAGGGGGATACTCCCAGGAAGAAAAGGGAATGAAAAGAAAACTAACAAAATAATCCCAGCTTTCAGGAAGCAAAGGGTCCAATAAACTGAAGTGAGTATGCAGCGGTGGGATGTCAGAAAGATGTGTAAATCTAAGTCTCACTCCAGAAGGGTGAGACAAAGAACTCTGTCTCCTGCCCCGACACTCGAGAGTTTCCTTCTGACATGCTGTGCCTTGTGCACCTTCAGCTGCTGCAGACTGGCCTTCACATGGTGGAAGGCAGCAGTGCAGAAAGCAGCTCTGTAGGTGTAGGTGGGTGAGGGTAGGGAGCCTTTCCCTTCTGACATCCTCTGGAAGCACAGAGGCGCTGGGGCTGGTGTTCGGCTGCGGGAAGGGATGTTCCAATTGTGGTAGGAATGGAAGAGCTTTAATTCCGGAGCTGCTCCCTCCCTTTTCCTCAGGGAAAAGGAGCAGCTGTGTTAGTCCTGTGCTTGCTTTCGGAGTGGCAAGGGTAGGAGGTGTTTTTGGGCAGAGAGGGCTCTGGATCAGGTTGGGGATGGTGCTGTTCTCTGTGTCCAATCATCCTCTGTGCCAAGGCAGAGCAGCTGGAGAGCACGTGTGCAGGGAGTAGGGACCAAAGCACGGGAAAAGTGGGTGCTGAAAGAGGGGAGAGCACTGTGCCATGCACAGCAGAGTCAGGCAAGAAGTGCAGCCTCACAGCTGAGCCTTCTCACTGGGTTTAACTTCATCTCCTGCTCTTCTGGTGCTGCAGTCAGTCCATGGGCTGGGATTCACTGCTTGGTGTGTTCTTGGAGCCTTGGAGAAGCTGACTAAAAACGGTGGAAATGAGCAGTGGTGAAACAAGCTTGAGAGGTGTTTGGTGCTGCTTCTGGCTGCCAGAGTTCCCTGCTCCTCCTGATTTCAGATGATCAGAAATCTGCTGGGCCACTCTGTTATTGAATGTGCCAGTCTCTGGCAGTTAAAAGTCTCTCTCCTTGAAGCCTCTCAGCCTTTGCAATGTTGTCCTGTGGAGACACTAGCAAGATTTGGTGCAGGATGTAGCCAGGTTTTTAAGAAATGCCTACATGACATGTGCATCCTAGTCATGAATTTGCTTCTCTTGTCCAGAGCATCAGAAGCTGCATTCCAAAGCCAGAGGAAAAATGTGGTGCTGCCACCGCTGCCGGCCACGACTGCTGCACAACGTGCACCAAACTGGACCACGACAGCCAACAGAGACCCAGGAGCGAGACCGACGGCCCAGAGCTGCCTGCCGTGGATAACCCTGCCAGGAACCAGGATCCTCAGAACCCAGGGGTGCTGTGTGATTCTCTTCAGAAACATCTTCTCAGATAAGTGACCATTTCTCTTTGTAGGCCCCTGTAAATACCATACTGCTGTAAAAGGAGTGTGTTTATAGAAATAAAGGGTGATTTGGTTAAAAATAAGAGACAAGAAACCTGGGGGTGTGGCTGCAACCTGGGACTAAGGATTTAGAGGATGCTTACAAAATTGTTGACCCTTGCAGCTTTGAATTTCCTGGTTATAAAATTGGATTTCCCTGGCTGTTTTTTAAAATTTGGTTGTTTGCAGTTGGCTCAGGGTGTGGGGTCTAGGATGCTGGGGGGCAGGCAGGGCTGTGATTTATGCCAGACTGTGCACATTGTATTAGCTGCCTTCTAACTGCTTGCTTCTTCCTGATCATTTTCCTGCTGCCAGCCCTCACTGCACTGAGCCAGGAAACCTGCTGCTGAATTTCTCCGTGCTTGGGAAAGGTTGAGAGGTACAAAGCATTGTGAGCTGCCAGGTGAGAAGCCAAGGTTCCATTTCATTATTGGAGAGACTGCTGGGGAAGAAGACCAGAGGGGAACAGCCTGGGGAATAGAACAGGCCTGAGACAAAGGAACATTTTCTCTGGACATTTCAGAGATCCTGGATTTGGAAATGCTTGAGGCATCTCTCTCTGACCAGCTTTCTCTCTGTGTATTTTCAGGGATCTGCAGGGGATGAGAAGAATCCTTTTCCAGAGGCTTCTGCTGCAAATGAAGACAAGACAAGACCTGAACCTTGAAGAGTGAGTGCTTGTTTTACAGCCCTGCCTGTAGTTTCTGAAGACACCAAAGAGGGCTGGCCCTGCACCCATCCCAGTTCCTGCTTCCTCATGAGCACTTCTTCTGGGAGCAATGGGAGGGAGAGATGGGGGAGAGCTGCCCTGTCAGGGGAGCTCCTGCTAAGGAGCTGGGCTGCAGCTGAGCAGCACTTGAAATTTTGACCAGTACTGGCCAGCAGAAATTCCTGGAGTTGCTGCTACTATTTTTTATTGTACAGTTTAGTCCTTACAAATGTTGTGTTGTCCTGTGGGCAGGTAGTGGGGAATACTCAAAAGCTGTAACCTGCCATCCCACGGGGCCTTTGCAGTGTCATTTTCCATAAACCACAAAGGTTTGTGACCCCACTGGGCAAAGGGATGCACTGCCATGATCTGCTGGCAAAGCTGCAAACAAAAGAAGCACGATGTGCCTGGCAGAAGGGCTGGAAGGCTGCAAGAATCCTGACCCTAAAGAGGCAGCAGCTGAAATTGAAAAGGCTTTGCAGGTCCTCTTGGAGTAAAGTCACTGCAGTCATTGACTGTCCTCTGCCAGGTGTGGCTGTTGCATGGATCCCACCAAATGTTTTCTCTCTCCCTCCTTCTGTTCCAGAGTCTTCAACTGAAGAAAGACAAGCAACGTGACCAGGAGCCCGCTGCACCTCATACAGAATTTCCAATGTCCCAGCCTGGAACCCAAGTGCCTTAATTGGGGGTCCAGGATGTAAATAGTTCCAAGTTCTCTGTTGTTTTGAAGAGTTACAAACAGTTTTGTTTTGTTTTTATGTTGTTGTTCAATGCAAAGCACTTGCAAAGTTTTTGTTTGTTTGTTGTAAATACAGTTTTAAGTTCTTTTTGTTACCTTTGGAAAACTTTGTGGGTTTTGAGAGTAATGCTTTTCCGCCTTGCAAAAGGAGAGATGGTGTTGGGAGGGTGGTACCCGCCCTGAAAATGAAACGGTGGAGAGAAGGATGGTATCCCAAACTAGGAGTGATTACAAGAGCCAATGATCTCCCTTTTCCACATCCTTCCATGCTACAGGAACACCTTAACCAGGTACTGAAATAAAGTTACTCTTGGCCACGGTTTTGTGGCTGCTCCAGTTGCCTGCCTGTGCCGACTCACACAGCCACATTTCCCAACAGTCCTTTGGATAGCGCCGTGAACAAAGGCAAGAGTCCCATGGAAGTTCCTCCTGAAGGGGAAAAACAATAATTCTTGTCTCTGAGGTCCCAGCATGTGGGGTGTCTGCCCATATCTGTCACCCGCAGCCTTTCCCAAGGCCGGGCTGCAGAAATGCTCGGGGTTAACAAGCGCTGATGGTGATTGTGGCAGCCAAGGCTGCCCTGCAGCGTGGCTTGTTTGAACTCCACTCGCCAATGGATTCCTTTTTGGGGTTGATAAACACCTTCAGGTAGCAGTGACTCTGTGACTCAGTCTAACTGCCAGGAAATCTTTTTAAAATCCTCACAAACCATTACTTAGCTTTTACTAAAAAGTACATGGAAAATAGAAAAGAATGTGTAAATAAAGGAGTATTGCTTTAAAAATTTATATTTGGTTTTCTGATGTGTGTAGTCATTTATAAAAGCTCTACAGATCTGCTGGAACAGCTTCAACAGGAATCTCTTCAGTGAACCTTGTGAGAGAAAATGCACTGCTCTCTGCCCTATACTGAGCATTCAAACTATGATCTACCACAACTCAAACAAAAATATGGTGAGATTAGCAACAGACAGAAGCATTTTGCCTGTGCAAAACCTCTATAGATCCTTAAAATACCATCAAAAGAAATCAGAATGTTTTCAGACTATTATCCCAGCAGATTTCTGATAGTCCTTATAGTATAAAAAAAGAATAAAATTCTTCCAAGTCAAAATACCCTCCTGCATCCTCAAAGCCATTCACCTGTAACCATGCAATTCTTCCCATAAAAAAGCCACCATGCAGGTATACACAAACGCCTCAATCATGTTCAGAAATAGCTGGGGACCTTTCAGGCATAGCTGATTTAATTTAATTCCTCTTTCCTCCATAATTGATCTAGAATTTGCTGTGGAATTTCAATCCAGAATTGCAGTCAAAGACAGCATCAATACAACCTTGAGTGTGCATGCTCAAGTAGTTCCAACCAACAAGTGGCAGAAAGGTGAATTTAGCCACATTTTCTCTGTCTTCACTCCCAGGAAAAAGCCATAGGGCAAGAGGAAATAGCCTCAAGTTGTGCTGGGAAGGACAGGGGATTTTTCCATGAAAGGAGTTCAGGTTTCTTTTCTCTGCACACCCTTGTAACCTCCGTGCACTGTGCCACAGGGAACATGCCAAGGAGCCTGGAAATGCCCTGGGTTTAGGGAAAAGGCAGACAATGGGCACGTTCAGTGTCCCATACACTTGCCAAGGCACACGGGGCTTGTGTAGGGACACGCCCTGTGCCAGGCGGGATTTGGTGTCCCGCAGGTGCCCTCAGCCCCAGGCTGGCAGGGTTCCAGGCCCAGGGTTGCTGCCCACGGCCCCTTTCCCAGCAGCGCTCCCGGCTCCACGGCTCCCACAGGCCTTGTCCAGAGCCAGACGCCACCGGCAGCTTTCCCCCTTTGGCCAGGCACATCTCTGGACACGTCCCAGCCTCGTAGTGTGGCCCCAAACCTGAGCCCAGGATTCCAGATGCACCCTCAGCAGTGCCCAGCACAGGGACATTGGTCAGGTCAAAGCATCATCAAATATTCTGAGCTGGAAGTGATCTACAGGGATTGATACCAAAGGACAACCCAAAAGTCTCACAGTGTTGTTGAAACATTGGGAGCAGCAGAAGGAAAGAAGACATTGTTCATATCAGAGAATCAAATAACCTGAATCAATAAAATTGAATGAAGAAACGGATTAGCATGCAACAAACCTTATATATTTACATATTGCTTTCCATCTTTTAAAACATTTGACTCCCTGTGGTTGATCTATTGCATTTGTAACTTTCCTTTTCCAGACCAGAATTGAAAAAGTTCATTTAAAAATATGTCCAAGACATCCCCACCACTGGGCGTGAGCAATCCCATCAAATGATGGCAGTAATCCCTCCGGGATAAAACATTCAGGAGGAGGGGAAAGGGAGTGGCCCAGATATCAGCCAGAGAAGAGAACTTGGTGGCAAGAGAGAATCTCGGGGAAATTGCCCCCAGGATGGAGGCCAGAGCTCCTCAGGACACTCGTCTGGCACAAAACCCAACAGCCAGAAGCCTCCTGTGCACACCAAGGACACCTTTGATTGAAGGACTGCAAGGCCAGGAGGGAACACCCCTCAATTCTCCCCGGAACTCCAGCATTCAGCATGGGAAAATGAGACACGGGAGCTTATGCCCTTTAAATCAAAACCGTACCTTTAAAGAGGATGAAGTAGAAAATGTTGTAGTAAAACCAAAGGAGATGTGGAGTTGTTATAAATAAGTTCTATTTGAATAATCTATGTTTTAGTTACTTAATTGTTAAGTAATTCCATTAAGATTGTTAATGCTAGTTCTGTATAAAGAATTTGCCTTATTCCTGTTTTAATATTGATTAATCACCTTATTTACTTGTTGGTTAATTAAGAATTCACCTTATTACCTGTATCTCTGCTCCCGTTTGCCGGATAGTGTCTGAATATGCAAATAAAAAGAACACTGGAATTCTGGGAACAACTCAAGAACAAGAGACTCTAAAAAGCATAGAACTAAAGTAAAATCCAGGACTGAAGTCGCATTTTAGACTAGTGCAAAAGGTACGGGAGTCCGCCGAAGCAGCTTTATTTAGTCGCCCTGACCTGAGAAGGAGTCCCCCATCGCTGGATGACCCCTGATCAGTGAAGCGAAACGGACTCCCCGGCAAGGGAAAAAGCCTATGAGGGGGGGTGGGAGTCCCCAGCTTTGCTGTGAAGCGAAGCTGTGTGTACCTCCTCCTCTGCGTTGCCAAGAGAGCGAGCAAGCTCTCCCCCAAGGCCAAACTTGATAATAAAGAAACATACAAAAGAGCAAGTCTCTCTCTCTGACTCTCTTTTTTTTTCAGAACAATGGGTCTTAGACTCTTGCATACTGGGGTGTCACTTTTTAAAGATGAATAATTCCAAAGCAAAAGATTATTTAGTTTAAGGTACAGCGATATTTTCTTACTCCTTCACTGGCACAGGGGGTTTTTCATTTTTATCTCTATTCAAGCATCTTATAGGATATTACTTAGTTCATCACAAACTCCTTTGCTTAAATCTACACACAAATTAAAACAATCATCTCCCCAAATGCATATCTTTCCCATAATTTAAAAGAATGACTTAAATATAAAGTTCATTTTCATGGCTCAAGTAAGAATAAAACAACCAGCTCTTCAACCCTCTGTCCTAATAGTCTTTTCACTCTTGCTACTGACTTCATGCTGTTGTTCTTTATGTTCACTCTGTCTTTTCTTACTCTCTCAGAGAAAGGCTAAGCTTTGGAAGCTTCATGCTGCTAAGAAAGAGTCGTTGTTGGAGTCGTTGTTTTTCTCTCTGTAGCTTGTGGTGTTAGATGTTTCAAGGCCGAGCTGATGAAGGAGGAAGAACTCACAAAAACATCAGAGATCAGAGCACCCGGGCAGTCTGGAATCATAAAAAACTAGGCAGGATCATAAATGCATTCTCAGCCCTCCCCTCGATATAAATCAGGGTGGCTTCAGCCCAAATGGTGCCCATAGCTCTTATCAGGGCCCAGCAGGGATTTCTCCCTGCTCCACAGAAATCTGAAGAAAGTAGCTGTTAAAAAACAGCAACTTCTCTTTCCTCCCCCTTCACCGGGGAGCCCATGGAATCCAGCCAGGCCTCAGGCCAGCTCCCCCCCAAAAGGGGGGAGCAGCAGGCTCAGCTCGATGTTACCTGTCTCTCTCTGGCCAAAGAAAGAAGGAAAAGACCTCACCTACAGGAAATCAAGGGGTTTTATATGGTACTTCCCAAAGTCACAATTAACAATTTCAGTGGTCAGAACAGATGTCAATATTCTAACTAACTCTCTGATAAGTCTCTGTCTCTTCCAAAGCAATTCCCAGGTCCTGACCTGGACAATTACTTTACATTCTTTTATAACTAAAAGCTAAGCTATACTAACCCATGACAGGCGTCTTGGCCACAGCCACCACAAAGAAATTGAGTTTCAAACCTCTGACAAGAGGAAAAGGACCAGCAAAACCTCAGCTCAGGGCACATTTCAGACTGCTCAGGGAATTGGTAAGCAAGGTCCCCAAGAAAAATGCTTTTGCAGGTGCTGGGCTCCATCAGCGCTCATCACTTTGGAAACATCACCTCCTAAGGGCACAGGAGCAGGTGATTCCCAAAGGTGGGAAGCCAAGCAGGCCAGGCAGAAGGCTGGCTTGCCTGAAGAGGCATCCTCTGTGGGAAAGAGGATGCAAAAGGAAGCTGTGTGTCCAGTGGAATCCAGGTCAGGAGAAGAGGACATAGATCTTTCTTGCCACCAAAGGCAGAAATTTGGTGTGGTGAAAGCTCAGCTGGAGATGGAGGTGGCCAGAAATGTGGGGCACAATAAAACCAGTGGTTTCAAAGACATTAAAGGAAAAATCATTATAAAAATAACATGGTCCCTTTCCAGGATGTGGATAGTTACCTCACAAGCAGGGACAGAGACACGGTTCAGGGGTTTAATGCATCCGTTGCCTCTGTCTTCAACACTCGTCTCTCCCTTCCTGCTGGAAAACCTTGCATTGCACCAAGGGACACTGCATGGTCCTGGAAGAGGGCAAGCCCTGCTCAGCAGCAACCAAACCACCCCTGTTGGATTCACGGCATTCCCATCTAAAGCCAACACGTGCCAGCTGTTGGGAGGAAAGGAACCCTATCCCAGGCAAAAGCAGAGCAGTGGGAGCACCATAAGCGGCCTTTGGCAAATCCTGATTTATTTAGAACTGAGGCTCTGCAGAAGTCAGGGAGCTGCTAACAAAACAACTCTTGCAGCCTGCCACAGGCATTTCAGGAGAGCTCCCCAGCAAGAGAGGAACTTGGAGTCCCTTTGTCTCTGGAGGATCTTTTCAGGCACTGACTAGTGGGACTTTCCTGTTGGTAATGCTGCAGCGACCTGGAAGCTGTGGACTTGACGCTGCTGGCACCAGCACTGTTCCCGAGGTGACAGGGCTTACTCCAGGAAAGGATTCATCGACCCAGGCTGAGCTCCGGTTCGTACTTCCAGGCCTTTTTCTGGCCATGTCCATCTTCAGGCATAAGCCAGGTCCGCTGATCCCTGAGGGGGGCGGGGCCGTGACGTCACAAAGGGGAAACGCGCTGGCGTGAGGCAGGGCTGTGATGTCACCCAGCTGTCCTGGCCACAGCACTGTGACATCACGCCAAGCCTATATAAGCCGCGCCAGCACCAACAGCTGCCAGTGCAGCCGCCATGGCACGTGCCGGAACCACGAGTGACGGTGGCGTCCTACTAGTTGCACTTGTCCTGCTGCTGGCCGCCGTGGCTGCCTGCTGGGCCCTTGGCCACTGGCAACCACGGAGGCGGCAGACACGGACTGCCAAGAGGAACAATGTTCCCAGAGGCTGGCCCAGAGGCTCACGGAGGAACCGAAGAGCCCCTGCGGCTCCCAGGAACTCCAGACCTCGGGCCACCCCTGGCAAGCGGCCACGTGCTCCCGCCAGCCCCCTGGACTTGTCCTGCCGCTGCCGCCCCTGCGTGGCAGCGGCCCAGGAGCTGCAGGAACTGATGCTGCTGCACTGGGCTCGCAAAGGGACACGTGTGCCGCTCTACACTGGGATGTGGCAGGCCTTGTGGAAAGAACTGGAGAAGCTGGTGAAGCCGGGCCACCTGGCCTGCTGTAGCTCCTTCAACTCCTCCCAAAGCCTCCATCCCTCCAAGAGGCTGCTCCCAGCAACATTCTCCATCCCTGCGAGAGCCTCGACCATTGCACGCATGGCACAGCAGCACTCACCTGCCACCCCTGCAGGAAGCTCAGGCTGTCAGGGACCCTCCATCCTGCCAGGAGCCTCTGCTATCTCTGACAGCCTCCATCCCTGGCAGAGGCTCAGCGAGACCCGTCCGCCTGCAGAAGGTGCAGAGCCCGTGGACGGGTCTCCCAGCTCCCTTGGACTCACGGACTTCAACAGCCCGGGCACAACCCTGACCCTCAACGTGGCCAGGGAGAGCCCCGATGTCCACATGGGAGCCCAGCCCGATGCAGGGGAGCCTTCTCACGAGCAGCTGGAGCAGCAGCAAGCGTCCGGGAGCCAGCAGTTGTCATTCCACAGCTCCCAGGACGCTGTGCTGGCTGTGCCGGCTGTGCCAGCAGGCAACAGCTTGAGCCTGGTGGTGGAGACCATCCTTGAGACACCAAGGAGGATCCTCCACCTCCAGGAAGCTGCCTCACAACAGCCCTGGACTACCTCCAAGGCCTCTCGAGGAGCAGGTGAGATCTCCTCAGGAGCTGTTGTGAGGCGCCCCTGGGGCATCCCCAGGCCAGGCCAGGCCAGGGCCCCGAGAGCAGCCTAGTCCCTGCCTGTTCCCAGTGGCTGTGATGCCACAGCTTCAAAAAACCCCTCTCTGGTTGGCAGCTGCTCCTGGGACTCCCCTGTACCAAGGCTCGGGCTGCAGCCCCGGCCATCCTCGACAGCTGAGTGCAGCCCACGAGGCCGGGAACAGCAACGGTGCCGCCCTGCCCCGCTGTCCTGCGGCTCCCGCAGCCGCCTCTGCGTGCTGCCTTGCCCCGGCTCTGCCTCTCGCCAGCACCACGGCTGCAAGGCGGTGCCCGCTGCCCGGCGTGCAGCAGCAAGAAGGTGAGAGCAACGTGGCCCGTGCTGGCCCGGCCCCCTCCCCTGGCGGGTTTCTTCCCTTGGGGGGGTTCCTGGGCGCAAGGCTGATGCCTGGGTCCCGGCTGCAGGGCAAAAGAAGGAGCTGCAGGACCTGTACCAGCGGGGCCGGCAGCTGGGGAGCGGCGGCTTTGCACCGTTTTCTCAGGCATCCGCCTCTCGGACGGGAGCCCGGTAAGCGGCCGGGAGGCCCGGGTATGCGAGAAGGGGCACGGGTGGGGCGGGGCAGGGCTCCATCTCAGCCCCCCTCTCTCCATGGCTTGCAGGTGGCCATCAAACGCGTGGCCCGGGAGAGCGTCCTGCAGTGGGTCGAGCGGGTGAGTGAGCGGGACCAGCGGGACAGAGCGGGCCATGGCGCCAGTGCATCCCCTGGGTGGGAGGAATCCCCATGGCTAGAGGGGCTGCCCAAAAGGGCCCTGGGGCATCCCAGGCAGGGGCAGCGCAGCCACAGGGCAGCAGCAGGCCTGCTAGAGGTGTTGTCTCCTCCTCGCAGCCCGACGGCACCCGTCTTCCAGTGGAGATCGTGCTCATGGAGAAGGTGCGCTCCGGCTGCTACAACATCATCCAGCTCCTCGACTGGTTCGAGCAGCCTGACGGCTTTGCGCTGGTGATGGAGCGTCCGGAGCAGTCGCAGGATCTCCTGGAATTCCTGCTGGAGCGGGACGTCCTGTGCGAGGAGATGGCGCGCTGGATTTTCTGCCAGGTGCTGGAGGCCGTGCGGCACTGCACCGCCTGCGGCGTCCTGCACCGGGACATCAAGCTGGAGAACCTCCTCGTGGACCCAGAGAGCGGCGACGTGAAGCTCATCGACTTCGGTTGTGGCACCTTCCTCCAGGAACAGGCCTACACTCAATTTGCCGGTGAGCCACAGCCCGGGCCCTGCTCCCGGTGCCAGGCACTGCTCAGCCCCATTCTCTCCTGGGCTGTGGGTGCGTCCCTCAGCCTGCTGGTGCCTGTGCTGTGGCACGGGGCAGATGCTGTGGCCCGGGAGCCGGCTGCCGGCCCTGCCGACACAGGGGGGCTGCAAAAGCCAGGCCATGGCCCCTGGGCTTGGCAGGCCCACAAGGGGCTGCTCCCCTGGCCTTCTCTGCCTTGTCGAATGGCTCCTTGACTTGAGCCGCTCGGATGGGCGAGGCGGGGGGGCCTGGGGGGAAGTTTTGGCAGCCGGTGCAGCCCCTGCCTCTGCCAGGAGGCTGGCGCCAGGCTCTGGGAGCCAGCGGCCTGCGCCTGGACTGTGCCGCCTGTGTCCCCTAGGAACACACGTGTACAGCCCACCCGAGTGGATCTGCCTCGGCTACTACCAGGGCCATGCAGCCACCGTCTGGTCCCTGGGCGTGCTGCTGTACGTCATGGTGTGCGGGAGCCTCCCCTTCCAGGAGGACCGTGACATCGTGTGGCAGCAGCTCTTCTTCACACGGCAGCTCTCTGCAGGTTGGTATGCGGCTTCCAGCAGGCAGGCTTTGGCAGATGGCGGCGCGCGGCCCGGCGTGGCCCTCACGCGGCTCCGCTGGGGCCTGCCCTCAAGGGCTGGCCTTTGCGGGAGGCGGCCCGTGCCGACGGGGTCGGCCAGGCACACGTGGCTGAAGGACGTGGCCGTGCCCCGCCAGGCCGCTCTCCCGCACAGGCCAGAGCCTGTCGGGAGGCCGGCACGCCTCTGAGCACACGCAGCACGGCCCGGGCCCTGCGGGTGCCGGGAGCCGCTGGGCGGGAGCCTTCTCCAACTGAGCGGCGCTTTCTGCCTTCTCTCTCCCCAGAGTGCCATCATCTCATCTGCTGGTGCTTGTCCAAGCACCCTGCGCAAAGGCCACAGCTGCAGCAGATCTTGCTGCACCCTTGGGTGTGGGGCAAGCGCTTTGGATGCCTTGCCTGAGCCCCTGCAGCACCCAGTTAACCCAGGCCCACACCGGACTCAAAAACTAAAACACCCCCAATCTCTAGGCGAGTGTAGGGACAGAGATGAGACATCTCTGGAGTCCAGGGCAGCTCTTGAAACATGTGCTTTATTGCACAGTTCCTCGGTGCAAGAGCTTTGCTTACGCTGCCGGCCACAGCTCAAAGCGTGCCCGAACAAAGAGGCCTAAGTTCTCGTTCGCGCCACATTCCGAACCCTAAAAGCTCCTTTCCAGACTCCTTTTCCCTGCCACCTTGGCAGGGCCCCTCCCCCGTAGACCCTTGGCATCCCTTGGTCTGTTAGGGAGATTGCTCAAACAACAGGGCTCTTGCCTTCAGCTAACTCGCTCACTGTCTCTCGGCTGGGCATCCGACATCTCAAAGCTTGCTTTCATTTCTATATCGCTTGGAGGTTTCATGCTCTTAGAATCCTCTCCCAAGCAATGGTAGTTGTAAGGCTTTCCCGTCTCACCCTCTCCAACCCAAACCCACAGAGAATAAAACAACCACCAACCCATTCAGGGCTGTCAAGTCTGGTCCTTGTCAGCAACTTCAGCGAAAGAAACCTCTCGGGAAAAGGGGTAATCAAGAGTGTTCCCTTCAGTATTCTCCAGGGATGACCACTTGGCCCTCACGGCTTGCCCTGAAATGGCGGCTCCTCCCTCACGCTGGCGCTCTTCATGAGGGGACCTTGGGGCTCGGCGGCCAGCGGAAATGGTCCCCAATGGCCTTGAGCTCCTGTGGGAAACATGGCAGCCCCGGGGAGGGAGGGAGGGAGGGGCTCTTCCTGGTGACCTGGCACTTGCCTCCTGCTCTGTGCCAAGGGCTTTCTGCCTGCGGACCTGGGGGAACGCCCTCCCTGAGCTCAGCCCCACAGCCACTCCTTCCCACAGCTCCTTGCAGACAGCATCCGCTACAGACGCCTCCCCTGCTGCCATCCCTTGGCCAGGGGCCTCGGGGCCTCGGGGCTCATGCCTGGCCCTCCTTCCTCCCCAGGGAGCCTCTTCCCAGGAAGGGGGGAGCCCGCCACCGCCCAGCACTCTCCAGCTCAGCCCCCCCTAGAGCCAGGCCGCCCTCTCAGCCCCACGAGCCCTGAGCCAAGCGGGGATTGGCAGGCGTCTTGGCCACAGCCACCACAACTAAATTGAGTTTCAAACCTCTGACAAGAGGAAAAGGACCAGCAAAACCTCAGCTCAGGGCACACTTCAGGGAATTGGTAAGCAAGGTCCCCAGGAAAATGCTTTTGCAGGTGCCGGGCTCCATCGGCGCTCGTCACTTTGGAAACATCACCTCCTAAGGGCACAGGAGCAGGTGATTCCCAAAGGTGGGAAGCCAAGCAGGCCAGGCAGAAGGCTGGCTTGCCTGAAGAGGCATCTTCTCTGGGAAAGAGGATGGAAAAGGAAGCTGTGTACCCAGTGGAATCCAGGTCAGGAGAAGAGGACACAGATCTTTCTTGCCACCAAAGGCAGAAATTTGGTGTGGTGAAAGCTCATCTGGAGATGAAGGTGGCCAGAAATGTGGGGCACAATAAAGCCAGTGGTTTCAAAGACATGAACGGAAAAATCATTGTAAAAATAACATGGTCCCTTTCCAGGATGTGGATAGTTACCTCACAAGCAGGGACAGAGACACGGTTCAGGGGTTTAATGCATCCGTTGCCTCTGTCTTCAACACTCGTCTCTCCATCTTCCCGCTGGAAAACCTTGCATTGCACCGAGGGACACTGCATGGTCCTGGAAGAGGGCAAGCCCTGCTCAGCAGCAACCAAACCACCCCGTTGGATTCATGGCATTCCCATCTAAAGCCAACACGTGCCAGCTGTTGGGAGGAAAGGAACCCTATCCCAGGCAAAAGCAGAGCAGTGGGATCACCATGAGTGGCCTTTGGCAAATCCTGATTTATTTAGAACTGAGGCTCTGCAGAAGTCAGGGAGCTGCTAACAAAACAACTCTTGCAGCCTGCCACAGGCATTTCAGGAGAGCTCCCCAGCAAGAGAGGAACTTGGAGTCCCTTTGTCTCTGGAGGATCTTTCAGGCACTGGGTAGTGGGACTTTCCGGCTGGTAATGCTGCAGCGTCCTGGAAGCTGTGGACTTGACGCTGCTGGCACCAGCACTGTTCCCGAGGTGACAGGGCTTACTCCAGGAAAGGATTCATCGACCCAGGCTGAGCTCCGGTTCGTACTTCCAGGCCTTTTTCTGGCCACGTCCATCTTCAGGCATCAGCCAGCTCCACTGATCCCTGAGGCGGGCGGGGCCGTGACGTCACAAAGGGTCCACGCGCTGGCGTGAGGCAGGGCTGTGATGTCACCCAGCTGTCCTGGCCACAGCACTGTGACATCACGCCAAGCCTATATAAGCCGCGCCAGCACCAACAGCTGCCAGTGCAGCCGCCATGGCACGTGCCGGAGCCATGAGTGACGGTGGTGTCCTGCTAGCTGCACTTGTCCTGCTGCTGGCCGCCGTGGCTGCCTGCTGGGCCCTTGGCCACTGGCAACCACGGAGGCGGCAGACACGGACCGCCAAGAGGAACAATGTTTCCAGAGGCTGGCCCAGAGGCTCACGGAGGAACCGAGGAGCCCCTGCGGCTCCCAGGCGCTCCAGACCTCGGGCCACCCCTGGCAAGCGGCCACGTGCTCCCGCAAGCCCCCTGGACTTGTCCTGCTGCTGCCGCCCCTGCGTGGCAGCGGCCCAGGAGCTGCAGGAACTGATGCTGCTGCACTGGGCTCGCAAAGGGACACGTGTGCCGCTCTACACTGGGATGTGGCAGGCCTTGTGGAAAGAACTGGAGAAGCTGGTGAAGCCGGGCCACCTGGCCTGCTGTGGCTCCTTCAACTCCTCCCAAAGCCTCCATCCCTCCAAGAGGCTGCTCCCAGCAACATTCTCCATCCCTGCGAGAGCCTCGACCCTTGCACGGATGGCACAGCAGCGCACACCCGCCACCCCTGCAGGAAGCTCAGGCTGTCAGAGACCCTCCATCCTGCCAGGAGCCTCTGCTATCTCTGACAGCCTCCATCCCTGGCAGAGGCTCAGCGAGAACCCGTCCGCCTGCAGAAGGTGCAGAGCCCGTGGACACGTCTCCCAGCTCCCTTGGACTCACGGACTTCAACAGCCCGGGCACAACCCTGACCCTCAACGTGGCCAGGGAGAGCCCCGAAGTCCAAATGGGAGCCCAGCCCGATGCAGGGGAGCCTTCTCACGAGCAGCTGGAGCAGCAGCAAGCGTCCGGGAGCCAGCAGTTGTCATTCCACAGCTCCCAGGACGCTGTGCTGGCTGTGCCGGCTGTGCCAGCAGGCAACAGCCTGAGCCTGGTGGTGGAGACCATCCTTGAGACACCAAGGAGGATCCTCCACCTCCAGGAAGCTGCCCCACAACAGCCCTGGACTACCTCCAAGGCCTCTCGAGGAGCAGGTGAGATCTCCTCAGGAGCTGTGCTGAGGCTCCCCTGGGGCATCCCCAGGCCAGGCCAGGCCAGGGCCCCGAGAGTACCCTAGTCCCTGCCTGTTCCCGGTGGCTCTGATGCCACGGCTTCAAAAAACCCTTCTCTGGTTGGCAGCTGCTCCTGGGACTCCCCTGTACCAAGGCTCGGGCTGCAGCGCCGGCCATCCTCGACAGCTGAGTGCAGCCCACGAGGCTGGGAACAGCAACGGTGCCGCCCTGCCCCGCTGTCCTGCGGCTCCCGCAGCCGCCTCTGCGTGCTGCCTTGCCCCGGCTCTGCCTCTCGCCAGCCCCACGGCTGCAAGGCGGTGCCCGCTGCCCGGCGTGCAGCAGCAAGCAGGTGAGAGCAATGTGGCCCGTGCTGGCCCGGCCCCCTCCCCTGGCGGGTTTCTTCCCTTGGGGGGGTTCCTGGGCGCAAGGCTGATGCCTGGGTCCCGGCTGCAGGGCAAGAGAAGGAGCTGCAGGACCTGTACCAGCGGGGCCGGCAGCTGGGGAGCGGCGGCTTCGGCACCATTTTCTCAGGCATCCGCCTCTCGGACGGGAGCCCGGTAAGCGGCCGGGAGGCCCGGGTATGCGAGAAGGGGCACGGGTGGGGAGGGGCAGGGCTCCATCTCAGCCCCCCTCTCTCCATGGCTTGCAGGTGGCCATCAAACGCATGGCCCGGGAGAGCGTCCTGCAGTGGGTCGAGCTGGTGAGTGAGCGGCACCAGCGGGACAGAGCGGGCCATGGCGCCAGTGCATCCCCTGGGTGGGAGGAATCCCCATGGCCAGAGAGGCTGCCCAAAAGGGCCCTGGGGCATCCCAGGCAGGGGCAGTGCAGCCACAGGGCAGCAGCAGGCCTGCTGGAGGTGTTGTCTCCTCCTCGCAGCCCGACGGCACCCGTCTTCCGATGGAGATCGTGCTCATGGAGAAGGTGCGCTCCGGCTGCTACAACATCATCCAGCTCCTCGACTGGTTCGAGCAGCCTGACGGCTTTGCACTGGTGATGGAGCGTCCGGAGCAGTCGCAGGATCTCCTGGAATTCCTGCTGGAGCGGGACGTCCTGTGCGAGGAGATGGCGCGCTGGATTTTCTGCCAGGTGCTGGAGGCCGTGCGGCACTGCACCGCCTGCGGCGTCCTGCACCGGGACATCAAGCTGGAGAACCTCCTCGTGGACCCAGAGAGCGGCGACGTGAAGCTCATCGACTTCGGTTGCGGCACCTTCCTCCAGGAACAGGCCTACACGCAATTTGCCGGTGAGCCACAGCCCGGGCCCTGCTCCCGGTGCCAGGCACTGCTCAGCCCCATTCTCTCCTGGGCTGTGGGTGCGTCCCTCAGCCTGCTGGCGCCTGTGCTGTGGCACGGGGCAGATGCTGTGGCCCGGGAGCCGGCTGCCGGCCCTGCCGACACAGGGGGGCTGCAAAAGCCAGGCCATGGCCCCTGGGCTTGGCAGGCCCACAAGGGGCTGCTCCCCTGGCCTTCTCTGCCTTGTCGAATGGCTCCTTGACTTGAGCTGCTTGGATGGGCGAGGCGGGGGGGCCTGGGGGGAAGTTGTGGCAGCCGGTGCAGCCCCTGCCTCTGCCAGGAGGCTGGCGCCAGGCTCTGGGAGCCAGCGGCCTGCGCCTGGACTGTGCCGCCTGTGTCCCCTAGGAACACGCGTGTACAGCCCACCCGAGTGGATCTGCCTCGGCTACTACCACGGCCATGCAGCCACCGTCTGGTCCCTGGGCGTGCTGCTGTACGTCACGGTGTGCGGGAGCCTCCCCTTCCAGGAGGACCGTGACATCGTGTGGCAGCAGCTCTTCTTCACGCGGCAGCTCTCTGCAGGTTGGTATGCGGCCTCCAGCAGGCAGGCTTTGGCAGATGGCGGCGCGCGGCCCGGCGTGGCCCTCAAGCGGCTCCGCTGGGGCCTGCCCTCAAGGGCTGGACTTTGCGGGAGGCGGCCCGTGCCGACGGGGTCGGCCAGGCACACGTGGCTGAAGGACATGGCCGTGCCCCGCTGGGCCGCTCTCCCGCACAGGCCAGAGCCCGTCGGGAGGCCGGCGCGCCTCTGAGCACACGCAGCACGGCCCGGGCCCTGCGGGTGCCGGGAGCCGCTGGGCGGGAGCCTTCTCCAACTGACCGGCGCTTTCTGCCTTCTCTCTCCCCAGAGTGCCATCATCTCATCTGCTGGTGCTTGTCCAAGCACCCTGCACAAAGGCCACAGCTGCAGCAGATCTTGCTGCACCCTTGGGTGTGGGGCACGCTCTTTGGATGCCTTGCCTGAGCCCCTGCAGCACCCAGTTAACCCAGGCCCACACCGGACTCAAAAACTAAAACACCCCCAATCTCTAGGCGATAGTAGGGACCGAGATGAGACATCTCTGGAGTCCAGGGCAGCTCTTGAAACATGTGCTTTATTGCACAGTTCCTCGCTGCAAGAGCTTTGCTTACGCTGCCGGCCACTGCTCAAACTGTGCCCGAACAAAGAGGCCTAAGTTCTCATTCGCGCCACATTCCGAACCCTAAAAGCTCCTTTCCAGACTCCTTTTCCCTGCCACCTTGGCAGGGCCCCTCCCCCTTAGACCCTTGGCATCCCTTGGTCTGTTAGGGAGATTGCTCAAACAACAGGGCTCTTGCCTTCAGCTAACTCGCTCACTGTCTCTCGGCTGGGCATCCGACATCTCAAAGCTTGTTTTCATTTCTATATCGCTTGGAGGTTTCATGCTCTTAGAATCTTCTCCCAAGCAATGGTAGTTGTAAGGCTTTCCCGTTTCACCCTCTCCAACCCAAACCCACAGAGAATGAAACAACCACTGTCGGGGTCTCCTTTTCAGGAGTTTAAATTCCCCGGCATTCAGGTGGTTTTAGAGTTCTGACCCTCTGCAAAGCTCTGTGCCAAACGGAGGAAAAGACGGAGTCCTCGAGGTTACCTGCTTCTTTTATTAGTTCTTATCTTACAATTTTCTCAGTGTCCAAAAGATGTTTGCCGCGGCTCGGACATCTGGTCACTCTCCTCTCTTCTCCGTCTCCTCCTCTCTGTCTGTCCCGTCTCTGGGCTGTCCTTATCTTTTATACTAATTGTTACGTATTCTTTATTTACTATTTATTACCAATGTCTATCACTATTACTAAAAAGGTCATCTTTACTCTGACCCAATCCTCACTAACTACTTTGTGCCAACGTCACTGCAGAAATGGAGTGAGGGAACAAGAATGAAGAAGAATGAGACAACGCCCTAAATTCTCCATCTTGCCCCATTCACTTCAATGCCAAAAATCCCAAACTCACTGTTTTTTCACCCCGTGATATACTAAACTACATTTTTCACACTCTTGTGGCCTGCAATGCTTCCTGCAGTGCAAGAAGCCTCTCCCATGGACTGAAATCAAATCCAGTGTCTCTCTGAGCTCTGGGCTCTGGGCCAGGGTCCCAGACCCCCCTGTCCAGGTCTCTGACCCTCCAGGGCAACCAAAGGAATGCCCTGGACTCCAACAAACCACCAAGCCATTCAGGGCTGTCAAGTCTGGTCCTTGTCAGCAACTTCAGCGAAAGAAACCTCTCGGGAAAAGGGGTAATCAAGAGTGTTCCCTTCAGTGTTCTCCAGGGATGACCACTTGGCCCTCACGGCTTGCCCTGAAATGGCGGCTCCTCCCTCACGCTGGCGCTCCTCATGAGGGGACCTTGGGGCTCGGCGGCCAGCGGAAATGGTCCCCAATGGCCTTGAGCTGCTGTGGGAACCATGGCAGCCCCGGGGAGGGAGGGAGGGAGGGGCTCTTCCTGGTGACCTGGCACTTGCCTCCTGCTCTGTGCCAAGGGCTTTCTGCCTGCGGACCTGGGGGAACGCCCTCCCTGAGCTCAGCCCCACAGCCACTCCTTCCCACAGCTCCTTGCAGACAGCATCCGCTACAGACGCCTCCCCTGCTGCCATCCCTTGGCCAGGGGCCTCGGGGCTCATGCCTGGCCCTCCTTCCTCCCCAGGGAGCCTCTTCCCAGGAAGGGGGGAGCCCGCCACCGCCCAGCACTCTCCAGCTCAGCCCCCCCTAGAGCCAGGCCGCCCTCTCAGCCCCACGAGCCCTGAGCCAAGCGGGGATTGGCAGGCGTCTTGGCCACAGCCACCACAAAGAAATTGAGTTTCAAACCTCTGACAAGAGGAAAAGGACCAGCAAAACCTCAGCTCGGGGCACACTTCAGGGAATTGGTAAGCAAGGTCCCCAGGAAAATGCTTTTGCAGGTGCCGGGCTCCATCGGCGCTCGTCACTTTGGAAACATCACCTCCAAAGGGCACAGGAGCAGGTGATTCCCAAAGGTGGGAAGCCAAGCAGGCCAGGCAGAAGGCTGGCTTGCCTGAAGAGGCATCTTCTCTGGGAAAGAGGATGGAAAAGGAAGCTGTGTGCTCAGTGGAATCCAGGTCAGGAGAAGAGGACACAGATCTTTCCTGCCACCAAAGGCAGAAATTTGGTGTGGTGAAAGCTCAGCTGGAGATGAAGGTGGCCAGAAATGTGGGGCACAATAAAGCCAGTGGTTTCAAAGACATGAACGGAAAAATCATTGTAAAAATAACATGGTCCCTTTCCAGGATGTGGATAGTTACCTCACAAGCAGGGACAGAGACACGGTTCAGGGGTTTAATGCATCCGTTGCCTCTGTCTTCAACGCTCGTCTCTCCATCTTCCCGGTGGAAAACCTTGCATTGCACCAAGGGACACTGCATGGTCCTGGAAGAGGGCGAGCCCTGCTCAGCAGCAACCAAACCACCCCGTTGGATTCACGGCATTCCCATCTAAAGCCAAAACGTGCCAGCTGTTGGGAGGAAAGGAACCCTATCCCAGGCAAAAGCAGAGCAGTGGGAGCACCATGAGTGGCCTTTGGCAAATCCTGATTTATTTAGAACTGAGGCTCTGCAGAGGTCAGTGAGCTGCTAACAAAAAAACTCTTGTGGCCTGCCACAGGCATTTCAGGAGAGCTTCCCAGCAAGAGAGGAACTTGGAGTCCCTTTTGTTACCTCCGCTGAGGCGTAGCGACCTGGTTCCAGGAACGACACGGCAGCCACACTCAGGCTGCTCGGACCACCAGCTCACAGACACCAGTGTGGTGGACGGCTAATGGCGTTTATTAACTGGTTACATGGGGTTATAACACCTCTGTTTGCTACATCACATCCGTCTGCTTACGTTACAAGTTAGGTGTTGCTTAGCTTATCAAGGACACTGACCAACTAAGAATTGAGGGAGGCGTTCTATCTGCCCATACAACGCGATATCTTCCGATCGCCTGTCCCTAATCTCCCACATTCCCCCCCCCCGTGACTAAGTAAAAAAGTATAAAAGTATAAATGTCGTAAAAGTATAAATGTTATAAAACTATAAATGTTATAAAAATATAAATGTTATAAAAGTATAAATGTCATAAAAATATAAAAGTTGTTAAGGTTAGTATAATAGGATACAAAAGTGGTATAAAATGTTAGTAATAAGCACACTTCACGATAATTGCATGCATTCGACAAGTAGGATGTCGACTTTCTCTAAACGGCTTCTAACAAACGACACTAACTTGTTCAAAATGCAAGGCCCAAAAATCGGTGTCAGGAGTATCATGGTGAGAGGGCCTATTAGGGTGGAAACAAGGGTGGCCAGCCATGGGGACTGATTGAACCATGACTCGAACCATCCTCGTTGGGCCTCTCTCTCTCTCTCTTTCTCTGGGCCAGTCTTTCTCTCAGTTCAGCCATGGAGTGTCGCACGACTCCGGTATGGTCTGCATAAAAACAACATTCTTCTCCCAAGGCGGCACACAGGCCTCCTTGCTGCATGAGCAGGAGGTCCAGTCCTCGCCTGTTCTGCAGGACAACTTCTGAAAGCAAGGAGATAGATCTTTCCAGAGAGGAGATGGATTTTTCAATTCTCAGTAAGTCTTCGTCGATTGTCATTTGCAGCTGAGAAAGTCTTTGATGTTGGGTCACGAGAGCTGAAACACCTGTGGCTGTGCCAGTGGCTCCTAGGCCAAGGAGCATTGCAATGGTTATACCTGTTATTACTTCTCTTTTGCGGAGCTGGATGGTTTCTTCTAAAAAGCGATACATTTCTTCTTCTTGGTGATACAGGACTCTAGGAACAATCAGAACTTGGACACAAAAGTCAGCAAGGTTATTGAATTTGCCAAGGTACACACAGGGGGTTATTCCGATTTGTTGACAAACCCACATTCCTGACAGGAACGGAACTGCCCACTTGTCAGTCTTTTGACTAGGTTGGACGAACTCAGCACAGATATTTCCCTTCTGTTTTGCTGCGGTTACACTGCCAAAGCATTTGCCTTGGCCTGTGACTTGGCTCAGGGTAATTTCTCTCCGGGGGGTGTCCCACTTACAGTTATGTGGATTGTTTGCTGCAGAATATTCAAAAGGAGCATCAAGGGCGACACCCTCATAAAAAGGAGGTTCTGCGTTATAACATAACCAGCATGATTTTGTAAAGTTTGGATTGGATTGGTTCAATGACAAAAAGTAGCATTTAACACACTAAGAAACAGGTTGTAAGGAGCTGATTTAGGTTTTTGGTAAATGGCTAAAGGACTGGATGGTGAGGAGGTACCAAGTGTGGCCTCTCTCCTGTGTCTGCGTGCTGCGAGATTCTGATAGGGTTTGAATGACTGGGGCGCTGAAGGTGGGAGTCTAATAATTTGCATGTTTGCCCAATTTAAATGCCTGGCTGCACTTCAAGCATGCCATTTTTATCTTTTTCCAGTCTGTGAGGGGAGTTCATTCTTTTTCTGACTTCCCCTCAGCCCGAGTAGAAACGTTGTTACTGATTTTATATACTGTTACTTCTTCTTTGTCCGAGCCGTAGCCGGAGCCAGAGCCGGCAGCAGAGGACTGGCTGTCCCAGTCCCAGCTGGAGTCCGAATCAAAGTCAGAAGTGGACTGACTCGCTGTTTCCGGGCTCCGGAGCCTTTTGGTCAGGCTCCGACCCCTCCCCTTTCCCTCCGGGCTGGGCTGTCCCTTCTCCTTTGGCCCCCACCCCTTTCTCTCGGGGCTGAGCCGCCCCCTGCACCTGCGCTCCCCCCGCCTCCTGCTGTGGGAGCTTCTCACCTTAGAAAAACGCGCTTTTTGGCAAAGATTAGCTTCAGTTCTCTCTTAGCGCTCTCCTCCCTTTTTCTGCTCGCGTGCCCCCGCGTTAGCAAACGAGCTCTCTTTGTTTTCGTTGGCAACGAGCCCACTATCAGCACTAACTTGAGGCGCATAAGGTGGAGGTCCCTCCCCCGCTTTTTCAGCATTCCTAGCTTCTTCAGCTAGACCGTTGTAAAATGACTGCATCTGTGTTATCTCTTTAATGAGCGACCTTGAGCTTGGGGGCCCCGAAGCGAGCTCTTGATTTTCTGAGCCTGAGCCGATGCATTCAGCCGAACTGGCTTTATCATCACACTGAATATTTTCACTAACATTCAGACTGCATTCTTTACCACTCTGAAAATTCTCAACAACAGTTTCCTCTGACAAAGTTTGCGTCGCTGCTGCAATACCCAATTGGGGGGAAACTTTTAAGCAATTTCGAGCAGCTCTCCAGGTCTCTTGTTCATGCAAAGGCTTCTGTAATGCATCTACGACCCTTCCCCATGCCTTAAGATTTTTCCCCAAGCCGGAAGACATTGAGTCTTCGGCAAGAGCCTTAGTACATTGATCCCAAACATCTGGGTGGAGAATTTCCACCGAACTCTCAATGATACTAAGTTGCAAAAGCCTCGTCACTGCGAGGGTAAAATCTTTTGATTTACAATCAATTCCCCACTGCTTATGAATCTGAGACAAGACCTTCACAAGGGCTTCCATCCTCCTTGCGGGTCCTGGGGCATCCCCCTCGCCGAGCTGGGCCAGCCGCTCGGCCATCGTTCACCCGTCCAGGCGACTCCCATTCTCCCGGGCAAATCCCGGGGCTTCGGCACCACTTGTTACCTCCACTGAGGCGCAGCGACCTGGTTCCAGGAACGACATGGCAGCCACACCCAGGCTGTTCGGACCACCAGCTCACAGACACCAGTGTGGTGGACGGCTAATGGTGTTTATTAACTGGTTACATGGGGTTATAAAGCCTCCATTTGCTACATCACATCCGTCTGCTTATGTTACAAGTTAGGTGTTGCTTAGCTTATCAAGGACACTAACCAGCTAAGAATTGAGGGAGGGGTTCTGTCTGCCCGTACAACGCGATATATTCCGACCGCCTGTCCCTAATCTCCCACAGCAGAGAAACACAACCTTTTCATTTTTGCTTTCCAGAGCAGGCTGGAGCAGCTTCAAAGACGTTGCTGAGTTCTCAGGCAAGAAAGTTGTAAGTACCCAGAGCCTGTTCCCATCTCTGCTGGGCAGTTACTTAAAGGAACTGGAAGGCAAAATATTTGGGTTCTCAGTCAGATTGTTCTCAGGAACTTTCAATGAAGGGAATTTTCACCAGCAGAAAACTTATTATTATATGTCATGATGGTCTCATGAATGCTAAAAGATACCACCTGAATCTGATTATTCCTGGAAATGGTTTTGAAGCCCGGGTAGATGAGTAAAGCTACAGCTACAAAACCTGCGTAAATCTGGCAGTGAAATTTGAAAGTCATCTCCTGTGCCAAGGAAAACTTTTCTAAGAAGTGTTGCAATGATTTTGTTTTTATTTAAAAATACACACCAAGAAATATAATATTTCAGATGGATGTTCTAAAAACCTCACTTTATATGCCAATAGAGTAACTAGCTGCAGAGCAGGGTGAAAATGAATTTCCATGGCTTATTTGGTTTGTGTCTGTTTGTCTGGCTGGGTGGGAGTTGGAGGTTTGATTATTTCCAGGGGTTTTTTATTCTGGTGCTTTGCATTTCCAGTCTGGCAAAGTGTTCCTGTGGCCTTCTCCCTACTGTTCTCCAACCCAGGTTTCAGTTTTAGTTTGGAATGTTGCCATGCCAGTGGAATAAGTAAGTAAGCTTCCCCCCTGCTGGTTCCTAATTCTGTCTCCTGGTGGCCTTGCAGAGCTCTCCAGTGGCAGCGCAGGAGGGTGGCACCAGCCCGGCGCAGGAGGTGCGAGTCGGGGAGCACCAGGGACTGCCACAGCTCCTCAGCTCTCTGTGACAGAGGCATCAGCTCCAGTGACAGTGAGGAGGACAACCTTCCAAGGGTGCTGGTCCTGCCAGCACGTGAGTTGAATACAGGGAGCATGGAGAGGCTGCTGGCACAGCCCCCTGCCCACTGCAGGGTGGGGCTGTTAGCAAGGAAGCAGATGTTCTGCTTCTCCTCGGGTACCAAATTCTGCCTGGTTTGTCCTGCAAATACTGATGTGTGAGAGCCCTCTCGCTGCAGTGAAGGCTGAGATATTTGACACGGACTGTTTTTTATTGTTTTTATTCAGCACATATCCAGGCATGGTGCTCGAGGAGCAAGTTAGTGCACGTGGCCTGTTTGATTAGAGTCAGTTCTTCCCTGGCCAAAGCCCAGACTGTGCAACGTCTGGGCAAGAGTCCCTGGGCTCTGGGGAGCTGTGCTAGGACAGAAAGAGCCCACCAAGGCATCAGCCTTGAATCCTTCTTTTCTGTTTTTGTTGGCAGCCTAAGCCATCAACTTCTAGAAAATGGCACCTTGACAATCTGGTGACCCAGACAAAGCAAGGAGCAGTGCCAAGAGAGGGTCCCAGGGACATTGGCTGTGAGACTGGATGTGAGGAGAGGAAAAAGCCAGAGCTGGTCATCAACAGCAATTCCTGCCAGCAGCACTCCAAGGCAAGGGAGCCTACGCACAAGATCTGTGGCCACCCAGACAAGAAATCTCAGAAATTCTTTTGCCCAGTGGCCAACAATTCAGAGAAGAGCTCTGGCAAAGAGCCCATGACTTCTCAAAAAAGCTGTGGCCAAGAGACCAAGAATCCTCACCAGAACTTTGGCCAAGGGGCCAAGGATTTCCCCAAGAGCTCTGGCCAGGAGACAAAGGATTTTCATAAGAGCTCTGGCAAAGTAGTGAAGGATTCTCAGGAGAGCTCTAGACAAGTAGCCAAATACCCTGAGAAGAGCTCTGGCCATGTGACAAAACAGTTTAGAAAGAGCCCTGGCCACGTGGCCAAGGAGATTCACAAGATAAATGGCAAAAATGGCAACAATTTCCACAAGAGCTGTGGCCAGGTGGGCAAGGATTCTGACAAGAGCTTTTGCCAAGTGAAGGATTCCCAGAAGAGCAGTGGCCAGATGTCCAAGACTCCTCAGGACGCTCATCTTCAAACTAAACAGAGCTGCCTGAAGCCTCCTGTGCTCACCAAAGAGGCCGTGCCCAGGAACACTGCGGGCATCAAAAGGCCAGGTGAGCCCCTGGTGCACAATGAATCCAAGAGTGTGGAATGTGGAGATCAGTCCTGGTCCTTGGCAGGTCACAGACCAGTCCTGCAAGGACCAGCTGAAAGACAAGAAAACAGTGATGCCAAAAGCCACAGCCAGTGCAGACCTGATGCTGGCACTTCACGAGCCCTCTGAGAAGACAAAGGACAAGGGCTCCCACCAGGCCAATGCCAGAGGCTTTTCGGACCCCAGGCTCCTGGGAGATGCTCAGAGACGTGACACTCTCATCCCCCCATGGCCACAGACCTGGGGATGTGCACCAGGAGAAGGTGCCCTTGCCTCCAGAGGAGAAGAAAGTGTTCTTGGCTGCAATGAAGCCGGACCTGAAGAGGAAAGCTATGAGGAGTCCTGAGGAGTCCCCTGGAAAGAAGAAGGTGAGAGGGGCAGGGGGAGGTGGGTTTGGAAATTGACCAAGTGGTGTTAGAAAAACCCTTGTGCAGCCATGATTCTTCTCCCCTAAAAGTAGTTCCAGTGTGTTATATCTTCTGTTTTCAACCAGAACCTCTCAGTCTGAGCTGTACTGGTCAGGACTTCAGGTGAACTTGCAAGACCTGAGTGAATTTTTTTGTCCTTTTTTCTTTTTTCCTGTTAGAGGGAAGACAAAGGGGATACTCCCGGGAAGAAAAGGGAATGAAAAGAAAACTAACAAAATAATTCCAGCTTTCAGGAAGCAAAGGGTCCAATAAACTGAAGTGAGTATGCAGCGGTGGGATGTCAGAAAGATGTGTAAATCTAGGTCTCGCTCCAGAAGGGTGCGACAAAGAACTCTGTCTCCTGCCCCGACACTCGAGAGTTTCCTTCTGACATGCTGTGCCTTGTGCACCTTCAGCTGCTGCAGACTGGCCTTCACATGGTGGAAGGCAGCAGTGCAGAAAGCAGCTCTGTAGGTGTAGGTGGGTGAGGGTAGGGAGCCTTTCCCTTCTGACATCCTCTGGAAGCACAGAGGCGCTGGGGCCTGTGTTCGGCTGGGGGAAGGGATGTTCCAATTGTGGTAGGAATGGAAGAGCTTTAATTCTGGAGCTGATCCCTCCCTTTTCCTCAGGGAAAAGGAGCAGCTGTGTTAGTCCTGTGCTTGCTTTCGGAGTGGCAAGGGTAGGAGGTGTTTTTGGGCAGAGAGGGCTCTGGATCAGGTTGGGGATGGTGCTGTTCTCTGTGTCCAATCATCCTCTGTGCCAAGGCAGAGCAGCTGGAGAGCACGTGTGCAGGGAGTAGGGACCAAAGCACGGGAAAAGTGGGTGCTGAAAGAGGGGAGAGCACTGTGCCATGCACAGCAGAGTCAGGCAAGAAGTGCAGCCTCACAGCTGAGCCTTCTCACTGGGTTTAACTTCATCTCCTGCTCTTCTGGTGCTGCAGTCAGTCCATGGGCTGGGATTCACTGCTTGGTGTGTTCTTGGAGCCTTGGAGAAGCTGACTAAAAACGGTGGAAATGAGCAGTGGTGAAAGAAGCTTGAGAGGTGTTTGGTGCTGCTTCTGGCTGCCAGAGTTCCCTGCTCCTCCTGATTTCAGATGATCAGAAATCTGCTGGGCCACTGTTATTGAATGTGCCAGTCTCTGGCAGTTAAAAGTCTCTCCTTGAAGCCTCTCAGCCTTTGCAATGTTGTCCTGTGGAGACACTGGCAAGATTTGGTGCAGGATGTAGCCAGGTTTTTAAGAAATGCCTACACGACATGTGCATCCTAGTCATGAATTTGCTTCCCTTGTCCAGAGCATCAGAAGCTGCATTCCAAAGCCAGAGGAAAAATGTGGTGCTGCCACCGCTGCCGGCCATGACTGCTGCACAACGTGCGCCAAACTGGACCACGACAGCCAACAGAGACCCAGGAGCGAGACCGACGGCCCAGAGCTGCCTGCCGTGGATAACCCTGCCAGGAACCAGGATCCTCAGAACCCAGGGGTGCTGTGTGATTCTCTTCAGAAACATCCTCTCAGATAAGTGACCATTTCTCTTTGTAGGCCCCTGTAAATACCATACTGCTGTAAAAGGAGTGTATTTATAGAAATAAAGGGTGATTTGGTTAAAAATAAGAAACAAGAAACCTGTGGGTGTGGCTGCAACCTGGGACTAAGGATTTAGAGGATGCTTATAAAATTGTTGACCCTTGCAGCTTTGAATTTCCTGGTTATAAAATTGGATTTCCCTGGCTGTTTTTAAAAATTTGGTTGTTTACAGTTGGCTCAGGGCGTGGGGTCTAGAATGTTGGGGGGCAGGCAGGGCTGTGATTTACACCAGACTGTGCACATTGTATTAGCTGCCTTCTAACTGCTTGCTTCTTCCTGATCATTTTCCTGCTGCCAGCCCTCACTGCACTGAGCCAGGAAACCTGCTGCTGAATTTCTCCGTGCTTGGGAAAGGTTGAGAGGTACAAAGCATTGTGAGCTGCCAGGTGAGAAGCCAAGGTTCCATTTCATTATTGGAGAGACTGCTGGGGAAGAAGACCAGAGGGGAACAGCCTGGGGAATAGAACAGGCCTGAGACAAAGGAACATTTTCTCTGGACATTTCAGAGATCCTGGATTTGGAAATGCTTGAGGCATCTCTCTCTGACCAGCTTTCTCTCTGTGTATTTTCAGGGATCTGCAGGGGATGAGAAGAATCCTTTTCCAGAGGCTTCTGCTGCAAATGAAGACAAGACAAGACCTCAACTTTGAAGAGTGAGTGCTTGTTTTACAGCCCTGCCTGTAGTTTCTGAAGACACCAAAGAGGGCTGGCCCTGCACCCATCCCAGTTCCTGCTTCCTCATGAGCACTTCTTCTGGGAGCAATGAGAGGGAGAGATGAGGGAGAGCTGCCCTGTCAGGGGAGCTCCTGCTAAGGAGCTGGGCTGCAGCTGAGCAGCACTTGAAATTTTGAGTCCTTGCTGAGCCTTTGACCAGTACTGGCCAGCAGAAATTCCTGGAGTTGCTGCTACTATTTTTTATTGTACAGTTTAGTCCTTACAAATGTTGTGTTGTCCTGTGGGCGAGTAGTGGGGAATACTCAAAAGCTGTAACCTGCCATCCCACGGGGCCTTTGCAGTGTCATTTTCCATAAACCACAAAGGTTTGTGACCCCACTGGGCAAAGGGATGCACTGCCATGATCTGCTGGCAAAGCTGCAAACAAAAGAAGCACGATGTGCCTGGCAGAAGGGCTGGAAGGCTGCAAGAATCCTGACCCTAAAGAGGCAGCAGCTGAAATTGAAAAGGCTTTGCAGGTCCTCTTGGAGTAAAGTCACTGCAGTCATTGACTGTCCTCTGCCAGGTGTGGCTGTTGCATGGATCCCACCAAATGTTTTCTCTCTCTCTCCTTCTGTTCCAGAGTCTTCAACTGAAGAAAGACAAGCAACGTGACCAGGAGCCCGCTGCACCTCATACAGAATTTCCAATGTCCCAGCCTGGAACCCAAGTGCCTTAACTGGGGGTCCAGGATGTAAATAGTTCCAAGTTCTCTGTTGTTTTGAAGAGTTACAAACAGTTTTGTTTTGTTTTTATGTTGTTGTTCAATGCAAAGCACTTGCAAAGTTTTTGTTTGTTTATTGTAAATACAGTTTTAAGTTCTTTTTGTTACCTTTGGAAAACTTTGTGGGTTTTGAGAGTAATGCTTTTCTGCCTTGCAAAAGGAGAGATGGTGTTGGGAGGGTGGTACCCGCCCTGAAAATGAAACGGTGGAGAGAAGGATGGTATCCCAAACTAGGAGTGATTACAAGAGCCAATGATCTCCCTTTTCCACATCCTTCCATGCTACAGGAACACCTTAACCAGGTACTGAAATAAAGTTACTCTTGGCCACGGTTTTGTGGCTGCTCCAGTTGCCTGCCTGTGCCGACTCACACAGCCACATTTCCCAACAGTCCTTTGGATAGCGCCGTGAACAAAGGCAAGAGTTCAATGGAAGTTCCTCCTGAAGGGGAAAAACAATAATTCTTGTCTCTGAGGTCCCAGCATGTGGGGTGTCTGCCCATATCTGTCACCCGCAGCCTTTCCCAAGGCTGGGCTGCAGAAACGCTCGGGGTTAACAAGCACTGACGGTGATTGTGGCAGCCAAGGCTGCCCTGCAGCGTGGCTTGTTTGAACTCCACTCGCCAATGGCTTCCTTTTCGGGGTTGATAAACACCTTCAGATGGCAGTGACTCTGTGACCCAATCTAACTGCCAGAAAATCTTTTTAAAATCCTCACAAACCATTACTTAGCTTTTACTAAAAAGTACATGGAAAATAGAAAAGAACGTGTAAATAAAGGAGTATTGTTTTTAAAATTTATATTTGGTTTTCTGATGTGTGTAGTCATTTATAAAAGCTCTACAGATCTGCTGGAACAGCTTCAACAGGAATCTCTTCAGTGAACCTTGTGAGAGAAAATGCACTGCTCTCTGCCCTATACTGAGCATTCAAACTATGATCTACCACAACTCAAACAAAAATATGGTGAGATTAGCAACAGACAGAAGCATTTTGCCTGTGCAAAACCTCTATAGATCCTTAAAATACCATCAAAAGAAATCAGAATGTTTTCAGACTATTATCCCAGCAGATTTCTGATAGTCCTTATAGTATAAAAAAAGAATAAAATTCTTCCAAGTCAAAATACCCTCCAGCACCCTCAAAGCTGTTCACCTGTAACCATGCAATTCTTCCCATAAAAAAAACCCACCATGCAGGTATACACAAACACCTCAGTCATGTTCAGAAATAGCTGGGGACCTTTCAGGCATAGCTGATTTAATTTATTAATTTATTCCTCTTTCCTCCATAATTGATCTAGAATTTGCTGTGGAATTTCAATCCAGAATTGCAGTCAAAGACAGCATCAATACAACCTTGAGTGTGCATGCTCAAGTAGTTCCAACCAACAAGTGGCAGAAAGGTGAATTTAGCCACATTTTCTCTGTCTTCACTCCCAGGAAAAAGCCATAGGACAAGAGGAAATAGCTTCAAGTTGTGCTGGGAAGGACAGGGGATTTTTCCATGAAAGGAGTTCAGGTTTCTTTTCTCTGCACACCCCTGTAACCTCCATGCACTGTGCCACAGGGAACATGCCAAGGAGCCTGGAAATGCCCTGGGTTTAGGGAAAAGGCAGACAATGGGCACGTTCTGTGTCCCATACACTTGCCAAGGCACACGGGGCTTGTGTAGGGACACGCCCTGTGCCAGGCGGGATTTGGTGTCCCGCAGGTGCCCTCAGCCCCAGGCTGGCAGGGTTCCAGGCCCAGGGCAGCTGCCCCCGGCCCCTTTCCCGGCAGCGCTCCCAGCTCCACGGCTCCCACAGGCCTTGTCCAGAGCCAGACGCTGCCGGCAGCTTTCCCCCTTTGGCCAGGCACATCTCCGGACACGGCCCAGCCTCGTAGTGTGGCCCCAAACCTGAGCCCAGGATCCCAGATGCACCCTCAGCAGTGCCCAGCACAGGGACATTGGTCCGGTCAAAGCATCATCAAATATTCTGAGCTGGACGTGATCTACAGGGATTGATACTAAAGGACAACCCAAAAGTCTCACAGTGATGTTGAAACATTGGGAGCAGCAGAAGGAAAGAAGACATTGTTCATATCAGAGAATCAAATAACCTGAATCAATAACATCGAATGAAGAAACGGATTAGCATGCAATAAACCTTATATATTTACATATTGCTTCCCATCTTTTAAAACATTTGACTCCCTGTGGTTAGTCTATTGCATTTGTAACTTTCCTTTTCCAGACCAGAATTATAAAAGTTCATTTAAAAGTATGTCCAAGACATCCCCACCACTGGGCATGACCAAGCCCATCAAAGGATGGCAGTAATCCCTCCGGGATAAAACATTCAGGGGGAGGGGAAAGGGAGTGGCCCAGATATCAGCCAGAGAAGAGAACTTGGTGGCAAGAGAGAATCTCAGGGAAATTGCCCCCAGGATGGAGGCCAGAGCTCCTCAGGACACTCGTCTGGCACAAAACTCAACAGCCAGAAGCCTCCTGTGCACACCAAGGACACCTTTGATTCAAGGACTGCAAGGCCAGGAGGAAACACCCCTCAATTCTCCCCGGAACTCCAGCATTCAGCATGGGAAAATGAGACAAGGGAGCTTATGCCCTTTAAATCAAAACCGTACCTTTAAAGAGGATGAAGTAGAAAATGTTGTAGTAAAACCAAAGGAGATGTGGAGTTGTTATAAATAAGTTCTATTCGAATAATCTATGTTTTTGTTATTTAATTGTTCAGAAATTCCATTAAGATTGTTAGTGCTAGTTCTGTATAAAGAATTTGTCTTATTCCTGTTTTAATATTGATTTATCACCTTATTGACTTGTTTGTTAATTAAGAATTCACCTTATTACCTGTATCTCTGCTCCCATTTGCCGGATAGTGTCTGAATATGCAAATAAAAAGAACACTGGAATTCTGGGAACAACTCAAGAACAAGAGACTCTAAAAAGCATAGAACTAAAGTAAAATCCAGGACTGAAGTCGCACTTTAGACTAGTGCAAAAGGTACGGGGGTCCGCCGAAGCAGCTTTATTTAGTCGCCATGACCCGAGAAGGAGTCCCCCATCGCTGGATGACCCCTGATCAGTGGAGTGAAACGGACTCCCCGGCAAGGGAAAAAGCCCGTGAGGGGGGATGGGAGTCCCCAGCTTTGCTGTGAAGCGAAGCTGTGTGTACCTCCTCCTCTGCATTGCCAAGAGAGCAAGCAAGCTCCCCCCAAGGCCAAGCTTGATAATGAAGAAACATACAAAAGAGCAAGTCTCTCTCTCTGACTCTGTCTTTTTTTCCAGAACAATTTTGGGGGCTCGTCCACGGGATCTGGCCACGCCTGAAGAGGGACCGAAGACGGGACGGCCGCTCGCCCTTCAGACCTCCGGGACAGCTGGCCAAGTGGGAGCAGCCTGGGACCACCAACGACGAGGAGCGCCGGAGGGTGAGCATTCCGGCGGTGGGTAAAGGAGACGTGCGAGTGGGAGTGTGAAAGAGTCAGGGGCCGGCAGCTCGGACCCCTGGAACTGAGTGTGGACCCCTCAGTACTGCGGTTTCGGACCCCTGCGAGGGGGCCGGCCAGGAAAAGGGGGAAGCGAAAGAAACTAGTGCGTGAGGCGTCTCCTTAGGGGCAGAAAGAGCCCCCCTGGGCGTGCAGGGGAAAATAGAGTGTGAGTGGCACGCATTAGGGGCAGGTCCCCCCCCCTCCCCCCCAAAGGGCTAGAGTAGCCTAGGAGGGGTTAGAGTCCCTGGAGGGGCGGGAAAACCGTACCAGGGTTGACGGGGTGTCCCCAGACACTGCAGGTGCCGAGAGCTCATGAGAGTCCCCGCTTCCCAGGACTGAGCCAGACGCACCGTAGAGGGTGTGCTGCCGCGGTCTCAGGGAGGAGGCCGTAAACCCATAGCCCGAGGACACCGGGGTGGGGAGTCAGCTTGCAGGCAAGGCGGGCATCCTGCACACACGCACTCATCCCTCTTGCCAAGGCTGCTTCGCTGGGGAGAAGTAGTCAAGCCAGTCCTGGTGGAAGGCAAAGGGGTCCGGCCCTGCACGGGTTGATCCTTGGAAACAAGGAAGGGATACCCCCCCCCCCCCCCCCCCCCGTAACCTGTGCGGAGTCTTGACCTCTTACCTCCGTTTCAAAAAGTGAAGAGGGGAACGGTACTAGTGACAGGGCAGTCTAGTCTGGGGTTCGGACTGAAGGTGTCCGGCCCACCGGGGGCTAAGGCGTGGGAAGGCCCTGAGGCCCGGAAGGGGATGCTGGTACTAGGGACCCTGTCGTGGGCAGCAAAGCATGTCCAGAGTCTCAGGAGTGAGGCAAGGCACAGGGGTACAAAGGAGGTGAGGTCATTAGGACTCACCTCAAAGGGGTCAGACGAGAGTCTGAGCCCCTGGTGTGAGTAAAGTGTGAGCGTCCAAGAAAGTGAAGAAGGTTAGAGAAAGTGAGTAGAAAGAGGAGTTTGTTCCCTAAATGAAAGCAAAAGTGTAGGAAAGAGTAGAAAACCATAAAGTTTAGCAGTTTTATGTTGAAGTGTTCAAGAATTAAGTCAGGAGATTTGAAGTAGAGTGAGAAAAGCCGAAGAAATTTTTTTGCTTAAAAACCTGTGTTGCCCATCAGTAGAGGGCACCTTTGAAATTTTTTTCAGTTTAAAGAAAATGGGACAATGTACTAGTAAGAAGAAGAAATCCCAAAAGGAGAATAACAAAGTAAAGGGTATTCCACCCGGCAGTCCCTTAGAACAACTTTTAGCTAAATGGGATGCTTTAGAAGCCACAAAAGGACTAGATCAGGTTAAAATGGTGTTTTATTGCACAGAAGTCTGGCCAAAATTAAAATTACCAGGAGAGTGGCCATGCTTTGGAACACATGATGAGTGGATGTGCTATCAGTTAAATCAGTACCTAAGAACTCAGGAAGATCTAGACGTAAATCAGTTAGCCTATGCTGCTTGTTTGCAAAAGAGAGCCACGAGTAAAGAGAATATAAGAGTCTGCAAATTAGAAGAAAAAGAAAAGTGTGAAAGAAAGGAAGAGAAAGAAGAAAGAAAATAAACTAATCAAAGATGGGATACTCTAGACCATTTAGCCCCTCCAATTTACCCAGAAGTGCCCCAAGTCCCTCAAAATCCTGTCCCAATTCCCCTACTAACTTCCCCGAGTCAAACTCAAACTCCTTCAGAACCCTCTCCTCCTCTTCCCCGAGTAGTTCCATCATCACCCCTCCTTAACACCTCTCCTCCCAAGTCCTTGGTACCTTCTCCCCCTACTCTCCCAACAGCCCCTTTGCCATCTCCTTCCAATACCCTCCTTCCTCAGTCATTAGCCCCAGTTAGAACCCCTTCAGTTTCCCAAAACACAGCCTCTTCCCTAGCTCCCCTTCCTCCCACGGTACCATCCTCTGCTTCTCCTCCTACAGATTTTACTACTTCCCCATTACCTACAGCAATTCCCCTGCCACCCCCTAATTGGGAGTTAACCAAAACCCCTACAGATTCCCATGAGTCATCCCATTCTCCTGGAAACCCCCAGGAATCCCTGACCCAGACAGTGTTACCAGTTAATAATGTGAGTGAAGGGCCCTATTGTAACACCAGGTCAAAAGCCTTAAAGCCAGACTTTTTCCCCTCAGGGAAGTGCCTATGGGAGAAGTAATTGGAGGAGTGGGATTTGTAAATGCCCCATTAATAGCCTCTGAGGTAAGAGGATATAAGAAAGAGCTAGGAAATTTAGTTGAAGATCCCATAGGTATTGCCACACAGGTAGACCAATTCCTTGGACCCAATGTTTATACATGGGGAGAGTTAAATTCTATATTAAACATCTTGTTCTCCCCTGAGGAAATACGAATGATTAGAACAGCAAGTATCGGAATCTGGGGAAGGGAAAATAGGTTGGGGCCACCTGGGGATCATAAATTACCGATAGCTGACCCAGGGTGGGACCCAAATCGAGAAGAAGAAAGACAAAATATGAGAGACTATAGGTCCTTGATAGTAAGAGGCATAAGAGAATCTGTCCCCAGAGGGAATAATACTAAATTAGCTTTTGATGGGTCCCAAGAAAAAGGTGAGACTACTGCCACTTGGCTAAACAGATTAAAAAGAAATTTTCAATTATATTCAAGCATAGACCCTGATAGTCCTGAGGGACAAGTAATTCTAAAAGTGCAGTTTGTAACAAAGTCATGGCCAGATATACGGAGAAAATTAGAAAAAAATTGAAGATTGGCAGGAGAAAAGTATTAATGAATTATTAAAAGAAGCTTTAAAAGTTTACTTGAGGAGAGAAGAAGAAAAAGCTAGAGCCAAGACTCGCATTATGGTAGCTGTAGCAAGAGAAAGTACTGGAGTATCAGAAAACCAGAGAAACTCCTCTTTGAAATCTAGTGAGGGAGGACCAAGACCCTCATTTAGAGAACCAAAGTCACCCATAGTACCACCATGGGTAAATTTAAAAAGAAGTAACTCAGGAGAGAATAGAACTTGTTATTACTGTGGTGAAATAGGGCATTTAAAAAGGGACTGTAAGAAATTATCCCTTGATGAAGCTATTGCAAGGAAGCAAGATGCCCTGGAGAGGGTGCTGAAAGGGGAGGATTAGGGGTGTCAGAGGCTCTATAAAATAGGGGACCCAATGGAACAACAAGATGAGCCTCTAGTAAACTTTGATGTGGGGCCCCAAAGTGAAGAATATTAATTCTTAGTAGACACAGGAGCTGATAGGTCAAGTTTAAGGAAATTACTGACAGGGGTAACAATCGGGACAAAAACTTGTGAAGTGTTAGGGGCTGAAGGGAGGCCCTTTCGAGCATTAATAATTGAAGGAGTAGAGATAAAAGGGAACTCAAACTATTGTGTAGCTGATTTTCTTTATTTACCACATACAGAAACCAATTTACTAGGCAGAGACCTACAAGTGCAGCTCGGGTAGGAGTTATCCCACAAGATGGAAAAATGGTTGTGCATATCATGAAACTGACCCAAGGGGATATACAAGAGATAAATCCAGAAGTGTGGGCTACAGAGGGAAAAGATGGGTGTTTAGATATCCCTCCCATTAAGATAGAAATGCAAAAAGATACCCCCGCCATCAGAGTCAAACAATACCCAATGTCACCTGAAGGAAAGAAAGGGCTGGCTTCAGTAACTGAGCATCTTTTAAAAGAAAATATCCTAGAACCCTGTATGTTCCCTCATAACACCCCTATATTGGCCATAAAGAAAGATGAGGGAAAGTTTAGATTAGTCCAGGATTTGAGAGAAATAAATAAAAGAACGATTGCTCGTCACCCAGTAATACCTAACCCCTATACCTTGCTGAGTAAAATTCCAAGAGAGCATGCCTGGTTCACAGTGATAGACTTAAAGGATGCCTTTTGGGCATGTCCCCTAGCAGAAGAGTGTAGGGATTGGTTTGCCTTTGAATGGGAACATCCAGACAGGGGAAGAAAACAACAACTAAGGTGGACCTGGTTACTGCAGGGATATACGGAATCGCCAAATATCTTCGGACAGGCCCTAGAGACATTATTAGAACAGTTTAGTCCCAAAGAAGGAGTTCAAATTTTGCAATATGTAGATGATTTATTAATATCAGGAGAGACAGAGAAAGAAGTTAAAGATGTAAGTATACAACTTCTAAACTTTTTTGGAGAAAAGGGGTTAAAAGTATCTCAAAGTAAACTACAGTTTGTAGAAACTGAAGTCACTTATTTAGGACACATAATTGGAAAGGGGAGTAAAACGTTAAGTCCTACAAGAATTTCAGGAATAGTATCTATATCACCTCCAAAAACTAAGAAAGACATAAGGAAACTTCTAGGCCTGTTTGGATACTGCAAGCACTGGATAGATAAGTACACTCAAGGGGTCAAATTTCTTTATGATAAATTAATAGATCAAGAACCAATGAATTGGACAGAGAGTGATGAGAAGCAGCTACAAGATCTAAAAGAGAAATTATCCTCAGCACCAGTTTTAAGCTTACCAGATCTTAAAAAGGAGTTTGATTTGTTTGTAAACACCGAGGAAGGGATAGCATATGGAGTTTTAACCCAAGAATGGGGAGGATACCGAAAACCTGTGGCATTTCTATCAAAACTACTAAATCCAGTGGCCAGGGGGTCGCCAGCTTGCCTCCAAGCAGTCGCAGCTGCAGCTATTTTGATAGAAGAGGCTCAAAAGTTAACATTATAGGGAAAGATATAGATACATACTCCACATGATTTGAAAACAATTTTAAGCCAAAGAGCTCAAAAGTGGCTCACAGATTCTAGAATCCTAAAATATGAAATTATACTAATAAATACAGATAACCTAGAACTAATGTCCTAGGTTACAATGTAAAATGTGCCCAAAGTATGTATTCTATCACCATCTACACAACTTGAAACTAAGTTGTGCACCACTGTTTCTCTTGCCCCCTCCCTCCAGACTATCTGCTGTTAATGGCCCATCAATGCCTTCCTGCATGACTCATAGATAACTCCCTCCAGGAGCTATCTCTGTTTAATAGGCAATCAAGGACCCATTACAAAACTGATAAAATGATATCAGTCCATTGTGAGATGCTCCGCCCAGGGGGAGGAGCCAAGCATCCCCACCTGGATATAATCTGGGCTTTGGGACAACACAGGCAGCCTTACCCACTGGATTCCCAGAGAACAAGAGCTACCAGACCTTTCTGCAAGAACACTGCTTCAACAAGACCACTTCATCTGGACTGCTACCACCACGGTTTCAGGTTGTATTCTGACCCTGTCAGTGATCTTTTGTACCATTGCATGTGTTTTATTTTATTTTACTTTTTTTTCCTCTCCTATTAAATTGTTTTTTTCTGACTTGGAATCTCTCACTGGTTTTGCCTTCAAGCCAGCACATATATTTTGGTTCCCAACGTGGGGCAGGAGGTACTGAGAAAAGTCAGAATTACTATTTTGTAGTGAGGGAAAAAAAAAAACCAAACAACAAAAAACAGCTGTCCACTATGATGCTCAAGATGCTTTCATATATCCTATACCTAGCTCTCTACATTTTACCACACATGGGGCAGTATTTGCCGGTCTTAATGCTCATGAGTAGACCAGGGTATGGTACCAGAATTGCTGTATTGGTCTATTATTTTTATTGTATGATAACCTCTGAGGCAATGAGCATCATTCAGAATATATACTTTATTTTGTTTTCTTGTCCTGGTCCAGAATGCTACATCTGGGCTCTCAACAATCGCACCCAGCCCCTGTGGGGAGGATGATTTTTTCCAGTCTTTTATGTATGGCACAGCAGTTTTCAAAAGTATTGTGTTCTCACTAGGTGCCAAGGACAGCATAATATTGTTGTTAGTTCTGCTTTGCCTTCTCTGCACGGCCTGCACCATATTTAGAAATCAAACACTACATGGGGTGGTGCAGCGTCTCCTTGAGGAAGAGGGAAAAAGAAACAAATGCAAAACAATGGCATCAGTGTCTACACAAACTGTCGTAGAGGAAACAGGAACCGCATCTACGCAGTCTGTCACAGAAGAGAAAGGAACCAAAAACAAAGCAATAGTTTCTGCATCTACTCAGACCAACAGAGGAGAAAGGAACCAAAAACAAAGCAACAGTGTCAGTGTCTACACAAGCTGTCACAGAGGAGAAAGAAACCAAAAGTGCCATCAGCATCTCCACACAAACTGTCACCGAAGCAGAACAACCTAAGCCAGTGGCAGTTGCCCCTGTTCAGAAGAAGAAATCAAAGGGCAAATCAGTCCGCATAGTGACTGATGAGGATGTGGCAGGACCTTCGCACCCAGCAGAAGAGACAGAGCCAGAGATCATTACCTGCTCTCTATCCCTGGGTGAACTGCGTGACCTGCGGAGGGAATTCACCCCCCAGACAAACGAGTCCATCCTGACCTGGCTGCTCCGCATCTGGGACGCTGCAGCCAATGACACCATTCTGGATGGAAGTGAGGCCAGGCAACTGGGATCGCTGTCTCGGGATGTGGTCATTGACCAGGGGATCGGGAGAACCCAACAAACTCTCAGCCTCTGGTGGCGACTGCTAACAAGTGTGAGGGATAGATACCTTTGTAAAAAAGACCTCCAGGTGCACCAAGGAAAATGGAGCACAATGGAACAAGGTATCCGATGCCTGAGGGAATTGGCTGTGCTGGAGATAATTTTCTCAGAAGACGAGAGATTTCCTAAAAGCCCAGATGATGTCCAGTGCACATCGCAGATGTGGTTGAGATTTGCATGGCTTGGACCAGAGATGTACTCCCGTTACCTGGCAACGCTGCAATGGAGGGAAGGTGAGGACAAGGTGGGCGTCTTGGTCAATAAACTAAGAATTTACGAGGACACTGTCACTGCCCCATTTCGTACCCATGTCTCATCCGTGGAAACAAGGCTGGCTGAGCAAGTCCGGTGTTTGATTGAAGAGGGCCATCAGAAACTGAAAAAGGAACTTAAGGAAGAAATTTACCACATCTCGCCAGAACCAACAAGAGTCTCTGCCATTAGGAGCAGGTACCCACCAGCCAGGGAGATAGGATACACTCCACGGGGTAACCTCTGGTCTTTTCTTCGGGAGCATGGAGAAGATATGAGGAATTGGGATGGAAAACCCACCTCCTCCTTAGCTGCCCGGGTACGTGAACTGAAGAGAGAGACACCTACCACGAAGAGCTTATCTAGAGCCAACTCCAGTCTCAAAGGCACAGAACTCCAGACAGTATAAGAAGAATGATATGACTGATCCACTTAAAGGGACCTCAGGAACATATTTACAGGAAGAAAGCAACGTGTACCATGACCAGGAATAGGGGGGCCCTGCCTCTAGCCAGGTAGAGGAAAGGGACAATCGGATCTATTTGACTGTGTGTATCCGATGGCCTGGCACATCTGACCCACAAAAATATACAGCTTTGGTTGACACTGGTGCCCAATGTACCCTGATGCCATCAAGGTATGTAGGAACAGAATCCATTTCTATTTCTGGAGTGACAGGAGGGTCCCAGCAGCTGACTGTATTGGAGGCCGAAGTGAGTTTAACCGGGAACACCCCATCGCGACTGGCCCAGAGGCCCCATGCATCCTCGGCATAGACTACCTCAGAAATGGATACTTCAAAGATCCAAAAGGATATCGCTGGGCTTTTGGAATAGCTGCTGTAGAGACAGAAGACATCAGACAACTGAATACCTTGCCTGGTCTCTCAGATGACTCCTGTGCTGTGGGACTACTAAGAGTTGAAGAACAACAGGTACCAATCGCCACAACAACAGTACACCGACGGCAATACCGCACCGACAGAGACTCTGTGATTCCTATCCACGAGATGATTCGTAAACTGGAAATCCAAGGGGTGGTCAGCAAGGCTCGTTCACCTTTCAACAGCCCTATATGGCCAGTGTGTAAGTCCAGTGGAGAATGGAGACTGACTGTGGATTACCGTGCTCTGAATGAAGTCACCCCACCACTAAGTGCTGCTGTGCCAGACATGTTGGAGCTTCAGTACGAGCTGGAGTCCAAGGCAGCAAAGTGGTATGCGACCATTGATATTGCCAATGCCTTCTTCTCCATTCCTTTGGCAGCAGACTGCAGGGCCCAGTTTGCCTTCACCTGGAAGGGCATACAGTACACCTGGAACCGACTGCCCCAGGGGTGGAAACACAGCCCCACCATCTGCCATGGACTGATCCAGGCTGCACTGGAAAAGGGTGAGGCTCCTGAACATCTACAGTACATTGATGACATCATTGTATGGGGGAACACAGCAGGGGAAGTCTTCGAGAAAGGAGAAAAAATCATCCAGATTCTGCTGAAAGCTGGTTTTGCCATTAAGCGAAGTAATGTGAAGGGACCGGCTCAAGAAATCCAGTTCCTGGGAGTAAAGTGGCAAGATGGACGGCGGCAGATTCCCACTGAGGTCATCAATAAGATCACTGCCATGTCCCCACCGACCAGCAAGAAGGAAACACAAGCTTTCCTAGGCGCCATAGGTTTCTGGAGGATGCACATTCCTGAGTACAGCCAGATTGTGAGCCCTCTCTACCTGGTCACCCGCAAGAAGAACGATTTCTACTGGGGCCCTGAACAGCAACAAGCCTTTGCCCAGATCAAGCAGGAGATCGCTCATGCAGTAGCCCTTGGCCCAGTGAAGATGGGACCAGATGTGAAGAACGTGCTCTACTCAGCAGCCGAGAACAATGGCCTGTCCTGGAGCCTTTAGCAGAAGGTGCCTGGGGAGACTCGGGGCTGACCACTGGGATTCTGGAGCCGAAGCTACAGAGGATCTGAAGCCAACTACACTCCCACAGAGAAGGAAATCTTAGCCGCCTATGAACGGCTTCAAGCGGCCTCAGAAGTAATTAGCACTGAAACGCAGCTGCTTTTGGCACCCTGACTACCAGTGCTGGGATGGATGTTCAAGGGAAAGGTTCCTTTCACGCATCATGCCACTGACACCACATGGAGCAAATGGATTGCCCTCATCACACAGCGCGCCCGTATTGGAAACCCGAATCGCCCTGGGATTCTAGAAATTATAACTAACTAGCCTGAAGGTGAGACTTTTGGGTTATCTTCTGAAGAAGAAGAAGAACAAGTGACACGTGCCGAGGAAGCCCCACCGTATAACGAGCTACCAGAGACTGAAAGACAATATGCCCTTTTCACTGACGGTTCCTGCCCAATTGTAGGTGCCAACCGGAAATGGAAAGCTGCAGTGTGGAGCCCCACACAAAGAGTTGCACAAGCGACTGAGGGACAAGGTGGATCAAGTCAGGTTGCAGAACTTAAAGCCATCCAGCTAGCTTTAGATATTGCCGAACGAGAGAAGTGGCCAAGACTCTATCTCTACACTGACTCGTGGATGGTAGCTAATGCTCTGTGGGGATGGCTGAATCGCTGGAAAAAGGCCAATTGGCAGCGCAGAGGGAAACCCATCTGGGCTGCTGAGATTTGGCAAGACATCGTCGCTCGAGTAGAGAAGCTGACCGTGAAGGTTCAACACGTGGACGCACATGTGTCCAAGAGTCAGGCTAATGAAGAGCATCACAACAATGAGCAGGTGGACAAAGCCGCCAAGGTGAAAGTATCACAGGTGGATCTAGACTGGCAAAACAAGGGAAAAGTATTCCTAGCCCGTTGGGCCCATGATGCATCTGGTCATCAGGGGAGAGATGCAACATACCGATGGGCCCGTGACCGAGGAGTAGACCTTACTATGGACAACATCTCACAAGTCATCCACAACTGTGAGACCTGCGCTGCCATCAAACAGGCCAAGCAGGTAAAGCCTCTGTGGTACGGTGGACGATGGTTGAAGTACAGGTACGGGGAAGCCTGGCAGATTGACTACATCACCCTTCCCCAAACCCGCCAAGGCAAGCTCTATGTGCTGACTATAGTGGAAGCCACCACTAGATAGTTGGAGACCTACCCTGTGCCTCATGCTACTGCTCGGAATACCATCCTGGGCCTTGAAAAGCAGGTCCTGTGGAGACATGGCACCCCTGAGAGAATCGAGTCGGACAATGGGACCCATTTCAAGAACAGCCTTATAAACACCTGGGCTAGAGAACATAGCATTGAATGGATATATCACTTCCCTTATCATGCACCAGCTGCCGGGAAAGTTGAACGGTGCAATGGGTTACTTAAGACTACCCTGAAGGCGCTTAGTGGGGGGACTTTCAAAAATTAGGAACTGAACTTAGCAAAGGCCACCTGGATGGTCAACACTCGAGAGTCAATCAATCGAGCTAGTCCTGTCCAGTCTGAACCCTTGCACACAGTGGATGGAGATAAAGTCCCTGTGGTACACATAAAAGGCATTTTAGGAAAAACTGTTTGGATTAATCCCACCTCAAGCAAAGGCAGACCCATCCGTGGGACTGTTTTTGCTCAAGGACCTGGTTCCACTTGGTGGGTAATGCAGAAAGATGGGGAAACCCGTTGTGTACCACAAGGAGACCTAATTTTAAGTGAGAACAGGGTGTAGGGTTTCATTCTGTATATGTGTATATTTATCTATCTAACTGTAAGAATGTATTAATTTAGGTATGATGTAGATGGTCATAGAATAAGGGGTGGATTATGTCCTAGGTTACAATGTAAAATGTGCCCAAAGTATGTATTCTATCACCATCTACATGAAATGTTGAAACTATTGTTGCTCACCACTGTTTCTCTTGCCCCTTGCCTCCAGACTATTTTCTGTTAATGGCCCATCAATGCCTTCCTGCATGACTCATAGATAACTCCCTCCAGGAGCTATGTCTGTTTAATAAGCAATCAAGGACCCATTACAAAACTGATAAAATGATATCAGTCCATTGTGAGATGCTCTGGCCAGGGGGAGGAGCCAAGCATTCCCATCTGGATAGAATCTGGGATTTGGGACAGCACAAGCAGTCTTATCCACTGGACTCCCAGAGGACAAGAGCCACCAGATCTTTCTGCAAGAACACTGCTTCAACAAGACCACTTCATCTGGACTGCTACCACCACGGTTTCAGGTTGTATTCTGACACTGTCAGTGATCTTTTGTACCATTGCATGTGTTTTATTTTATTTTACTTTTTATTTTTCCTCTCCTATTAAATTAGGGTTTTTTTCTGATTTGGAGTATCTTGCTCGTTTTGCCTTCAAGCCAGCACAACATTGTTTCTCGTCATATTTCCTTTTCTGAGCGTTTGTTAGACTTTGTTCCTTGTTTCCCCGATCTTGTTCCCCTTTCCTGTAAGGAAGACTTTTCTTTCAGGAAAGGAGAAGGAAATCTTGTGATTTCAATGATAATTAATCAGGCAAGCTTCCATCCATTTCCCTGCACTTCTTCTCATCCCATTTACTTTGTGCTTTTCACGTGCTTTCAAAATGTTCCCTTTTTCATTTTAAGCTTGCATTTCTTCAATTTCTTATCCTCTCCTTTATTTATTTCCTTTTCTTGCCTGATTGCAGCATTTGAATTGGAGTTCTTTTGCACAGTGTTGGTCCTTTTCAGTGCCCCTCATTTCATCTCAATCCATTTGGTCTAAATCACTCTGGTTCCAAATGTTCTCATTTTTTTTCATTCGCACTCTTTCTCATATGTCCTCTCATGACTGTTTGTTAGACTTTGCTCCCTGGTTTCAAAATTTCATTCCCTTTTCCGAAAGGAGGACGTTCTTTTCGATACGGGAATGAAATCTTGCAATTTCAATGAAGATTAATTGGGCATGCTTCTGTCCCTTTCCCTGCACTTTGTGTCAACCCATCCACTTTTGCCTTTTCACATGCTTTAAAAATTTACCCATTTTCATTTTAAGTTTGCATTTCTTTAATTTCTTTTCCTCTCCTTCTTTTATTTTCATTTCTTGCCTAACGTTAGCCTTTGAATCGGAGTAAGTTTGGCAAGTGTTGGTTCTTTTCTATGCCCCTCATTGCATCTCAATAAATTTGGTCTCAATAAATCTGGTTCCAGATTTTCTCGTTTTGGTTTTCATTCGCACTCTTTCTCATCATATCTCCTCTCCTGAGCATTTGTTAGACTTTGTTTCCTGTTTTCCAGATTTCGTTCCCCTTTCCTGAAAGGAGCACTTTCCTTTCAGAAAAGGGGCAGGAAATCTTGCGATTTCAATGAAGATTAATTGGGGGAGCTTCCGTCCATTTCCCTGCACTTCTTCTCATCCCATTCACTTTGTGCTTTTCACGTGCTTTCAAAATGTTCCCTTTTTCATTTTAAGTTTGCATTTCTTCAATTTCTTATCCTCTCCTTTATTTATTTCCTTTTCTTGCCTGATTGCAACATTTGAATTGGAGTTCTTTTTGGCAATGTTGGTCCTTTTCAGCGCCCCTCATTTCATCTCAATCCATTTGGTCTAAATCACTCTGGTTCCAAATTTTATCTTTTTTTTTTTTTTTTTTTTTTTTTAATTTGCACTCTTTCTCATCATCTCTCCTCTCCTGACCGTTTGTTAGATTTTGTTCCCTGTTTTCAAGATTTCATTCCCTTTCCTGAAAGGAAGACTTTTCCGAAGGGAATTAAGTCTTGCCATTTTGATGAAGATTAATTGGCCGCCCTTTCGTCCCTTTCCCTGCACTTTTTGTCATCCCATTCATTTTTTTGCTTTTCACGTGCTTTCAAAATGCTCCCTTTTTCATTTTAAGCTTGCATTTCTTCAGTCTCTTGTCCACTCCTTTTTTTTTATTTCCCTTTCTTGCCTGATTGCAGCATTTGAATTGGAGTACATATGACAAGGGTTGGTCCTTTTCACTGCCCCTCATTTCATCTCAGTCCATTTGGTCTCAATCATTCCGGTTCCAGATTTTCTTGCTCGTTTTCATTTGCACTGCTTCTCATCATCTCTCCTCTCCTGACCATTTGTTAGACATTGTTCCCTGTTTTCAAGATTTCATTCTCCTTTCCCAAAAGGAAGAACTTGCTCTGGGGAAAGGGAATGAAATCTTGCAATTTCAATGAAGATTAATTGGGCAAGTCTCCGTCTCTTTCCCTGATCTTCTTTTCATCATATCCACATTTTTTCTTTTTTCATGCTTTCAAAATTTTCACTTTTTCATTTTAAGCTTGCATTTCTTCAATTTCTTTTCCTCTCTTGTTTTATTCACCTTCTTTCCTGATGTTAGAATTTGGCAAGCGTTATTCCTTTTCCGTGCCCCTCATTGCATCTCAGTCCATTTGGTCTCAATCACTCCAGTTCTACATCTTCTCTGTTTTGTATTTTTTCATATTTTTTTTCTTACCATATCTCCTTTCCTGACCGCTTGTTAAATTTTTTCTTTGTTTTCAAGATTTCCATGAAGATAACTTGGGCAAACTTCCATTGCTTGCCCTGCACTTCTTACCATGCAGTTCACTTTTTGCTTCTTGCGTGCTTTCAAAATTACACATTTTTCATCTTCAGCTTGCATTTCTTCAATTTCTTTTCTTCTCCCACTTTTATTTCCATTTCTTGCTTGATCGCACCATTTGAATTGGAGTACATTTGGCAAGTGTTGGTCCTTTTCACTGCACCTCCATTCATCTCAGTCCATTTGGTCTCATTCACTTCGCTTACAAATTTTCTTGGTAGTCATCATTCCCACTGCTTGTCACCATATCTCCTTTGCTGACCATTTTAAAAATTTTCTTCTGTTTTTTCAAGATTTCCAGGAAGATAACTTGGAGAAGCTTCAGTCTTTTCCCATGCACTTCTTGTCATCCTATTTGATTTTGGCTTATCGTGTGCTTTCAAAAAAAAATTTTTTTTTCATTTTAACCTTGCTTTTCTTCAGTTTCCAATCTTCTCCTTCCATTATTTCAATTTTTTGCCTGATGTCATAATTTAAATTGGAGTAACTTTGATAAGTGTTGGTCCTTTTCAGTGCCCCTCATTTTATCTCAGTCTGTTTGGTCTCTATCACTCCGGTCCCAAATTTTCTCGGTAGTTTTCATTTGCACAGTTTCATCATAAATCATTTCCTGAGCATTTGTTCAAATTTGTTCTCTCTATTAAAGATTTCATTCCCTTTCATGAAGGGACGACTTTCCTCTCAGATATGGAATGAAATCTTGCCATTTCAATGAAGATTAATTGCCAAGCTTCCGTCCTTTTCCCAGCACTTTATGTCATCCCATCCACTTTTTACTTTTCACGTTCTGTGTGAATTTTCCCTTTTTCAATTTAATCTTGCCTTTTTATCAATTTATTTTCTTCTCTTTCTTTTATTTACCATTCTTGCCTGATTGCAGCATTTGAATTGGAGTATTTTGGAAAATGTTGGTCCTTTTCAGTGCCCCTCATTTCATCTCAGTCCATTTGGTTTCAATTATTCCAGTTCCAAATTTTCCCATAGTTTTAATTCGCACTGCTTTGCAGCATTTCTCATTTCCTGAGCGTTTATTAGACATTGTTCCCTGTTTTCAAGATTTCAATGAAGATTACTTGGGCAAGCTTCTGTCCCTTTCCCTGTACTTCTTGTCATCCCATTCACTTTTTCTTTTTATGTGTTTTCAAAATATTCCCTTTTTCAATTTATGTTTGAATTTCTTCTACATATTTTCCTCTCCTTCCTTTTTTTTTTTTTTTTTTTTTTTTTTCCTATTTCTTGCCTGATTTCAGCATTTAAATTGGAGTACTTTCGTCAAGTGTTGGTCCTTTTCACTGCTTCTCATTTCATCTCAGTCCATGTGGCCTCACTCACTCCGGTTCCAAATTACCTCGGTTTTCATTTGCACTGTTTCTCATCATATCTCCTTTCCTGAGTTAGACTTTGTTCCCTATTTTCAAGATTTCAGAGAAAAGACTTCCTTTCAGGAAAGGAAATGTAAACTTGTGATTTCAATGAAGATAAATTGGGTAAGCTTTGGTCCCTCTCCCTGCACTTCTTGTCATCCCATTCATTTTTGATTTTCACATGCTTTCAAATTTTTCGATTTTTCAATTTAAACTTGCATTTCTACTATATCTTTTCCTCTCCTTCATTTATTTCTATTTCTAACCTTATGACAGCATATGATTTGGAGTAATATTGGCAAGTGTTGATCCATTTCACTGCCCCTCATTTCATCATCCCTGCCTCTCCCACCTATCACAAAATCCCTCAGACTTTAATCCTCACTTTACATTGGACCTGGCCATGCCCCACCGCCCTCCCAGGGAACAAGTCCATCCCCACATCCCAGCTCACCTTGCCTCCAAGCAGCGTCAAGACATTGCCTGTGTCCTGGTGCTGCAGGCCTTTGCCAAGAGCTCTCCCAGCCACCACTGCCCCTGCTCTTCCCTGCTCTGGGGCAGCAGCTGCAAGTTCATTTGCTCCCTGGGCCACTGGCCCAGCCCCAAGCCAGAGCCGGGCCCTTTCCCCAGAGCTCTGTGGCCACTGCAATGCTCACAGCTCCGAGGCTGCTGCAGCTCCAGGAGCCTTTGGACACTGCTCCAAGGGGATGCCCAGGCTGCCACTCTTGGCCTGTCTGTGCAGGGCAGGGTCCTGCACTCCATGATCCTGCTGCCTCTTGTTACAATCTGCTCATACAAGCGGGCGTTCTAATGGTTTGTTTACTGATCTCAGAGCGCAAAATGCAGCACAAAGGGAATTTCAGTATGAATCAAAACAAATCCTTTTTTTATTGTCTGCCCATAGCAAATGTGATTGAGGGATTAAGAGTGAGAGAAAGAGATAGAGAAAGAGAAAGAGGAAAGGGGGGATATAGCTTCCAAATGTGGAGAAAAAATCCTCGGGTTCTGGTCAATGGATCCACCTGTCACGTTGGAGAGAGTGTCTCTCAAAATCTCTGGTTAACTCAGGGGTTTTATTATAGTCTTCGATTGTGAGGGGAACAAGTAATACAAATAAGTCTATTGAAGCCACCAAAGGGGAACAGGTAGTCCATGTTCTCAGCAGTAAGCGAGAGCCATTGTCTTCTTGGTCCAATGACCACACCTGCAGGCAAACATCTTGCTTTGGTTAAGTCAGCCCCAGCCCCCTGTCTTGGGGTTGTAGGGGTCTAATATCTCAGTCCTTGAGAGGGGGCTTTGATCTCCATCTGTCACTGTGGTTGTGAAGCAGATGAGGGATTTTCTGTGGGGGACCACCAGAGTTACCCCAGAAAGTTCCCTTGGCCAAGAGGTGGGGAAATTCATAGGCTACTGTCATGTAGCAGGGACCGTGCAGCAGGTGCAATCTTCAGGTACAGAACTGCCATTACACTGCTCAAATCCCGTGTACCGTGGTGTGGTGACACAGGAAAATGCACCTGCAGACGATTGGCAAGCATCCACCTGGAGCAGGCCAGAACTGCAGTGGGGTCCTCGGGGTCCTTATGACGATCGTGAGGCAAATGAGGGGAACTTCAGACAGACTCTTACACCAAGTCAGGGGTGCTCAGTGGCTGGTCAGTTTGATGACTGAGTGTGGCTCTGGATGCTTCCCTTGGAGTGTCTCCAAGGCATGGAATGTTGGAGCTGCCTCCAGTTGTGGTGTCACAGAGAGGGGAACCTTGGAGCTGCCAGCACGGTGATGTCCCAGAGAGGGGAACACTGGGGCTGTGCCACTCCTGACCTGGCCCCAAGAGCTCTGGCTGCACCTGGAGGAAACACCAAGGTTGAGCTGGGAGGGAGGCAGCAAGATCATGGAGTGCAGGCCCCTGCCCTGCACAGACAGACCAAGAGTGGCAGCCTGGGCATCCCCGGGAGCGGTGTCCAAAGGCTCCTGGAGCTGCAAGCATTGGGATGGGATGGGATGGGATGGGATGGGATGGGATGGGATGGGATGGGATGGGGATGGATTGGCTGGGGTGGGGTGGAATGCTGTGGGGTTGTGATGGAACTGTGGGGGTGGGATGAAGTTTGTGAGCGGTGAGGATTGGAAGGGGGGGTGGGGGGGTTTGGGCTTTTGGAATGTGGCACTAGAGGAAGGGACAGCAGGGGGCAATTTTGGGGATGCTCCTGCTGCTGGTAGTAAGTTTGGGCCTTGAAGTCTCTTTTGGGCAGTTGCAGTTAAATTGTCAAGGCTGAGGTAAAGGTGTGCACCTGTAGAGGGTTGAGGTGAAGTGCCAGAGATGTGGGGAGGGTGAGAGCATGTGGTTTCAGTAATTAAGGAAGGAAGGAAGGAAGGAAGGGAGTGTTGATCTAGTTCTTAGCAGCTCTAACTGGAGCCTGAAATCTGGTATTTGCTGGCACTGCCACAGTGCCCAGATTGAGAAATTTCCTGGTGCTGGTGCAGCCCCAGTCCAGCAATTTGCTGGCACAGAAAGCCAAAATCTGCAAAGTTCCTGCACCAGCACTGCCGAGATGCAGTAATTTGCTGGTGCCAGGAGTCCAGATCCAGCAAATTGCCATCACCTGCACTGCCCAGGTGTGGCATTGGTTGGCACCGGTACCACCCAGACACGACAGTTTCCTGCTGCTGGTGCACTGGGGAGCCTGGCTGAGCAGGAAGGGTGACCCTGAGCCAGGAGAGTTCCTTGTGGCTGCTGCAAAGACTCGGCACGCAAAGACATTCCTGGCGCTGAACCCTGGGCTGAAGGTGATTTTGAAAAAAAAAAAAAAAGCCACAGGGAACAGCCAGAGTCAGACACCTTCTTCACAGAAGTAATGGCAAATGCTCCGTTTATTGAGAGTACACAGGGTTCTTTTATACATATATCATTCTAGTGCACAAGCTGTTCACACGGCATTTTACTACTAGCTATTGGCTAGTGTTATCTGCATAAGCATTCCTTTGCAGTTACCTGCTTACACTTTGTTGAGGGAAAAAGCTGGTTCTCAGGCTCAGTGTCCTGGTTCTCAGGCTCAACTTCCTTGACAGTTCTAGAACAACAGAACTTTCCTAGCACTATAAGGCCTCTCTGTGTCTGTCTCCAAAAATCCTGCTACAGAAGCTCTCACCTTCGGGTTCCCCAGCATGTGGCAGCACAAGTCTTCAAACAGCAGAACCCAACTCTTGCTGAGAGCACAGACACTCTCTCAGGCAGCTCGGCTTTCAGCTGCCAGGGCACAGCACACAGGGAAAGGGGTGAAAGAGAGAGCTGAGGACACTGCCAGAGCAGCACTTGGGCAATCCAGGGTGAGAGTGGCTTCAACTGCTGTTGAATGGCGCTGTAGGTGACACAAGAGGCTGCTCTGCCATGGCCCGGGGCTGTGCCATCCATCTGTGCAGACAGGCAGTGGAAACAGGCTCTTCTACAGGCAGGCTCCATCCATAGCAGAACTTTGTCAATCTTGCTAAAATCTCTCTCTGTCCTTCTGTCTTAACATTGACAGTTGTTTGGATAACAGAATGGAGGTGACATGAAACAATTGATTATAACTTGTGAACAAATTTCCATGGGCTTTCTGTTTGCTTGGGTTTGGTGTTTTCTTTTGTTGTTTTGTTTTGTGGTTTTTGTTTGTTATGGTGTTTTAGTTGGGTTTGGACTTTTTGCATGTATGGGAGGCTTAAATGTGTGATAAAATTCCTGTGCATTCACGAGGCTGTACAGGGTCCTCCATGGGGATTTCCTTGGCTAGGCACAAGCTCAGAGAGCAGCATGTGGCAACTCAGGCCGAGCACAGAGGAAGCACAAGATGAGTCTCAAGGTGCTCTGTAACAACAGGCACTGTTAGCTGTTATCCAGTGTGTAAGGACTACAGACCATCTGCTTCAGATTCTCCTCATAAGGCGCTCTGTTCTTGTTTTGTATGATGCAGCTCTCTTAAACCTCTATTACACTATATTTGCACGAGCATTCACCTGGATGTTTGCTAAAAAAGTTCTGTTCCAGCTGAAAAGCACAGGGTACGCTGTGCCCTGAGCAATAGCAGTAGATAAATGGACACATACACGCTTCAGGAGCAGAAGCAGCATTAAATCTATGACAATACATAGGTGTGAAAATACAAAAATCCACAAATCTCACATTTTCAGAGACCCCACATCTCCACTGGGTTCTGCAGAATGGCATCAAAAAATGCACAGGTACTGAGACAATGAACTGATGCTGCACTTATTTGTCAGTCGGCAGAGCTGTGGGAGGCAGGAATTAAAGGTGATTTTGGAATGGGAAGAAGAAAGGCAAAGAAGAATTCCAGATGGAGACAGAGTGGCACAGCTCTGCTGACCCAAGCAGAACAGGGAACAAGTTGCAAATTACTATGAAAAAAGGGTTGTGTAAAAGGAAACCATGCTATATAGGCATTAGTGTTCTTTCCACAGCACACAGAATTGTGAGCATGAATATATATCTGATCTAAATATTCTTGCAAAGCATTAGAAAAAATCCTTCTGTATGGTTATTTACACAAACACACCCGTGAATGAATAAAAAAACCTGCACAACTACATATATCATTAGGCAGGATACTCTGTAGATTCCCATTTATACTCGCACAATTATATATGACACTTTTAAACATATAAAGATTTTTTTCTCCCTTTGCTTCTTTAAAACTCCCAAAATGTAGTGAAATTCTCTTTTAAAACTACAGAGTCTGCTGCGTGCCTCAGCAAGACATTATTTGCTTGCTCACAATTATCTTTTCCCTGTCTGTTAGTCACCGAGGCATTAATTGCTTATCCAAACTTGAAACAGTCCACTCAGCCACTCTGAAGAGAAATATGAATGAGCTGATTCCAATGGAATTCATGTCATCTGCCTCTTGAAGCAGAAAGACTGTATTTATTACATGTCAGAATTAAGTCTTGATACCTAATAAATGGGAAAATGTGAAATACACGGAGTAGATCCCCATATTGCAAGGGATCATTGCACTTTAGTCTTATTTGACCAAATTAGTGATCAAAGAGAGGAAGGACTGGTCAATTCTAACAGGGAAAGTAGGTGAAAGAGATGTCTAGGTCTGGTGCAGTTGGAGTCAGAAATGAAGTATGTGGGATTGGAAGACGGGAAGTGATTCTGTATCAGGTGATTTTAACGCAATATTATTAAAGCCATGAACCTCAAACAGACTTATTGGCAACAAATATCATGACATAAGAAATGTTGGTATTCCTTCCATTGAATGAAGGAAGGAGAGAAGGAAGTCTTGGAGTTTTCAGGAGTATGAAAAAAAATTTTAAAAGCACTATCTTTTGGATCAATCTGGAATTTTCCTTAAGTAAAAACACTAAGTGGTGGGCTCTTCATCCATTTAATTTTTTACTGAAATTCAGTGAAAGATACTATTTTGGAGTGTAAAAGCCTTGATGTTGCAAACATGAGTGTGCTGAGAGATTTTGAAGTCTAGGTCAATGACAATTCACTGTTGAAAATCCAAGTCTAAAATTTTCAAATGAAATGACCCCAGATGAAGTAGGAAGCACAAGTCCTTCCCTTGACCCTTTGCTTGCTTGTTCTAGCTCATTCCTGAAAATGGGAGGCCAAGAAGATCCCACAGAAATCAAAGGAGCAACAGGGCATATCCCTAAATCTGATCTAAATGTAGATCTGAAATAACCTGGGAATTAGAGAGACATCAATGAACCACTTTTGGGTCAAGCTGTTAGTGAAGAAGCCTTTTCCAAAGAAATGACAGCTTTCCTCAGGGAAGTTGAGCAGTAGGACATGATGGCTCCTGTAGCTGGCAGGTATAAAGCAGATAAAGTGGGAAATTTGTAGGAATGATCCCTGTTATTCACTGATCACAGCAGGACGAAGAAGCCGTTTTGTCAGACTCTGGGTCTTAGTAAGAAATGAAGAAACCTCAATTTATTCTATTAGGCCAAGTTGTTCATTGTCAGAAGTCGAATCAGCTGCTCTAGGAGAAGGTGCTGCTTTAACTTCAGCTCAGCACGTCTGCAGGCAGCCCTAGAAGCGCTGCTGCACCTCAGCTGGTGCCAGAGCACAGGGACACCCGGACACCCTCTTTAGACCCGTGTGTACCATCAAACTAAAGGTATCTCCCCGAACCAAGCTCTCCAATCCAGCACTTAGCACAGAACGTGTCACTGCCAGGGAAGTCTGCATGAAAGAATACAGAGAAAAATACAATTATGAAACATATTGGGGATTCAATATAATACAGGAAAAATTCAGATTCTGGTACTTACCTTCCAAAATGAGCATGTATATTAGCTGTTTTTCCTCAAGTGTAGTTAAACAGCGTGCGCTTTGCAGAGCAGTAAAATCCTTCACTTCAGGCATTCACAGCTAGCAGAGCTCTCACACAACTTGTTTTTTCTCAGACATGTAAGGAAGGACTTAGTTCAAATGAACTGTGCTGCTTCCTCTGAAAGATACAAACTTATGGAAATAAAGGATGCAAAGTCATAGGTTCTTTAAGGCAGGCCACTGGTATCTAAAATGAGGTTTGTTTACATTCAGCATGATGTGCAAGGTAAGATAGCAATCAAACCATTTTCTTACATTCATGAAAACTATTTTTTCTGCTCCCAGAAATTGCCCAGTCCAATAAAGCCAAACTCAGATACAAGTGCATTCCTCACCATAAAAATGGCCAAAGAAATAAGAGCTGCCAGTGATACTTTTCCTATGGTCAAGTTTGCCCCAAGTGTGGATAAAAGCGGCGTCTTCCCTGCTCAGATGCTTCAGCCCCGTTGATCTGAGCCTGTGGCAGAGCATCCCGAACAAGGGGATGGAAGTTCAGCAGCACGTGCTCAGTGCCGTGTGCTCTGCTCAGGGCTCCTGAGAGCTCCTGCAGGCACTGGATAAAGCTGTGCCAGTGGGGACCAACTCCTGCTGTGCCAGCCAGGCAGCCTGGCATGGTGCTGGGGCAGCAGGCCATGCAGGGCTGGCTCAGCGTCAGCCCCGGGCAGTGTGGGCAGTGCTGCATTCTCAGCAAAGCTCTGCTGCAGGCTGTGGAGAAGTGCGGCTGATCTGTTGCATTGATCCCCGCAATCTCCAAATTCAGAGCCCGTGGAAAAGTCCAGCTGGGTGAGACAGATCTTCCCACTTGTCCCATGGCCTTTTTGGGAATGCTGCCAAAGGGCCCAAGGTCTCTTCTCTCCACCTGGAGGCATCCGCACATTCCAGTGAACTGTCAGTAGGGCCAGGGTTAATCACGGGCTTGGAGACTTCTGCAAACAGGGTGTCAAAACATCCATTCACAAATTCCTCTGTGCTAACACCTGTGCCAGATAGGAAGAGTCCAACATCTGTGACAAACTCCTGCATGTTCCCAGCAGCTTCAGCAGCCGTGTTTGTACGCATATTGCAGGAAAGTGTGCTTGTGAATTCTCAGCCAGTCTGAGAAAGCATTTCAAAGGTTTCTGCAATCAATCAATCGATCGATCGATCAGTTGCTATTTTGAAGAGTTAAAAAAAATAAATTGGTGTAAGAGTTTAAAACAGCAACATTACAACTTACCCGTACCCCAAATGAATTTTTGCATTAGAATTTTCGAGGAGACAAACTCCTCACAAACTATAACAAATGTCTTTCCTTTATGGGGAAACAACTTACAAGTAATGTTACCACAGAATTAATAATCCATGTTTTCTTTGCAGGTTCCATTCAACACAACCTATACATATATGCTTTAGGAAATAATTGTAAGCTGAATTATTAAGTTACAAAATGCAGCAGAGGCCTGCTGTACCTGTCTATGTATGTAAACACATTTGCTCTCTCATCTCATGAGTCATTCTGCAAGTTGCAGGAAACAGCTGAGTGCTCTCAGTAACTCCAAGTAACTAATTCCTTCTACCATCCTGAGTGGATGGGCAAAAGTAACATGAAACAATAGAAAGAACTCTTCAATTCTATCAAAAGTTAACTCTTAAAAGGTCTGTTTTTATTCAGGGGAAGCAGATGTACCAAACACACAGGAGAACAGGATTTTCAATAGCGCTGTTTGGTCTGGCAGTTGGTATGGTCAAGAACTGCTTTCCTCAGGAGCTGAGGGATAATCCCTCTCAAAGCCTCCAGGACTGCATGAGGAGTAAAGCCTGTGTCATGGGTTAGTACAGTTTGGTATTTTAGTTATAGAAGAACGTAGACTAATTCTCCAGGTCAGGACCTGGGAATTGCTTTAGAAAAGACAGGGCCCTATCAGAGGGTTAGTTGGAATATTGGCATCTGTTCTGACCACTGAAAATTGTTGGCTACAACTTTGGGAAGGAACATATAAAAGCCCTTCATTTCCTGTAGGTGGATCTTTTTTCCTTCTTTCCTTTGGCCAGAGAGAGACAGGTAACATCGAGTTGGGCCTGCTGGTCCCCCCTTTTTGGGGGGGAGCTGGCCTGAGGCCTGGCCGCATTCCATCTGCTCCCGGGTGAAGGAGGGGAAGGAGAGGTTGCTGCTTTACAACAACTGCTTTCTCTAAACTTCCCTGGAGCAGTGAGAGATCTCTGCTGGGCCACTGATAAGAGCTATGGGCACCATTTAAGCTGAGACCACCCCAATTTACACTGAGGGGCAGGCTGAGAAGGCATTTATGATCCTGCCTGGTCTTTTTGTGATTCTGGACTGCCCGGGTGCTCCGATCTCTGATGTTTCTTTGTACGTGCTTCTTCCCTCACCAGCACAGCCTTGAACATCCAACACCACAAGCTACAGAGGGAGAGACAAAGACTCCGAGCAGATTTAACCCCTTCCTGGCAACATGAAGCTTCCAGAGCTTAGCCCTTCTCTGAGAGTAAGAAAGGACAGAGTGAACATAAAGGAAAAAAAAACAAAAAAACAGCATGAAGTCAGTAGAGCAAGAGTGAAAAGATATTGGGACAGAGGGTTAAAGAGTTGGTTGTTCCATTCTTACTTGAGCCATAAAAATGAACTCTATATTTAGATCATTCCTGTAAATCATGGGAAAGATATGCATTTGGGGAGATGATTGTTTTAATTTGTCTGTGGATTTGAGCAAAGGTGTTTGTGATAGACTATATAATATTAATCCTATAAAATCCTTGAATAGAGATAAAGATGAGAAGCTCTCTGCACCAGTGAAGAAGTGAGAAGATATCTCTGTACCTTGAGATGAAAAATCCTTTGCTTTAGAGTTATTCATCTTTAAAAAATGACACCCCAGTATGCAAAAGTCTAAGACCCATGACCCATAAGCAGCTTGGGAAACTGCTCCTGGGAGGAGTCACAAAGGCAAGATTCTCCAGGCGGTTGTTTTTGTGACAGTTAAAAAACCCACAAGAGAACGGTTCTAGGATGTCAGTGAGATCCATGACTCTATGAGAGACTCTTCCCCTAAAGAATTGATGAAAGACTATTGTCAGGTAGTGAAACTGACTGAAAATTACAAGTTTTATCTCTTTATGTTGCTTTGTAAGAAAGCGAAGAGTTTGTAAGGGGAGGGAAGAGTGTTTTTGAAGTTTCATTCTGTTTTAGGTTTTTTTCCAACTTTCTTTTTTCTATTCTTTTAGTGTGTGTTCATAAAACTATTTGTTAATTTTTAAGGTTGAGCCTGCTTTGTTTTTCTCCTAGTCTCTCTCCTAGAGAAAGAGTAAGTACTAAGACCAGAATTTAGTGAACGTGAAACCATTACATTAATTAGTGTTTCTGCCCAATTTTGAAATTAAAACTATTACAGCCTGGATGGACCAACTTGCATTCATTCCACCTGTTAGATGGTAATCCTTTGTCCTGGTTTAGGGACAAATTTGAGAGAAAACCCCTGAATAGGATCCCTCTGGGAAGCAAACCTAAATGGCCTCTCCCTCCAACTGGTCTGGTAAAAAACTTCTTTGGAGAAAAGTGGAAAAAACTATTTTACTTAACAAAGTGCATACCAGTATAAAGAATGAATAATATGAAACAATAAAACCTCCCATTCTGGAGTGAGATGGCAAATTGAGAAAGTTCTTGCCGTGGGTGGAGCTCAGCTCTCTCTCAGTCTCTCATCAGTCCCAGTCTCTCCGGCACTGCTGGAAAATGCCGAGGTCCAGGCCCCGGTGGGCAGCAGGTGCAGCCCCCTGTGCTCCCCCGGGTTTTTTTCAGTCCAGAGCAGGTTTACACAGTTCCAAGAAAAAGGAAAAAAAAACAGTCCAGGGAACTTCTCTGCCCTAGCTAGCTGAAACTAACTAAAAGCAAAAAAATCTCTGTCCTGCAGTCTCTCCAAGCCTCTGCCGAACACCGGGTCTGGAGAGGAATGTGGAGGAGTCAGGCAGTTTTCTCAAAACAAACTCCGCACTTCTCCTTGCTCTCAGAACCAGTCTTAAAGGCACAGAACTCAATAAACAGCAAAAACAGAACACACGATTAGGGAAACAAGCATCATAAAGTCTCCCTGGGATACACAGACTTCTAGAGCTCTGCCCAGAGCCAACGGGGTGTAATGGTTTTAATTTAGTAAAACCAGGCAGAAACACCAATTCATGTAGGGGTTTTAGTTTTAATATTTTTGTGGGAGGGAGAGATTAGGAGAAAAATAAACAAAGCAGGCTTAAGCTTAAAAATGAACAAAAAATAGTTTTATTAACACACATTAAGAATAGAAAAGAAGAAATTTGGGAAAAAAACCCTAAAACAGAATGAAACTTCAAAAACACACTTCTTTCCTCTTACAAACTATTAAGTTCCTTATTGAACAACTTTCTTATTGAACTTTCTTATAGAAAGACACAACTTAGGATTTTCAGTCAGTTTCACTGTTATGTCGACATAACTACACATTATTTTAGGAGAAGAGTCCTTCTAAAATATTTTATGAAGATGTTTGCTACAAACAAAATAGTCCAGTCCCTTTAATGTCACACATCTGCTGCCGCCCCGAGTTTTCACAGACTGTAATGTTCTATTCGCAGAGCTTCTCAGTGTATCTGGGGTATTATTTATGAAAACTTCTTCTGATCTAAAATGATCTTTGTCTCAAAAGGCTGAGACCTCCTTTTTGACCCAGGAGCAGGGGTTTCAAAGTTCCCAAATAAATCTCTATTACACCAGTCCTTAATTTTCATTAGAATAGCATTCTACTCAAATAATACTAAGATGCTGTAAAGAATAGTTCATTTCTTCATCATTTACCTTAGAAAAGTCCGGTTAAAAATGTCCACTTCTTCAATCCTATTCCAATATTATTAGTTCTTTCACTTCTCATCTAACTGACTTCATGCAGTGTCTGTTCCATGTACCTTCTGGGTTTTTTTTCCTTTCTTCTTTCTCTTGAGGAAGAATTGTGCTTTAAAAGTTCTGTGTTGCTAAGAAGGGGTTAAATTTGCCCAGGCTTGCAAAGGCCACGTGCATGCGCCGGGCTGCAGGGCTGAAGAAAAAATGCAAGGCCGTGCTGATAAAAGAAAGCTGGTAAAGGTCCTTTTTTCCACCTCTCGGTCTCATCTAGGGCAGTCCAGCTCAGAGTTGTTATGGAGCTGCAGGCTTGCTTTCTCCGCTGCCAGCGGTGATTAAGCTGGGCCATGTTTTGGCCCCTTCTGCCGTGGTGTGAGCACATGGCCCCGCACTGCCGAGCTGCAGCTGCCCCTCTCCCCTGCCAGCAAGTGAGGGAAAGGGGCTCAGCCGGGCCAAGCCTTCCCTGTGTGGGCAGCGGCCCTCTGACCCCCGGCCAGGCCCAGCCCGGCCCCCCAAAAGGGCAGCAAGGCCCGACCCGTGGCCGCCCGCCTCCTCCAATGTTCCCTCATTGCTGATCCTAAAGCAAGAGAGTGGGCTGTCATCAACAGATTAGTTTTAAATGTTCCTTCCAAAGTGGCACAGACACTTCTCATTGGTCAACTTAGCTGTCAATATCCCAGCCTGCTTTGGATAGGTCCTTGTGCTCCTCCCCTCAACCTACACTACAGTTAGGGCAGGGAAAAACATTTTACATTTCTCTATATCTAGAAAACAAAATTGTGCCAACCCATGCTACAGGGAAAGTTCAAAAAAGAACAAACACAAACAAAAGAATCCAACAACAACAACCACCAAGAAAAAGACCACTCTTCCCCCAGCAGAGCTGCTCCCTCCTTCAGTACTTTCAGCTGCACTAACACACAGCACAGGAGACTGCGAGCAATGACCATTCCTCGGGAACATCTGCTGCACAAGCAGCCTAAGGACAGCCTAGTGAAAGGACTCTTCTCATCCCAGTGGAGAAAGGCCCCTTGGCTTCCTTTCTTACCTGCTTTCTTGCTTGCTTGCTTTCTTGGAATCAGCTGCATTTACACTCCCAAACTCAATGCCTCTCCACCTCAACCGTGCTGCACAATTGCTACAAACACCAGCACCCACCCAAAACTGCCTCTTGCTTGCCCACCCCCTACTCCAAGAGCCCAAAACACCCCATCCTGCCAGTGCAACCCCTACCCATCCCAACTTTCACAAGACCTCTCACACCGCAATCCTGACATTACACTGCTCCATGCCATGCCACACCACACCACACCAGACCACGCCACCTCTTCAGGCCACCAAGTCCCCTGTAACCAGGCCGTGCATACTTCCAGCCATTCCAGGGCAGACGCAACTTTTCTGCCCACTCTGGCCCAGGGCCCCACCACCCTCCCAGGGAACAAGTCCATCCCCACATCCCAGCTCACTTTGCCTCCAAGCAGCATCAAGACATTGCCTGTGTCCTGTTCCTGCCGGCCCTTGCCCAGAGGCTCTCCCAGCAACCACTGCCCCTGCTCTTCCATGCTCTGGCCCACAAGCTGCAAGTTCATTTGCTCCCTGGGCCACCGGCCCAGCCCCAAGCCAGGGCCGGGCCCTTTCCCAAGACCTCTGCGGTCACCGCAATGCTCGCAGCTCTGAGGCAGCTGCAGCTCCAGGAGCCTTTGCACAGCACTCCCGGGGATGCCCAGCCTGCCACTCTTGGCCTGTCTGTGCAGGGCAGGGGCCTGCACTCCATCATCCTGCTGCCTCCCTCCTAGCTCGGCCTTGGTGTCTCCTCTAGGTGCTGCCAGCACTCTTGGGGTTGGGCCAGGAGTGGCACAGTCCCAGCCTTCCCCTCTCTGGGACATCACCATGCTGGCAGCTCCAAGGTTCCCCTCTCTGGGACATCACCGTGCTCTACTCTGCAGCCGGGAACAATGGCCTGTCCTGGAGCCTTTGGCAGAAGGTGCCTGGGGAGACTCGGGGCCGACCACTGGGATTCTGGAGCCGAAGCTACAGAGGTTCCGAAGCCAACTCCACTCCAACAGAGAAGGAAATCTTGGCCACCTGTGAAGGAGTTGAAGCCGCCTCAGAGGTGATTGGCACAGAAGCACAACTCCTGCTGGCACCTCGACTACTGGTGCTGGGGTGGATGGTTAAAGGAAAGGTTCCCTCCACCCATCATGCCACTGACGCCACGTGGAGCAAATGGATTGCCCTCATCACTCAGCGCCCACATTGGAAACCCAAATGGCCCTGGGACTTTGGAGATAATTACAAACTGGCCGGAAGGTGAAAACTTTGGTCTCACAGACGAAGAGGAGCAGGAACAAGTGACACGTGCCCAAGAGGGTCCGCCATACAACACAACAGCAGCACCAGCACGTCACACAGCACCAGGAAGCCATGGAAAAGTGGGAAAAACGGGAATTCCGAGAGGGAAGTGGTGGGAATTGTGAGGGGGATTGGTGGGGATTGGGAGGGGGAGGAATTGTGAGGGGAATTGTTGGGAATTGTGAGGAGGAGGAGGAATTCTGAGGGGAATTTGTTGGAGATTCTGAGGGGAATTGTGAGGGGAATTGTTGGGAATTTTGAGGGGAATTAATGAGAATTGTGAGGGGAATTGCGAGGGGGAATTGCGAGGGGGAATTGTGAGGGGAATTGCGAGGGGAAATTGTTGGGAATTTTGAGGGGAAATTCTTGGAAATTGTGAGAGGAATTGTTGGGAATTTTTTGACGGGATTTGATTGGAATTGTGAGGGGAATTGTTGGGAATTTTTTGAGGAGATTTGTTGGGAATTCTGAGGAGGAATTGTTGGGGATTTCCTGAGGGGATTTGTTGGGAATTGTGAGGGGAATTGTTGGGAATTTTTTGAGGGGATTTGTTGGGAATTGTGAGGGGATTTTTCGGGAATTCTCCTGGAACATTCCAGACCCTTTCCTGGAGTTCGGCCTTGGGCTCTGAGAGGCAGCTCTGGCACAGCAACACCAGCGAGGCGGTGCGGGAACGCAGATCCCCCAGATCCACCTGAAGAATCTGGAATTTTGGGAAAAATTGGGAATTTCAGGGAAAAAATGGGAATTTCAGGGAAAAAATCAGGAATTTTGGTTAAAAAATTGGGAATTTTGCGAAAAAAATCAGGAATTTTGTGTGGGATTTGGGAATTTTGGGGCTTTGGGGGGGATTTGGGGGCACAGAGACAGGAATGAGGAGGCCTGGGAGTGGAAATCCCATAGACCTGCCTGAAAAATCTGGATTTTAGGGTGAAATTCTGGGAATTTTGGGGAAAAATTGGGAATTTGGAGAATTTCAGATGGGATTTATTGGGAATTTTGGGATTTGGGGTGGAAATTTGGGGATTTTGGGCAGGATTTGAGGGATCTGGGGTGGGATTAAGTGAATTTTTGGGGATTTGGGAACTCAGGGATTTTTTTAGTGGGGGGAATTTTGGGGAATTTGGGGATTCCTCACCAGGGCATCTCTGGAGTCGGGAATTCGGGAGAGCTCCCAGAACAGGTGGAAGAAGAGGCAGGAGACGGCCGGGGCGGTCACCTGGGGGACAAAAATGTCACAAAAACCGGACACAAACGGATAAAAATGTCACAGAAATGGACAAAAATTTTCACAAAAATGGACAAAAAGGTCACAGAAATGGGCAAAAATGGACAAAAAGGTCACAGAAATGGACAAAAATTGTCACAAAAATGGATAAAAATGACAAAAAATGGACAAAAATGTCACAGAAATGGACAAAAACAGCCAAAAGTGTCCAAAAACTGACAAAAATGAACAAAAGTATCACAGAAATGGCCAAAAATAGACAAAAATGTCACAGAAATATACAAAAATGACAAAAATGGCCAAAAAACCTGACAAAAATTACCATAAATGGCCCCAAAATATTACCAAAAAGGACAAAAAAGTCACCAAAATGAATTTTTTTAAAAAAGTGAAAATGACCAAAAATGTCACCGAAACTGAGAAAATTGTCACCAAGATGGAAACAAATGACCAAAAATGACCAAAAATGGACCCAAAATGTCCCCAAAACATCCCAGAATGTTCTGGAAGTGTCCCCAGGTGTCCCCAGCTGTGTCCCAGGTGTCCCCAGCTGTGTCCCCAGGTGTGTCCCAGCTGTGTCCCAGGTGTCCCCAGCTGTGTCCCCGCTGTCCCCTGTGCTGGCACCTCCCCAGTGTCGAGGGCGTGGCGCAGGAGCCGAGAGAGCGGCACAAAGAGAGACCAAGGGGTGAGGTCATGGTCACTGCGGGGACACGGGGACACTGGGGGACACTGGGGACACTGGGGACACTGAGGGGACAGTGGAAACAATGGGGACAGTGGGGGGACCTCGGGGATAGTGGGGACAGTGGGGACATTGGAGGGACATTGGGGACACTGAGGGGACATTGGGGACAGTGGGGACAGTGGGGACATTGGGGACATTGGGGACATTAGGGACAGTGGAGGGACCTTGGGGACAATGGGGACGGTGGGGACATTGGGGGGGCATCGTGGACAATTGGGACATTAGGGACAATAGGGGGACATTGGGGACATTTGGGGCCACCCCCACCCTCATTCCCAAATGTCCCCAAATGTCTCCAAGCCCCCCGATGTCCCCAAATGTCCCCAAACGTCCCCAAGTGTCACCTGAACAGAGCCCAGAGTCTCCCCAGCGTCGCCACCAGCCCATAAACGTCCTCCTCATCTGGGGACCCCACCTGGAATGGGGACAAGGACACCAAATGTCACCAAATGTCACCAAGCGTCACCAAAATGTAAAAAATTGTCACCAGAATGGCACCAAAAGGCACCAAATGTCACCAAATGGCACCAGAATGTCAAAGAGTGGTACCAGAATGGCACCAGAATGTCAAAAAATGTCCCCAGATGGCACCAAATGTCACCAGATGTCCCCAAATGCCCTCACCTGGAGCACTGCTGTCACCTGGAGGTGGCACCTGTCCCCCAAATGTCCCCAAATGTCCCCAAATATTCCCAAATGCCCTCACCTGGAGCACTGCTGTCATCTGAAGGTGGCACCTGTCCCCCAGGCTGTCCCCAGTGCCCTCAGCTGCAGGATGTGTGTCACCTGGAGGTGACACCTGTGCCCAGGCCGTCCCCCAGCCGTGCCCGGGCGATGTCCCCGAGGTGCCCCAGCACCAGCTCCGGGTGCCAGAGGCAGTGCAGGGCGCGGGAGGCGGTGGAAAACTCTGGGAACAGCTGGGAATGGCAGCGGGAAATGGGCAGGATCCGCTCCAGAACCTGCTCCAGGAACTGGGAACGGACACCGGGTAAACGGGGATGGACTGGGATGGACTGGGATGGGACTGGGAGCATGGGAACAGCTGGGAATGGCTGCGGGAAATGGGCAGGATCCACTCCAGAACCTGCTCCAGGAACTGGGAACGGACACCGGGTAAACTGGGAGGGACTGGGATGGACTGGGAAGGGACTGAGATGGGACTGGGATGGGACTGGGATGGGACTGGGAGGGACTGGGATGAACTGGGAGGGACTGGGATGGGACTGGGATGGGATTTTGGGGAACTGGGAGTTTCTATACTGGTCTGTACTGGTCTATACTGGTCTGCACTGGTCCATACTGGTCCGTACTGGTCTCTCACCTTGTCCATCCGAGCCGAGCGCTGCATCCCCAGCTCCAGGTGCTGCAGCAGCTCCAGCAGCACCGACACCACTGAGAACTGGGAAACACACAGGAAAAAAACTGAGAAAACCAGGAAAAAAACCAGGAAAAAACCCGAGGAAAACACAGGGGAAAAACGGGAAAATCAAGGGGGAAAAACATGTTGTGGGCTTTCCCCAACATTCAGGTGGTTTTAGAGTCTTTTTGCCCTCTGCAAAGCTCTGAGCCAAACGGATGAAAGAGACGGAGCCTTCAAGTTCTGATTTTTCAAGGTTGCATGCTTTGTTTATTTTTCTTATCTTACAATTTTCTCAGTGCCCAACAAAGATGTTTGCAGCTCCCTGGACATCTGACGACTCCTCCTGAACTGGGCTGTCGTTAACTTTTATACTAATTGATACGTACTCTTTATTTACCATTAATTGCCAATACCTATCACTTATACTAAACAGGTCATCTCTACTTTGACCCAATCTCCTTAAACTACTTCGTGCCAACATCACTGCTGAAATGGAGTGAGGGAAGAAGAAAGAAGAAGCAGGAGACAACACCCCAATTTCTCCATCTTGCCCCCATTCACTTCAATGCTAGAAATCTAAATTTACTGTTTTTTCACCCAGCGATAAGCTAAACTACAATCTTTCACACTCTTGTGGCCTGCAACCCCTCTCGCAGTGCAGGAAGACTTTCCCATGGACTGAGATCAAAGCCAGTGTCTCTCTGAGCTCTGGGCTGGGGTCCCAGACACCCCTGTCCAGGTCTCTGACCCTCCAGGGCAGCGAAAGAAATGCCCTGGACTCCAGCAATGCCTGACCCTCCTTCCTCCCCAGGGAGCCTCTTCCCAGGAAGGGGGGAGCCCCCCACCGCCCAGCACTCTCCAGCTCAGCCCCCCCTAGAGCCAGGCCGCCCTCTCAGCCCCACGAGCCCTGAGCCAAGCGGGGATTGGCAGGCGTCTTGGCCACAGCCACCACAAAGAAATTGAGTTTCAAACCTCTGACAAGAGGAAAAGGACCAGCAAAACCTCAGCTCAGGGCACACTTCAGGGAATTAGTAAGCAAGGTCCCCAGGAAAATGCTTTTGCAGGTGCCGGGCTCCATCGGCGCTCGTCACTTTGGAAACATCACCTCCTAAGGGCACAGGAGCAGGTGATTCCCAAAGGTGGGAAGCCAAGCAGGCCAGGCAGAAGGCTGGCTTGCCTGAAGAGGCATCTTCTCTGGGAAAGAGGATGGAAAAGGAAGCTGTGTACCCAGTGGAATCCAGGTCAGGAGAAGAGGACACAGATCTTTCTTGCCACCAAAGGCAGAAATTTGGTGTGGTGAAAGCTCATCTGGAGATGAAGGTGGCCAGAAATGTGGGGCACAATAAAGCCAGTGGTTTCAAAGACATGAACGGAAAAATCATTGTAAAAATAACATGGTCCCTTTCCAGGATGTGGATAGTTACCTCACAAGCAGGGACAGAGACACGGTTCAGTGGTTGAATGCATCCTTTGCCTCTGTCTTCAACACTCGTCTCTCCATCTTCCCGCTGGAAAACCTTGCATTGCACCAAGGGACACTGCATGGTCCTGGAAGAGGGCAAGCCCTGCTCAGCAGCAACCAAACCACCCCGTTGGATTCACGGCATTCCCATCTAAAGCCAACACGTGCCAGCTGTTGGGAGGAAAGGAACCCTATCCCAGGCAAAAGCAGAGCAGTGGGAGCAGCATGAGTGGCCTTTGGCAAATCCTGATTTATTTAGAACTGAGGCTCTGCAGAAGTCAGGGAGCTGCTAACAAAACAACTCTTGCAGCCTGCCACAGGCATTTCAGGAGAGCTCCCCAGCAAGAGAGGAACTTGGAGTCCCTTTGTCTCTGGAGGATCTTTCAGGCACTGGGTAGTGGGACTTTCCAGCTGGTAATGCTGCAGCATCCTGGAAGCTGTGGACTTGACGCTGCTGGCACCAGCACTGTTCCCGAGGTGACAGGGCTTACTCCAGGATAGGATTCATCGACCCAGGCTGAGCTCCGGTTCGTACTTCCAGGCCTTTTTCTGGCCACGTCCATCTTCAGGCATCAGCCAGCTCCACTGATCCCTGAGGCGGGCGGGGCCGTGACGTCACAAAGGGTCCACGCGCTGGCGTGAGGCAGGGCTGTGATGTCACCCAGCTGTCCTGGCCACAGCACTGTGACATCACGCCAAGCCTATATAAGCCGCGCCAGCATCAACAGCTGCCAGTGCAGCCGCCATGGCACGTGCCGGAGCCATGAGTGACGGTGGTGTCCTGCTAGCTGCACTTGTCCTGCTGCTGGCCGCCGTGGCTGCCTGCTGGGCCCTTGGCCACTGGCAACCACGGAGGCGGCAGACATGGACCGCCAAGAGGAACAATGTTCCCAGAGGCTGGCCCAGAGGCTCACGGAGGAACCGAGGAGCCCCTGCGGCTCCCAGGCGCTCCAGACCTCGGGCCACCCCTGGCAAGCGGCCACGTGCTCCCGCAAGCCCCCTGGACTTGTCCTGCTGCTGCCGCCCCTGCGTGGCAGCGGCCCAGGAGCTGCAGGAACTGATGCTGCTGCACTGGGCTCGCAAAGGGACACGTGTGCCGCTCTACACTGGGATGTGGCAGGCCTTGTGGAAAGAACTGGAGAAGCTGGTGAAGCCGGGCCACCTGGCCTGCTGTGGCTCCTTCAACTCCTCCCAAAGCCTCCATCCCTCCAAGAGGCTGCTCCCAGCAACATTCTCCATCCCTGCGAGAGCCTCGACCCTTGCACGGATGGCACAGCAGCGCACACCCGCCACCCCTGCAGGAAGCTCAGGCTGTCAGAGACCCTCCATCCTGCCAGGAGCCTCTGCTGTCTCTGACAACCTCCATCCCTGGCAGAGGCTCAGCGAGACCCGTCCGCCTGCAGAAGGTGCAGAGCCCGTGGACACGTCTCCCAGCTCCCTTGGACTCACGGACTTCAACAGCCCGGGCACAACCCTGACCCTCAACGTGGCCAGGGAGAGCCCCGAAGTCCAAATGGGAGCCCAGCCCGATGCAGGGGAGCCTTCTCACGAGCAGCTGGAGCAGCAGCAAGCGTCCGGGAGCCAGCAGTTGTCATTCCACAGCTCCCAGGACGCTGTGCTGGCTGTGCCGGCTGTGCCAGCAGGCAACAGCCTGAGCCTGGTGGTGGAGACCATCCTTGAGACACCAAGGAGGATCCTCCACCTCCAGGAAGCTGCCCCACAACAGTCCTGGACTACCTCCAAGGCCTCTCGAGGAGCAGGTGAGATCTCCTCAGGAGCTGTGCTGAGGCTCCCCTGGGGCATCCCCAGGCCAGGCCAGGCCAGGGCCCCGAGAGTACCCTAGTCCCTGCCTGTTCCCGGTGGCTCTGATGCCACGGCTTCAAAAAACCCTTCTCTGGTTGGCAGCTGCTCCTGGGACTCCCCTGTACCAAGGCTCGGGCTGCAGCGCCGGCCGTCCTCGACAGCTGAGTGCAGCCCACGAGGCCGGGAACAGCAACGGTGCCGCCCTGCCCCGCTGTCCTGCGGCTCCCGCAGCCGCCTCTGCGTGCTGCCTTGCTCCGGCTCTGCCTCTCGCCAGCCCCACGGCTGCAAGGCGGTGCCCACTGCCCGGCATGCAGCAGCAAGCAGGTGAGAGCAACGTGGCCCATGCTGGCCCGGCCCCCTCCCCTGGCGGGTTTCTTCCCTTGGGGGGGTTCCTGGGCGCAAGGCTGATGCCTGGGTCCCGGCTGCAGGGCAAAAGAAGGAGCTGCAGGACCTGTACCAGCGGGGCCGGCAGCTGGGGAGCGGCGGCTTCGGCACCGTTTTCTCAGGCATCCGCCTCTCGGACGGGAGCCCGGTAAGCGGCCGGGAGGCCCGGGTATGCGAGAAGGGGCACGGGTGGGGCGGGGCAGGGCTCCATCTCAGCCCCCCTCTCTCCATGGCTTGCAGGTGGCCATCAAACGCGTGGCCCGGGAGAGCGTCCTGCAGTGGGTCGAGCTGGTGAGTGAGCGGGACCAGCGGGACAGAGCGGGCCATGGCGCCAGTGCATCCCCTGGGTGGGAGGAATCCCCATGGCCAGAGAGGCTGCCCAAAAGGGCCCTGGGGCATCCCAGGCAGGGGCAGCGCGGCCACAGGGCAGCAGCAGGCCTGCTGGAGGTCTTGTCTCCTCCTCGCAGCCCGACGGCACCCGTCTTCCGATGGAGATCGTGCTCATGGAGAAGGTGCGCTCCGGCTGCTACAACATCATCCAGCTGCTCGACTGGTTGGAGCAGCCTGACGGCTTTGCGCTGGTGATGGAGCGTCCAGAGCAGTCGCAGGATCTCCTGGAATTCCTGCTGGAGCGGGACGTCCTGTGCGAGGAGATGGCGCGCTGGATTTTCTGCCAGGTGCTGGAGGCCGTGCGGCACTGCACCGCCTGCGGCGTCCTGCACCGGGACATCAAGCTGGAGAACCTCCTCGTGGACCCAGAGAGCGGCGACGTGAAGCTCATCGACTTTGGTTGCGGCACCTTCCTCCAGGAACAGGCCTACACGCAATTTGCCGGTGAGCCATAGCCCGGGCCCTGCTCCCGGTGCCAGGCACTGCTCAGCCCCATTCTCTCCTGGGCTGTGGGTGCGTCCCTCAGCCTGCTGGCGCCTGTGCTGTGGCACGGGGCAGATGCTGGGGCCCGGGAGCCGGCTGCCGGCCCTGCCGACACAGGGGGGCTGCAAAAGCCAGGCCATGGCCCCTGGGCTTGGCAGGCCCACAAGGGGCTGCTCCCCTGGCCTTCTCTGCCTTGTCGAATGGCTCCTTGACTTGAGCTGCTCGGATGGGCGAGGCGGGGGGGCCTGGGGGGAAGTTGTGGCAGCCGGTGCAGCCCCTGCCTCTGCCAGGAGGCTGGCGCCAGGCTCTGGGAGCCAGCGGCCTGCGCCTGGACTGTGCCGCCTGTGTCCCCTAGGAACACGCGTGTACAGCCCACCTGAGTGGATCTGCCTCGGCTACTACCACGGCCATGCAGCCACTGTCTGGTCCCTGGGCGTGCTGCTGTACGTCATGGTGTGCGGGAGCCTCCCCTTCCAGGAGGACCGTGACATTGTGTGGCAGCAGCTCTTCTTCACACGGCAGCTCTCTGCAGGTTGGTATGTGGCCTCCAGCAGGCAGGCTTTGGCAGATGGCGGCGCGCGGCCCGGCCTGGCCCTCAAGCGGCTCCGCTGGGGCCTGCCCTCAAAAGCTGGCCTTTGCGGGAGGCGGCCCGTGCCGACGGGGTCGGCCAGGCACACGTGGGTGAAGGACGTGGCCGTGCCCCGCTGGGCCGCTCTCCCGCACAGGCCAGAGCCCGTCGGGAGGCCGGCGCGCCTCTGAGCACACGCAGCACGGCCCGGGCCCTGCTGGTGCTGGGAGCCGCTGGGCGGGAGCCTTCTCCAACTGACCGGCGCTTTCTGCCTTCTCTCTCCCCAGAGTGCCATCATCTCATCTGCTGGTGCTTGTCCAAGCACCCTGCGCAAAGGCCACAGCTGCAGCAGCTCTTGCTGCACCCTTGGGTGTGGGGCAAGCGCTTTGGATGCCTTGCCTGAGCCCCTGCAGCACCCAGTGAACCCAGTCCCACACCGGACTCAAAAACTAAAACACCCCCAATCTGTAGGCGAGTGTAGGGACCGAGATGAGACATCTCTGGAGTCCAGGGCAGCTCTTGAAACATGGGCTTTATTGCACAGTTCCTCGGTGCAAGAGCTTTGCTTACGCTGCCGGCCACAGCTCAAAGCGTGCCCGAACAAAGAGGCCTAAGTTCTCGTTCGCGCCACATTCTGAACCCTAAAAGCTCCTTTCCAGACTCCTTTTCCCTGCCACCTTGGCAGGGCCCCTCCCCCTTAGACCCTTGGCATCCCTTGGTCTGTTAGGGAGATTGCTCAAACAACAGGGCTCTTGCCTTCAGCTAACTCGCTCACTGTCTCCCGGCTGGGCATCCGATATCTCAAAGCGTGCTTTCATTTCTATATCGCTTGGAGGTTTCATGCTCTTAGAATCTTCTCCCAAGCAATGGTAGTTGTAAGGCTTTCCCGTTTCACCCTCTCCAACCCAAACCCACAGAGAATAAAACAACCACCAACTCATTCAGGGCTGTCAAGTCTGGTCCTTGTCAGCAACTTCAGCGAAAGAAACCTCTCGGGAAAAGGGGTAATCAAGAGTGTTCCCTTCAGTGTTCTCCGGGGATGACCACTTGGCCCTCACGGCTTGCCCTGAAATGGCGGCTCCTCCCTCACGCTGGCGCTCCTCATGAGGGGACCTTGGGGCTCGGCGGCCAGCGGAAATGGTCCCCAATGGCCTTGAGCTGCTGTGGGAACCATGGCAGCCCCGGGGAGGGAGGGAGGGAGGGGCTCTTCCTGGTGACCTGGCACTTGCCTCCTGCTCTGTGCCAAGGGCTTTCTGCCTGCGGACCTGGGGGAACGCCCTCCCTGAGCTCAGCCCCACAGCCACTCCTTCCCACAGCTCCTTGCAGACAGCATCCGCTACAGACGCCTCCCCTGCTGCCATCCCTTGGCCAGGGGCCTCGGGGCTCATGCCTGGCCCTCCTTCCTCCCCAGGGAGCCTCTTCCCAGGAAGGGGGGAGCCCGCCACCGCCCAGCACTCTCCAGCTCAGCCCCCCCTAGAGCCAGGCCGCCCTCTCAGCCCCACGAGCCCTGAGCCAAGCGGGGATTGGCAGGCGTCTTGGCCACAGCCACCACAAAGAAATTGAGTTTCAAACCTCTGACAAGAGGAAAAGGACCAGCAAAACCTCAGCTCAGGACACACTTCAGGGAATTGGTAAGCAAGGTCCCCAGGAAAATGCTTTTGCAGGTGCCGGGCTCCATCGGCGCTCGTCACTTTGGAAACATCACCTCCTAAGGGCACAGGAACAGGTGATTCCCAAAGGTGGGAAGCCAAGCAGGCCAGGCAGAAGGCTGGCTTGCCTGAAGAGGCATCTTCTCTGGGAAAGAGGATGGAAAAGGAAGCTGTGTACCCAGTGGAATCCAGGTCAGGAGAAGAGGACACAGATCTTTCTTGCCACCAAAGGCAGAAATTTGGTGTGGTGAAAGCTCATCTGGAGATGAAGGTGGCCAGAAATGTGGGGCACAATAAAGCCAGTGGTTTCAAAGACATGAACGGAAAAATCATTGTAAAAATAACATGGTCCCTTTCCAGGATGTGGATAGTTACCTCACAAGCAGGGACAGAGACACGGTTCAGTGGTTGAATGCATCCTTTGCCTCTGTCTTCAACACTCGTCTCTCCATCTTCCCGCTGGAAAACCTTGCATTGCACCAAGGGACACTGCATGGTCCTGGAAGAGGGCAAGCCCTGCTCAGCAGCAACCAAACCACCCCGTTGGATTCACGGCATTCCCATCTAAAGCCAACACGTGCCAGCTGTTGGGAGGAAAGGAACCCTATCCCAGGCAAAAGCAGAGCAGTGGGAGCACCATGAGTGGCCTTTGGCAAATCCTGATTTATTTAGAACTGAGGCTCTGCAGAAGTCAGGGAGCTCCTAACAAAAAAACTCTTGCAGCCTGCCACAGGCATTTCAGGAGAGCTCCCCAGCAAGAGAGGAACTTGGAGTCCCTTTGTCTCTGGAGGATCTTTCAGGCACTGGGTAGTGGGACTTTCCAGCTGGTAATGCTGCAGCGTCCTGGAAGCTGTGGACTTGACGCTGCTGGCACCAGCACTGTTCCCGAGGTGACAGGGCTTACTCCAGGAAAGGATTCATCGACCCAGGCTGAGCTCCGGTTCGTACTTCCAGGCCTTTTTCTGGCCACGTCCATCTTCAGGCATCAGCCAGCTCCACTGATCCCTGAGGCGGGCGGGGCCGTGACGTCACAAAGGGTCCACGCGCTGGCGTGAGGCAGGGCTGTGATGTCACCCAGCTGTCCTGGCCACAGCACTGTGACATCACGCCAAGCCTATATAAGCCGCGCCAGCATCAACAGCTGCCAGTGCAGCCGCCATGGCACGTGCCGGAGCCATGAGTGACGGTGGTGTCCTGCTAGCTGCACTTGTCCTGCTGCTGGCCGCCGTGGCTGCCTGCTGGGCCCTTGGCCACTGGCAACCACGGAGGCGGCAGACATGGACCGCCAAGAGGAACAATGTTCCCAGAGGCTGGCCCAGAGGCTCACGGAGGAACCGAGGAGCCCCTGCGGCTCCCAGGCGCTCCAGACCTCGGGCCACCCCTGGCAAGCGGCCACGTGCTCCCGCAAGCCCCCTGGACTTGTCCTGCTGCTGCCGCCCCTGCGTGGCAGCGGCCCAGGAGCTGCAGGAACTGATGCTGCTGCACTGGGCTCGCAAAGGGACACGTGTGCCACTCTACACTGGGATGTGGCAGGCCTTGTGGAAAGAACTGGAGAAGCTGGTGAAGCCGGGCCACCTGGCCTGCTGTGGCTCCTTCAACTCCTCCCAAAGCCTCCATCCCTCCAAGAGGCTGCTCCCAGCAACATTCTCCATCCCTGCGAGAGCCTCGACCCTTGCACGGATGGCACAGCAGCGCACACCCGCCACCCCTGCAGGAAGCTCAGGCTGTCAGAGACCCTCCATCCTGCCAGGAGCCTCTGCTGTCTCTGACAACCTCCATCCCTGGCAGAGGCTCAGCGAGACCCGTCCGCCTGCAGAAGGTGCAGAGCCCGTGGACACGTCTCCCAGCTCCCTTGGACTCACGGACTTCAACAGCCCGGGCACAACCCTGACCCTCAACGTGGCCAGGGAGAGCCCCGAAGTCCAAATGGGAGCCCAGCCTGATGCAGGGGAGCCTTCTCACGAGCAGCTGGAGCAGCAGCAAGCGTCCGGGAGCCAGCAGTTGTCATTCCACAGCTCCCAGGACGCTGTGCTGGCTGTGCCGGCTGTGCCAGCAGGCAACAGCCTGAGCCTGGTGGTGGAGACCATCCTTGAGACACCAAGGAGGATCCTCCACCTCCAGGAAGCTGCCCCACAACAGCCCTGGACTACCTCCAAGGCCTCTCGAGGAGCAGGTGAGATCTCCTCAGGAGCTGTGCTGAGGCTCCCCTGGGGCATCCCCAGGCCAGGCCAGGCCAGGGCCCCGAGAGTACCCTAGTCCCTGCCTGTTCCCGGTGGCTCTGAGGTCACGGCTTCAAAAAACCCTTCTCTGGTTGGCAGCTGCTCCTGGGACTCCCCTGTACCAAGGCTCGGGCTGCAGCGCCGGCCGTCCTCGACAGCTGAGTGCAGCCCACGAGGCCGGGAACAGCAACGGTGCCGCCCTGCCCCGCTGTCCTGCGGCTCCCGCAGCCGCCTCTGCGTGCTGCCTTGCTCTGGCTCTGCCTCTCGCCAGCCCCACGGCTGCAAGGCAGTGCCCGCTGCCCGGCGTGCAGCAGCAAGCAGGTGAGAGCAACGTGGCCCGTGCTGGCCCGGCCCCCTCCCCTGGCGGGTTTCTTCCCTTGGGGGGGTTCCTGGGCGCAAGGCTGATGCCTGGGTCCCGGCTGCAGGGCAAAAGAAGGAGCTGCAGGACCTGTACCAGCGGGGCCGGCAGCTGGGGAGCGGCGGCTTCGGCACCGTTTTCTCAGGCATCCGCCTCTCGGACGGGAGCCCGGTAAGCGGCCGGGAGGCCCGGGTATGCGAGAAGGGGCACGGGTGGGGCGGGGCAGGGCTCCATCTCAGCCCCCCTCTCTCCATGGCTTGCAGGTGGCCATCAAACGCGTGGCCCGGGAGAGCGTCCTGCAGTGGGTCGAGCTGGTGAGTGAGCGGGACCAGCGGGACAGAGCGGGCCATGGCGCCAGTGCATCCCCTGGGTGGGAGGAATCCCCATGGCCAGAGAGGCTGCCCAAAAGGGCCCTGGGGCATCCCAGGCAGGGGCAGCGCAGCCACAGGGCAGCAGCAGGCCTGCTGGAGGTCTTGTCTCCTCCTCGCAGCCCGACGGCACCCGTCTTCCGATGGAGATCGTGCTCATGGAGAAGGTGCGCTCCGGCTGCTACAACATCATCCAGCTGCTCGACTGGTTCGAGCAGCCTGACGGCTTTGCGCTGGTGATGGAGCGTCCAGAGCAGTCGCAGGATCTCCTGGAATTCCTGCTGGAGCGGGACGTCCTGTGCAAGGAGATGGCGCGCTGGATTTTCTGCCAGGTGCTGGAGGCTGTGCGGCACTGCACCGCCTGCGGCGTCCTGCACCGGGACATCAAGCTGGAGAACCTCCTCGTGGACCCAGAGAGCGGCGACGTGAAGCTCATCGACTTTGGTTGCGGCACCTTCCTCCAGGAACAGGCCTACACGCAATTTGCCACAGCCCGGGCCCTGCTCCCGGTGCCAGGCACTGCTCAGCACCATTCTCTCCTGGGCTGTGGGTGCGTCCCTCAGCCTGCTGGCGCCTGTGCTGTGGCACGGGGCAGATGCTGTGCCCCGGGAGCCGGCTGCCGGCCCTGCCGACACAGGGGGGCTGCAAAAGCCAGGCCATGGCCCCTGGGCTTGACAGGCCCACAAGGGGCTGCTCCCCTGGCCTTCTCTGCCTTGTCGAATGGCTCCTTGACTTGAGCTGCTCGGATGGGCGAGGCGGGGGGGCCTGGGGGGAAGTTGTGGCAGCCGGTGCAGCCCCTGTCTCTGCCAGGAGGCTGGCGCCAGGCTCTGGGAGCCAGCGGCCTGTGCCTGGACTGTGCCGCCTGTGTCCCCTAGGAACACGCGTGTACAGCCCACCTGAGTGGATCTGCCTCGGCTACTACCACGGCCATGCAGCCACTGTCTGGTCCCTGGGCGTGCTGCTGTACGTCATGGTGTGCGGGAGCCTCCCCTTCCAGGAGGACCGTGACATCGTGTGGCAGCAGCTCTTCTTCACACGGCAGCTCTCTGCAGGTTGGTATGCGGCCTCCAGCAGGCAGGCTTTGGCAGATGGCGGTGCGCGGCCCGGCGTGGCCCTCAAGCGGCTCCGCTGGGGCCTGCCCTCAAAAGCTGGCCTTTGCGGGAGGCGGCCCGTGCCGACGGGGTCGGCCAGGCACACGTGGGTGAAGGACATGGCCGTGCCCCGCCGGGCCGCTCTCCCGCACAGTCCAGAGCCCGTCGGGAGGCCGGCGCGCCTCTGAGCACACGCAGCACGGCCCGGGCCCTGCGGGTGTTGGGAGCCGCTGGGCGGGAGCCTTCTCCAACTGACCGGCGCTTTCTGCCTTCTCTCTCCCCAGAGTGCCATCATCTCATCTGCTGGTGCTTGTCCAAGCACCCTGCGCAAAGGCCACAGCTGCAGCAGATCTTGCTGCACCCTTGGGTGTGGGGCAAGCGCTTTGGATGCCTTGCCTGAGCCCCTGCAGCACCCAGTTAACCCAGGCCCACACCGGACTCAAAAACTAAAACACCCCTAATCTCTAGGCGTGTGTAGGGACCGAGATGAGACATCTCTGGAGTCCAGAGCAACTCTTGAAACATGTGCTTTATTGCACAGTTCCTCGGTGCAAGAGCTTTGCTTACGCTGCCGGCCACAGCTCAAAGCGTGCCCGAACAAAGAGGCCTAAGTTCTCGTTCGTGCCACATTCCGAACCCTAAAAGCTCCTTTCCAGACTCCTTTTCCCTGCCACCTTGGCAGGGCCCCTCCCCCTTAGACCCTTGGCATCCCTTGGTCTGTTAGGGAGATTGCTCAAACAACAGGGCTCTTGCCTTCAGCTAACTCGCTCACTGTCTCCCGGCTGGGCATCCGATATCTCAAAGCGTGCTTTCATTTCTATATCGCTTGGAGGTTTCATGCTCTTAGAATCTTCTCCCAAGCAATGGTAGTTGTAAGGCTTTCCCGTTTCACCCTCTCCAACCCAAACCCACAGAGAATAAAACAACCACCAACTCATTCAGGGCTGTCAAGTCTGGTCCTTGTCAGCAACTTCAGCGAAAGAAACCTCTCGGGAAAAGGGGTAATCAAGAGTGTTCCCTTCAGTATTCTCCAGGGATGACCACTTGGCCCTCACGGCTTGCCCTGAAATGGCGGCTCCTCCCTCACGCTGGCGCTCCTCATGAGGGGACCTTGGGGCTCGGCGGCCAGCGGAAATGGTCCCCAATGGCCTTGAGCTGCTGTGGGAACCATGGCAGCCCCGGGGAGGGAGGGAGGGGCTCTTCCTGGTGACCTGACACTTGCCTCCTGCTCTGTGCCAAGGGCTTTCTGCCTGCGGACCTGGGGGAACGCCCTCCCTGAGCTCAGCCCCACAGCCACTCCTTCCCACAGCTCCTTGCAGACAGCATCCGCTACAGACGCCTCCCCTGCTGCCATCCCTTGGCCAGGGGCCTCGGGGCTCATGCCTGGCCCTCCTTCCTCCCCAGGGAGCCTCTTCCCAGGAAGGGGGGAGCCCGCCACCGCCCAGCACTCTCCAGCTCAGCCCCCCCTAGAGCCAGGCCGCCCTCTCAGCCCCACGAGCCCTGAGCCAAGCGGGGATTGGCAGGCGTCTTGGCCACAGCCACCACAAAGAAATTGAGTTTCAAACCTCTGACAAGAGGGAATGGACCAGCAAAACCTCAGCTCAGGGCACACTTCAGGGAATTGGTAAGCAAGGTCCCCAGGAAAATGCTTTTGCAGGTGCCGGGCTCCATCGGCGCTCGTCACTTTGGAAACATCACCTCCTAAGGGCACAGGAACAGGTGATTCCCAAAGGTGGGAAGCCAAGCAGGCCAGGCAGAAGGCTGGCTTGCCTGAAGAGGCATCTTCTCTGGGAAAGAGGATGGAAAAGGAAGCTGTGTACCCAGTGGAATCCAGGTCAGGAGAAGAGGACACAGATCTTTCTTGCCACCAAAGGCAGAAATTTGGTGTGGTGAAAGCTCATCTGGAGATGAAGGTGGCCAGAAATGTGGGGCACAATAAAGCCAGTGGTTTCAAAGACATGAACGGAAAAATCATTGTAAAAATAACATGGTCCCTTTCCAGGATGTGGATAGTTACCTCACAAGCAGGGACAGAGACACGGTTCAGGGGTTTAATGCATCCGTTGCCTCTGTCTTCAACGCTCGTCTCTCCATCCTCCCGGTGGAAAACCTTGCATTGCACCAAGGGACACTGCATGGTCCTGGAAGAGGGCAAGCCCTGCTCAGCAGCAACCAAACCACCCCGTTGGATTCACGGCATTCCCATCTAAAGCCAACACGTGCCAGCTGTTGGGAGGAAAGGAACCCTATCCCAGGCAAAAGCAGAGCAGTGGGAGCACCATGAGTGGCCTTTGGCAAATCCTGATTTATTTAGAACTGAGGCTCTGCAGAGGTCAGTGAGCTGCTAACAAAAAAACTCTTGCAGCCTGCCACAGGCATTTCAGGAGAGCTCCCCAGCAAGAGAGGAACTTGGAGTCCCTTTTGTTACCTCCGCTGAGGCGTAGCGACCTGGTTCCAGGAACGACACAGCAGCCACACCCAGGCTGCTCGGACCACTATCTCACAGACACCAGTGTGGTGGACGGTTAATGGTGTTTATTAACTGGTTACATGGGGTTATAACACCTCTGTTTGCTACATCACATCCATCTGCTTACTTTACAAGTTAGGTGTTGCTTAGCTTATCAAGGACACTGACCAACTAAGAATTGAGGGAGGGGTTCTATCTGCCCGTACAACGCGATATCTTCCGATCGCCTGTCCCTAATCTCCCACATTCCCCCCCCTCCCATGACTAAGTAAAAAAGTATAAAAGTATAAATGTCGTAAAGGTATAAATGTTATAAAAGTATAAATGGTATAAAAATATAAATGTTATAAAAGTATAAATGTCATAAAAATATAAAAGTTGTTAAGGTTAGTATAATAGGATTCAAAAGTGGTATAAAATGTTAGTAATAAGCGCACTTCACGATAATTGCATGCGTTCGACAAGTAGGATGTCGACTTTCTCTAAACGGCTTCTAACAAACGACACTAACTTGTTCAAAATGCAAGGCCCAAAAATCAGTGTCAGGAGTATCATGGTGAGAGGGCCTATTAGGGTGGAAACAAGGGTGGCCAGCCATGGGGACTGATTGAACCATGACTCGAACCATCCTCGTTGGGCCTCTCTCTCTCTCTTTCTCTGGGCCAGTCTTTCTCTCAGTTCAGCCATGGAGTCTCGCACGACTCCAGTATGGTCTGCATAAAAACAACATTCTTCTCTCAAGGCAGCACACAGGCCTCCTTGCTGCATGAGCAGGAGGTCCAGTCCTCGCCTGTTCTGCAGGACGACTTCTGAAAGCGAGGAGATAGATCTTTCCAGAGAGGAGATGGATTTTTCAATTCTCAGTAAGTCTTCGTCGATTGTCATTTGCAGCTGAGAAAGTCTTTGATGTTGGGTCACGAGAGCTGAAACCCCTGTGGCTGTGCCAGTGGCTCCTAGGCCAAGGAGCATTGCAATGGTTATACCTGTTATTACTTCTCTTTTGCAGAGCTGGATGGTTTCTTCTAAAAAGCGATACATTTCTTCTTCTTGGTGATACAGGACTCTAGGAACAATCAGAACTTGGACACAAAAGTCAGCAAGGTTATTGAATTTGCCAAGGTACACACAGGGGGTTATTCCAATTTGTTGACAAACCCACATTCCTGATAGGAACGGAACTGCCCACTTGTCAGTCTTTTGACTAGGTTGGATGAACTCAGCACAGATATTTCCCTTCTGTTTTGCTGCGGTTACACTGCCAAAGCATTTGCCTCGGCCTGTGACTTGGCTCAGGGTAATTTCCCTCCGGGGGGTGTCCCACTTACAGTTATGTGGATTGTTTGCTGCAGAATATTCAAAAGGAGCATCAAGGGCGACATCCTCATAAAAAGGAGGTTCTGCGTTATAACATAACCAGCATGATTTTGTAAAGTTTGGATTGGATTGGTTCAATGACAAAAAGGTAGCATTTAACACACTAAGAAACAGATTGTAAGGAGCTGATTTAGGTTTTTGGTAAATGGCTAAAGGACTGGATGGTGAGGAGGTACCAAGTGTGGCCTCTCTCCTGTGTCTGCGTGCTGCGAGATTCTGATAGGGTTTGAATGACTGGGGCGCTGAAGGTGGGAGTCTAATAATTTGCATGTTTGCCCAATTTAAATGCCTGGCTGAACTTAAAGCATGCCATTTTTATCTTTTTCCAGTCTGTGAGGGGAGTTCGTTCCTTTTCTGACTTCCCCTCAACCCGAGTAGAAACATAGTTGTTACTGATTTTATATACTGTTACTTCTTCTTTGTCGGAGCCGGAGCCGGAGCCAGAGCCGGCAGCAGAGGACTGGCTGTCCCAGTCCCAGCTGGAGTCCGAATCAAAGTCGGAAGTGGACTGACTGGCTGTTTCCGGGCTCCGGAGCCTTTTGGTCAGGCTCCGACCCCTCCCCTTTCCCTCCGGGCTGGGCCGTCCCTTCTCCTTTGGCCCCCACCCCTTTCTCTCGGGGCTGAGCCGCCCCCTGCACCTGCGCTCCCCCCGCCTCTTGCTGTGGGAGCTTCTCACCTTAGAAAAATGCGCTTTTTGGCAAAGATTAGCTTCAGTTCTCTCTTTGCGCTCTCCTCCCTTTTTCTGCTCGCCCGCCCCCGCGTTAGCAAACGAGCTCCCTTTGTTTTCGTTGGCAACGAGCCCACTATCAGCACTAACTTGAGGCGCATAAGGTGGAGGTCCCTCCCCCGCTTTTTCAGCATTCCTAGCTTCTTCAGCTAGACCGTTGTAAAATGACCGCATCTGTGTTATCTCTTTAATGAGCGACCTTGAGCTTGGGGGTCCCGAAGCGAGCTCTTGATTTTCTGAGCCTGAGCCGATGCATTCGGCCGAACTGGCTTTATCATCACACTGAATATTTTCACTAACATTCAGATTGCATTCTTTACCACTCTGAAAATTCTCAACAACAGTTTCCTCTGAGAAAGTTTGCGTCGCTGCTGCAATACCCAATTGGGGGGAAACTTTTAAACAATTTCGAGCAGCTCTCCAGGTCTCTTGTTCATGCAAAGCCTTCTGTAATAAATCTACGACCCTTCCCCATGCCTTAAGATTTTTCCAAGAGGCGGAAGACATTGCGTCTTCAGCAAGAGCCTTAGTACATTGATCCCAAACATCTGGGTGGAGAATTTCCACCGAACTCTCAATGATACTAAGTTGCAAAAGACTCGTCACTGCGAGGGTAAAATCTTTTGCTTTACAATCAATTCCCCACTGCTTATGAATCTGAGATACGACCTTCACGGGGGCTTCCATCTTCCTCGCGGGTCCGGAGGTGTCCCTCCCGCCGAGCTGGAACAGCCGCTCGGCCGTCGTTCACCCATCCAGGCGACTCCCGTTCTCCCGGGCAACTCCCGGGGCTTCGGCACCACTTGTTACCTCCGCTGAGGCGTAGCGACCTGGTTCCAGGAACGACACGGCAGCCACACCCAGGCTGCTCGGACCACCAGCTCACAGACACCAGTGTGGTGGACGGCTAATGGCGTTCATTAACTGGTTACATGGGGTTATAACACCTCTGTTTGCAACATCACATCCGTCTGCTTACATTACAAGTCAGGTGTTGCTTAGCTTATCAAGAACACCGACCAATTAAGAATTGAGGGAGGGATTCTGTCTGCCCGTACAATGCGATATCTTCCGACCACCTGTCCCTTATCTCCCACACCCTGGCCAAGGGATGGCAGCAGGGGAGGCGTCTGTAGCGGATGCTGTCTGCAAGGAGCTGTGGGAAGGAGTGGCTGTGGAGCTGAGCTCAGGGAGGGCGTTCCCCCAGGCCCGCAGGCAGAAAGCCCTTGGCACAGAGCAGGAGGCAAGTGCCAGGTCACCAGGAAGAGCCCCTCCCTCCCTCCCCGGGGCTGCCATGGTTCCCACAGGAGCTCAAGGCCATTGGGGACCATTTCCGCTGGCCGCCAAGCCCCAATGTCCCCTCATGAGGAGCGCCAGCGTGAGGGAGGAGCCACCATTTCAGGGCAAGCCGTGAGGGCCAAGTGGTCATCCCTGGAGAACACTGAAGGGAACACTCTTGATTACCCCTTTTCCCGAGAGGTTTCTTCCGCTGAAGTTGCTGACAAGGACCAGACTTGACAGCCCTGAATGGGTTGGTGGTTGTTTTATTCTCTGTGGGTTTGGGTTGGAGAGGGTGAAACGGGAAAGCCTTACAACTACCATTGCTTGGGAGAAGATTCTAAGAGCATGAAACCTCTAAGCGATATAGAAATGAAAGCAAGCTTTGAGATGTCGGATGCCCAGCCGAGAGACAGCGAGCGAGTTAGCTGAAGGCAAGAGCCCTGTTGTTTGAGCAATATCCCTAACAGACCAAGGGATGCCAAGGGTCTAAGGGGGACGGGCCCTGCCAAGGTGGCAGGGAAAAGGAGTCTGGAAAGGAGCTTTTAGGGTTCGGAATGTGGCGCGAACGAGAACTTAGGCCTCTTTGTTCGGGCACGCTTTGAGCTGTGGCCGGGAGCGTAAGCAAAGCTCTTGCAGCGAGGAACTCTGCAATAAAGCCCATGTTTCAAGAGCTGCCCTGGACTCCAGAGATGTCTCATCTCGGTCCCTACACTCGCCTAGAGATTGGGGGTGTTTTAGTTTTTGAGTCCGGTGTGGGCCTGGGTTAACTGGGTGCTGCAGGGGCTCAGGCAAGGCATCCAAAGCGCTTGCCCCACACCCAAGGGTGCAGCAAGATCTGCTGCAGCTGTGGCCTTTGCGCAGGGTGCTTGGACAAGCACCAGCAGATGAGATGATGGCACTCTGGGGAGAGAGAAGGCAGAAAGCGCCGGTCAGTTGGAGAAGGTTCCCTCCCAGTGGCTCCCGGCACCCGCAGGGCCCGGGCCGTGCTGCGTGTGCTCAGAGGCGCGCCGGCCTCCCGACGGGCTCTGGCCTGTGCGGGAGAGCGGCCCGGCGGGGCACGGCCACGTCCTTCAGCCACGTGTGCCTGGCCGACCCCGTCGGCACGGGCCGCCTCCCGCAAAGGCCAGCCCTTGAGGGCAGGCCCCAGCGGAGCCGCGTGAGGGCCACACCGGGCCGCGCGCCGCCATCTGCCAAAGCCTGCCTGCTGGAGGCCACATACCAACCTGCAGAGAGCTGCCGCATGAAGAAGAGCTGCTGCCACACGATGTCACGGTCCTCCTGGAAGGGGAGGCTCCCGCACACCATGACGTACAGCAGCACACCCAGGGACCAGACGGTGGCTGCATGGCCGTGGTAGTAGCCGTGGCAGATCCACTCGGGTGGGCTGTACACGCGTGTTCCTAGGGGACACAGGTGGCACAGTCCAGGCGCAGGCCGCTGGCTCCCAGAGCCTGGCGCCAGCCTCCTGGCAGAGGCAGGGGCTGCACCGGCTGCCACAACTTCCCCCAGGCCCCTCCGCCTCTCCCATCCGAGCGGCTCAAGTCAAGGAGCCATTCGACAAGGCAGAGAAGGCCAGGGGAGCAGCCCCTTGTGGGCCTGCCAAGCCCAGGGGCCATGGCCTGGCTTTTGCAGCCCCCCTGTGTCGGCAGGGCCGGCAGCCGGCTCCCGGGGCACAGCATCTGCCCTGTGCCACAGCACAGGCGCCAGCAGGCTGAGGGACGCACCCACAGCCCAGGAGAGAATGGGGCTGAGCAGTGCCTGGCACCGGGAGCAGGGCCCGGGCTGTGGCTCACCGGCAAATTGCGTGTAGGCCTGTTCCTGGAGGAAGGTGCCGCAACCGAAGTCGATGAGCTTCACGTCACCGCTCTCTGGGTCCACGAGGAGGTTCTCCAGCTTGATGTCCCGGTGCAGGACGCCGCAGGCGGTGCAGTGCCACACGGCCTCCAGCACCTGGCAGAAAATCCAGCGCGCCATCTCCTCGCACAGGACGTCCCGCTCCAGCAGGAATTCCAGGGGATCCTGCGACTGCTCCGGACGCTCCATCACCAGCGCAAAGCCGTCAGGCTACTCGAACCAGTCGAGGAGCTGGATGATGTTGTAGCAGCCGGAGCGCACCTTCTCCATGAGCACGATCTCCATCGGAAGACGAGTGCCGTCGGGCTGCGAGGAGGAGACAACACCTCCAGCAGGCCTGCTGCTGCCCTGTGGCTGCGCTGCCCCTGCCTGGGATGCCCCAGGGCCCTTTTGGGCAGCCTCTCTGGCCATGGGGATTCCTCCCACCCAGGGGATGCACTGGTGCCATGGCCCGCTCTGTCCCGCTGGTCCCGCTCACTCACCAGCTCGACCCACTGCAGGACGCTCTCCCGGGCCACGCGTTTGATGGCCACCTGCAAGCCATGGAGAGAGGGGGGCTGAGATGGAGCCCTGCCCCGCCACACCCGTGCCCCTTCTCACACACCCGGGCCTCCCAGCCGCTTACCGGGCTCCCGTCCGAGAGGCGGATGCCTGAGAAAACGGTGCCGAAGCCGCCGCTCCCCAGCTGCCGGCCCCGCTGGTACAGGTCCTGCAGCTCCTTCTTTTGCCCTGCAGCCGGGAACCAGGCATCAGCCTTGCGCCCAGGAACCCCCCCAAGGGAAGAAAGCAGCCAGTGGAGGGGGCCAGGCCAACACGGGCCACGTTGCTCTCACCTGCTTGCTGCTGCACGCCGGGCAGCGGGCACCGCCTTGCAGCCGTGGGGCTGGCGAGAGGCAGAGCCGGGGCAAGGCAGCACGCAGAGGCGGCTGCGGGAGCCGCAGGACAGCGGGGCAGGGCGGCACCGTTGCTGTTCCCGGCCTCGTGGGCTGCACTCAGCTGTTGAGGACGGCCGGCGCTGCAGCCTGAGCCTTGGTACAGGGGAGTCCCAGGAGCAGCTGCCAACCAGAGAAGGGTTTTTTGAAGCCGTGGCATCAGAGCCACCGGGAACAGGCAGGGACTAGGGTACTCTCGGGGCCCTGGCCTGGCCTGGCCTGGGTATGCCCCAGGAGAGCCTCAGCACAGCTCCTGAGGAGATCTCACCTGCTCCTCGAGAGGCCTTGGAGGTAGTCCAGGGCTGTTGTGGGGCAGCTTCCTGGAGGTGGAGGATCCTCCTTGGTGTCTCAAGGATGGTCTCCACCACCAGGCTCAGGCTGTTGCCTGCTGGCACAGCGGGCACAGCCAGCACAGCGTCCTGGGAGCTGTGGAATGACAACTGCTGGCTCCCGGATGCTTGCTGCTGCGCCAGCTGCTCATGAGAAGGCTCCCCTGCATCGGGCTGGGCTCCCATTTGGACTTCGGGGCTCTCCCTGGCCACGTTGAGGGTCAGGGTTGTGCCCGGGCTGTTGAAGTCCGTGAGTCCAAGGGAGCTGGGAGACGTGTCCACGGGCTCTGCACCTTCTGCAGGCTGACGGGTCTCGCTGAGCCTCTGCCAGGGATGGAGGCTGTCAGAGATAGCAGAGGCTCCTGGCAGGATGGAGGGTCTCTGACAGCCTGAGCTTCCTGCAGGGGTGGCGGGTGTGCGCTGCTGTGCCATCCATGCAAGGGTCGAGGCTCTCGCAGGGATGGAGAATGTTGCTGGGAGCAGCCTCTTGGGAGGATGGAGGCTTTGGGAGGAGCTGAAGGAGCCACAGCTTCACCAGCTTCTCCAGTTCTTTCCACAAGGCCTGCCACATCCCAGTGTAGAGCGGCACACATGTCCCTTTGCGAGCCCAGTGCAGCAGCATCAGTTCCTGCAGCTCCTGGGCCGCAGCCACTCAGGGGCGGCAGCAGCAGGACAAGTCCAGGGGGCTGGCGGGAGCACGTGGCCGCTTGCCAGGGGTGGCCCGAGGTCTGGAGCGCCTGGGAGCCGCAGGGGCTCCTCGGTTCCTCCGTGAGCCTCTGGGCCAGCCTCTGGGAACATTGTTCCTCTTGGCAGTCCGTGTCTGCCACCTCCGTGGTTGCCAGTGGCCAAGGGCCCAGCAGGCAGCCACGGCGGCCAGCAGCAGGACAAGAGCAGCTAGCAGGACACCACCGTCACTCATGGCTCCGGCACGTGCCATGGCGGCTGCACTGGCAGCTGTTGGTGCTGGCGCGGCTTATATAGGCTTGGCCTGATGTCACAGTGCTGTGGCCAGGACAGCTGGGTGACATCACAGCCCTGCCTCACGCCAGCGCGTGGCCCCTTTGTGACATCACGGCCCCGCCCGCCTCAGGGATCAGCGGAGCTGGCTGATGCCTGAAGATGGACGTGGCCAGAAAAAGGCCTGGAAGTACGAACCGGAGCTCAGCCTGGGTCGATGAATCCTTTCCTGGAGTAAGCCCTGTCACCTCGGGAACAGTGCTGGTGCCAGCAGCGTCAAGTCCACAGCTTCCAGGACGCTGCAGCATTACCAGCTGGAAAGTCCCACTAGTCAGTGCCTGAAAGATCCTCCAGAGACAAAGGGACTCCAAGTTCCTCTCTTGCTGGGGAGCTCGTGATTTATTAAAGAAATACTGTACTTATCTAGTATCGATACCCAACTGTGACGGACAAAAACTCTCTAACAGTTTAAAGTTAGAAAGTGTATGTTTATTATGGCCGGGCAGCACGCAGGATAGTTCCCTAGTTCACACTGCGAAATTCACAGGTAATTACAAAATCTTTTATTTACAAAAGTGTTGAATACCCAAAATACAAATGCATATTCATACCCCTGTCACCTCCCATTCCTCGCTTCCTATGCTAATTGGCAAAAAGGCTATTAAGCATATGTACTTTGCTTCTTAAAATGAGTCAGGGGTCTATTCTGGGGAGGGGTCACCCAAAATGAGGAAGTAAGATGAGTCTTCCTTGTCCTGACCTTTCTACCTTTTTAATGCATTCAGGACAAAGGATTCCTTGGTAGAACTTACAGTTTCCTGTGTTCAATGGGTCCTTTAAGCAGGATATCTGCAGCTATTTTATGTCCTATTTACCACATTTTGTTTTTCATTACAAGCACAACTACATAAACATAAACCTGACAAGAAATGTGTTACAAGGTCCGGGGTAGCTTATCTAAGATCCGGCTTCTGTTAACTGTGAACAAATATTACCTATCTACTTTAGGCTAATTCAGCAATTTATTCTCTTAACTTTCCTAAAAATCCTTAGTTCCTCAAAATTAACTTCTCAGGCTATCATTGTCTTTTAACACATATTTGCACTAAGCTGTAGCTTAAACTTGGTAAGGAAAAGCTTAGATTTTCTTTATTCAGAGCAGTGTGGAATAAATGGTGTAGGAACAGCCACAATCTCAGATGTAAGAACAGCGTGTTCTTGGTCTGAACAGGACATTGTGGACAAGAAAGCACCACAATCCTAATGATTCACCTCTTAGGTAAAACCAGAATGGCTCATGGTGTAAAACTAGCAGGTGATGGAAATAACAAATGTCCCTGGGCTGTGGCAGGAGCCTGGGAGTCAAACACTTGGAAAAAGAGAGCTGACAAAGCCAACCCAAGGTGCAGGCAGGCATTTGGCTGGAGGCAAGAGGGAGCTTGTACTGCCAGCACGGGAAGGGACTCCAGGCACAGGAGCTGGCTGGTGGCAGGAGCAGCTCCTGCTGGCACTGCCAGGGAAGGACTGGCAGCACGCAGGAGCAGCGGGCACATTGCTGATGGACAGCTGTCAAGTTTGAGTGGGCCAACCGAGGGACAAGAGAGGCTGCTGCTTGTTGGAAAAGTACTTTATGGCATGGCCAGATCAGTCTCAGGAAGGTCAGAGTGTCACAGTCCGTGCCATTATGCAAAATGCCTTCCTGCACTGGGTCCCCATGTCCCAACAGAAGCAGCAGCAGCAGCACCCTCAGTACAATGCATTCTATTCATAAATCATCCAATCAGCTACAAACACAATGCTATTCCTGTCTTTTTGCACCTATCCTGGTCTAACACAGTTGTGCCAGAATGGTTGTCATTTCTTACACAAGGCCTACGCCTACAGCCTATCTATTCTGTCTAGCAATGGTAGCAATGCTGTGGTATGTTGATGTTATGTCTAGGATTTAGTTAACTTTGTACAAGGTAATGCTACTGAACTTTAAACTGGACTTTAGGGCTTTTCTATCAACTAGTACAATCTCTTATTTCCTTAAGCCACTTAAGGTGTACTTTTTACTCACCTAAAACTAGAACATACATCCCCCACTTCATGCCTGTGTGACTTTATGTATCTCAGTTTATCCGAGGCTTTCAAACCAACCCCTGAATCCCTTTCTGCCTCTAAGCCTGTGTGCATGGAGTCCTGGGAGATTCCTATCTGGTTTCCACCGGGGCTGGGACACAACTCCATGGGACCCTTCTCTCCTCATTCCCAGGTCTCCACATGGTGCAGGTGGTTTCCAGCTCTGACCTCCTGTCCAACAGAGAATCCATGGATCCCATGGCGCAGCTACGATAGGTGAGATTTCATCTCCTTCCAGCTGGGATCCAGGAGCTTTGCAGTGTCCGACGGTGCCACCTGAATCACCCAGAGGTGCTTGGAATCCAAAGGGACCATGGTGGAACAGATGAAGTTTTACCTGGGACACCTGTGTGGAAGGGCCCCCAAAATAGATGGTCAGACATGGTCAGGAGGCTCTGGAGCACAAAGGTGGATGTGGGCTTGGGGAAGGGGAATTCCCATGGGAATATGGGATTCAGAAGTGGGGGGACTTGGAAATGCAGGAATTCCCATGGAATTTCCATGGCTGGATCTCACTCTCATCTCAGTCACATGAGAATTCTATGGATGGGTCTCCCCACTACCAACTGCCATAGCAAATCTATGGGAAAATGATTCTGGTCCTGCTGGGTCCCAGTGTGCTCTGATCCTGCTCCCAGTGGGTGCCAGTCCTGGGCCCAGTGTATCCCAGTGTCTTCCAGTGGCTGCCGCTGTCTCAGTCCATCCCAGTCTGTCCCAGTCCATCCCAGGCTGTCCCAGTCCATCCCAGGCTGTCCCAGTCCATCCCAGTCCCTTCCCAGCAGCCGCTGCCCTTTCCCAGATCCTGCCCCTCCTGCCCCCACAAGATGCTGCCGGAGCTCAGGGGCTTTGTGTTGGGCTCCGTCTGCCTGGGCTGGGGCTCAGCCTCCCCTGCGTGAGAAGGTGAGGGGGGTCCCCAGGGATCGGGTCCCCCCCGACGGAGCACGTGGGACTCCCCCATGTCCCCCCCATGCCGGGCTCACCCCCTTTTCTCTCTCCACAGCTCCTGACCCAGCTCCTGCTCCCCCCTGGGAGGGGCTTTGGCACAGCCCCCCTGGTACCCCCTGGAATCCCCATTCCTGGGCACTGGGACCCCCTGCATCTCCTTCCCCAGCTCCGGGACCCCCTGCACCCCCTTATCCTGCACTGACACCCCCTGCACCCCCTTTCCTGGGTATCCTCCTCTCCCAGCCCCTGGATGCCCTGTTCCCGTCAGCCCGGGCACCCCCAGACCAGCCCGGGGCACCTCACCCCCAGTCCTCCCTTTCCTGGGAAACCCGACCTGGGCCCGGGGCTCTCCGGCCGCTCTGGGATTGATGATCGCCCGAAGGAAAGGGAGAGCACAGGAGAGAGCGAGAGCAGGAGATCGGGAATCAGGGATCGCAGTGCCCGCGCCCAGTCCTGCTCCGCCGGGGCTGGGACCCGCAGCCGCAGGAAAAAATGGATCCACCGATCGCGGCTCTTCCCCCGCTTCGGGCCGAAGCCAGCGGGCTCCAGGCACAGTTTGAGCGCAGCCCCGAGAGTTCAGCACAGCCCGGCCCGGGGGTCCCGCAGGGCGTGGCCGAGGAGGGTCCCGGGGGATGCCAGGAGGGGATCCAGGGGAATTCCCGGGAATTCCGCCCTGCCCTTCCCCCCGCGCTCCCTCTGCCCAGCGCCCGGTGACGTCACTTCAGCCTCGGGTCGCCATTGGCTGGCAGCAAAGAGCAGCGCCAATGGCAGTGCCGGAGGCGGATCTGGGGGCGGGGCCGGGGCTGTGGGCGGGGCCGCAGCGGAGCAGCGCCGTGGCTCCAGCGCTGGGGCCCCGGGGGGCGGCGAGAGGGGAGGGGGACCCCCGGCACCGGGACTCTTTGATTGCCCATTCCGGAGCACCCAGGGACCCCTAAACCCCCATTCCTGGGCGCCGCAAATCCCCTGAACCCCCATTCCTGGGCACAGGTTCCACCCTGCACCCCCTGATCCGGCACCAACAATCCCTGCACCCCTTTCCCAGCCATCCCGCCTCTCCCTGGCCCCACAGCCCCATTTTTCTTGAACTGGATACCCCCTGGATCCCAATTCCTGCCTTTCCCAGCACCTAGCCCTTTCTTTGTCACTGAGGACATCACTGAGGATCCCTATTCCCAACCATCACGGGTTTCCCTGCACTGTCCGGGGACCCTTGGAGCTCCCTTTCCTAAGTACAGGAATCCCCTTAACCCCACCTATCCCACATCTACCCAGCCTCACCTCTCCCTTTTCTCAACCCTGTGTAATAAATGATCAAGCTCAGTTTCGTAAATCAAAATATAGAATTCTATTTTGAGACTTAAATTCAGTCTCTAACAGCCACAATTAAAAGGAACAGTGTTGAACCCCAGGTTTCGCGCTAAGTTAACACAGAAATGGACCCTATTGCTCCGAATCTGCCCTGTTCACAAAGAGTGTCCAGAGCCACTGGTTTTTATACAGTCCTCCGCTGAGAGTGGAGAGCGACCTAGTGCTCCTGCTTTTCCGTTGCCTCATTAGGTATTCATGTTCAGGTCTCTGGTCAGTTGAATAGGTTTTTGAAGTAAAACAATGTCGTAATTGCTTGGTCTGGGTAGGGCTTTTAGAAATTATAAGACTGGCGGGAACAGATAAGATATATATCTTCTCTTAATCACTGGGTCATTAGCAGGTCCATCTCCGGAGGAGATACGGTGTATCTCACCATCTCTCCCATTTTCTGAGTTAACAGTTGTCCTGATGCTTTTCCCAGCGGGGACCCTCCCTTGTCTCTCAACCCTTGTGTCCCCCTCTTACAGTTCAGTTTTTAACCTCAAATACACTATGTTTAACAGAGCTTAATTGAGACCGAATGCAAATTAACTTTATATTATCGATTATTAAGTATTATATAAGTATTTATATTAATCGATTATTAAGTATCACAATACTTAGCACAAATTAACTTTTGGTTACATATTGACTTATTAAAGAAATATGGGTATTGATCTAGTATCGATACCCAACTGTGACGGACAAAAACTCTCTAACAGTTTAAAGTTAGAAAGTGTATGTTTATTACGGCCGGGCAGCACGCGGGATAATTCCCTAATTCACATTGCGAAATTCACAGGTAATTACAAAGTCTTTTATTTACAAAAGTGTAGAATATCCAAAATACAAATGCATATTCATACCCCTGTCACCTCCCATTCCTCGCTTCGTATGCTAATTGGCAAAAAAGGCTATTAAGCATGTATACTTTGTTTCTTAAAATGAGTCGGGGGTCTATTTTGGGGAGGGTTCACCCAAAATGAGGAAGTAAGATGAGTCTTCCTCGTCCTGACCTTTCTACCTTTTCAATGCATTCATGACAAATGATTCCTTGGTAGAACTTACAGTTTCCTGTGTTCAATGGGTCCTTTAAGCAGGAAATCTGCAGCTATCCGATGTCCTATTTACCACATTTTGTTTTTCATTACAAACACAGCTACATAAACATAAACCTGAAAAGAAATGAGTTACAAGATCCGGGGTAGCTTATCTAAGATCCGGCTTCTGTTAACTGCGAACAAAGATTACCTATCTACTTCAGCTAATTCAGCAACTTATTATCTTAACTTTCCTAAAAATCCTTAGTTCCTCAAAATTAATGTCTCAATCCCCACCACTGGGCATGACCAATCCCATCAAAGGAAGGCAGTGTTATAAATGAGATTCACCAAATTCAGTTTATCAAAAATTTGGAATTTTATTAAGAGACAAAATTACAGTCTCGGTTAGCCACAATCAAAAGGACTGCGTCGAGCCCGGGGTCGCCGCTGGGTGAACTCGGATAGCAGACTCTGTCAGCCTGTTACCCTCCCAAAGTTCACATTTTTGGTCTGCAGCAGTCTCTTTTTATACACTGGATCGTGGAGAGAGGTCCGGGAATGTGACGGTCTTCCCCTCAGGGCACAGGTAGGTGCTGTAATCGGGGTTTGAATAGACCGGTAGAGGAAGACAATGCTGCTGATGTTCGGGTCTGGGTGTGTTATGAAGATGTAAATTTCATCGGAGACTCGTGGAGATGTCTATCTGCAGCAATCATCTTGGTCTCCAGACTTCTATCTTTGGTTTCCGTCGTTCTTTGTATCCTTTTCAGAGATTCCCGGCAGCTGTTGTCTCCTCTCCCTCCTTTCCGGTAAATCCAATCATTTCTTTTCTCAGTGCCTCTGGGGTGTTTCCCCAGTCCGGGGGAATCTTCTTTTGTGCAGTGGCTGGTTTTATCCCGCATGTAAAACTTAAATGTATAACAGGGCAAACTACACAAAACTTATACTAAAACATATATCTCTACAAAATATATATCTCCTTTGACAGAGGATACTACGAATTCCCTTTTAATATACATAATAAATGAGGTAACACGAATTAACTTTAGGACATATATCACAATCCCCCCTCTTTCAAATTCACCAATTTAATTTGTGTTTCTGGTTATAGTCTTTTTTTCTTAATTCAGATAAAAAGCCTCTTAACCATGTCTATTGTTTTTCTATCATTTCTCCAGTTGCCTCACCCCAATAGGTTTTCCCCATGTTTCCCTCCTGTATTCGAGACTCAAAATTCTCTAATACTTGAGCAGCTGTACTTTTTCCTTCCTTTAATTTCATGATTTTTGGAGTGTTCTTAGATAGTCCTCCTGATGCCATTTCGGGGTCCATAGGGAGTGCAGCTATTTGCATTCCTTGGACCACAGAGTGTATTAATCTTATTAGACAGGGTACGAGACAAGGCAAGAAAATCAATCCAGCTACTGAGCACAAGATAAAGAATCCTATCTTCTTCCACCAATCTCCTGCCCCAAATATTTGGTCCCACCAAGAAGCTTGGAGAATCGAGTTCTATCTCTGTATAGGGACGTGGGCCACCTTTTTAATTTCAGCTGCCAAATCTCGGATAGTCTCTCCATAATCATTTATTTCTATGCAACACTCTGAGTCATTGAACTTTCCGCATACACCCCCTTCCTCAGCTAGCAGATAGTCTAAAGCAATCCTATTTTGGTACACAAAAGCTCTCATTTGTGAGTGCTGTTTAGCTAATAATTCCAGGACATCTGAGGTGTGATTAGACACTATCTCCACTACAGCCTGTAGTCTAATTAGCCGGTTCAGTAAATACACTGGGGTCCTATACCCCCAGCTCCCATCCTGAGCCCAGGTGGCTGGTCCATAGTATTCTATGATACGTTGTGCAGGCCACTCTTTTTTTCCCCATTTCTGATTTCCTCCTACTTGTGGAAACTCTTTCTTTATTTCCCTTTTTCTTCTGCTAAGATTTTCATACAAAGGAGCTCCCAGCAGATTGCTACCGGTTCTGGGGAGTGTGAAGAAGGAGGGTCGAATCATTCCCAAAGTACATGATCCCTTCCACTTTCGGGGTAGTTCACTATAAGCTTTTTTCCCGCATATCCAATAGATCCCGCTGGGCGCTTTTCATTTAATGTTTATGCTCTCTGGCTTATCCTAGAAGTCCACTAACTCAGTCAGAAAATAATAAGGGTTGGCATTTACTTTCTTATACCAGCAAAGTCCAGCTTCTTTTATCCAATCGCATCTGTCCTCCTTTGTTTTTCCCTAGTATCCCTGGGGAGGCTCTGGCTGCCAAATTTTAGATTTATTATTTGAATTTACAGTTAGTGTAGATAGGCATGGGGTGTATCCCACTATCTCGTTGTAAACATCCCCTTCCCTGCTTATGCAAATTGTCCCTATGACCCGTTTGTCTAGGGTCCACCCCCCTGGCCGAGATAATGTTTTTAGGATCTCATTATTCCACCTTAGCAACTGCTCAGGGGTCAAACTTTCACCCTTCCAGGGCCACCTTTCTGCTGATTTCAATTCCCCACAAATCCAACAATTCGTTAATCCTAATTCAGTGGCAATCTCCTGCACTAGATCTAGGAAGAGATTTTTACCGGGGGTGGATAAGCTCCAATCGTTAGATTGCTTTTCTAGCTGTTCATATTGTTCGCTCAGAGTTCTCATCCTTTCTTGCTCCATCCTTCTTTTCTTAGCAGCCAACTCTTGTTGTTTAATTTCCAAAGCTACCTTCTGTATTTTATTCTCTGGGTCCAACCCTTCTTCATCTTTTGAAAAACAGAATATCTTATCCAACCCCAAACATACCCTCTCATCATTTTCACCCAGCATATCCAATAGAATTGGCCCCCCAACTGAGGTTGTAGTTTGGAGTTTCCTATTTTGTCCTACCCAGTATGTTTTCCCATTTAGGGTGCACATTCCTAACTTCTTTTTATCATAGCACAACTGGTTAACTTTTAGGTACCCCACAAAGGTGCTTTCCTTCTTCCCTCCAACCTAGACAGTTTTATTGCATTCGTTACAAATAGGAATCAAAGGGAGTCTATTTACCTCTCTTTTCTTCCTAAGCATCGCCATCGAGGGGTAAGATTCATGCAATTTTATCCCCTTCACCAATTTGCCATTTTCCCCCCTTTGTACCGTCGACCTGTTTACTTGCACCCTGGGTTCCACAATTCCATACTCGGCATCTACCGGAGGAATTTCATGGGAATTAATTCCCTTCTCCGCCTTCTCCTTGTGGTTGAGGAGGCCATTCGTGGGGTACACGGCTAGACTCAGGATCATCAGGGTTACCCACAGGCGTATCCCTCTGCCCGACCCTTCGCCCGTTGGGTTGCCTCCAGCGGCGGGGTAGACCATCTTCTTGGCAGCAGGGATATTCTTCCGGGTCCCTTCCAGTACTCCTCTGAGCGTAACGCCTCTTATACTGTTCCCACCTTGTTACTTTAAGTATTGGGGCCCCACAGGGTACTTTCAAGGTCCTCTTACACTCAATTTTGAGTGGTTCCGCCCTTTTATTTAATCCTCCCCTTATCCTGTTAGTAAAGTAATGAAACCACTCAGGAGAATCTAATTCAAATAGCCCCGATTCTGTGGCGATGTATAGGAAAAGATTGGTATTCCGAGACTCTTCTTCAAAGCAAGGTACACATAAATTCCAAGGCCTAGCTCCCCGAACACAATGAGTAACCCAAATCTGCTCACAATACCCGCACTTAAAATGGACAAAAGGGTAGCAGGGGCATCCTGCTTGGTCACAACTTATCCGATAAGCGCTGGTCATTAGGTTCCTCGGTGGATTCTCAACTTCAAATCCCTTGGGGTTGAGGTGATTTTCCACTGTGGAGAGCTGTTTTCGGGTTCAATCTTTTTCACTCGCGATGAGTGAGTCCAGCCTCTTTTTGCTGTCCTTATCGCCGTATCAGTGGTGAGGAGAACAATGAAGGGTCCTTCCTAGTGCGCGGACAACGGGGTTTCTTTCCAGGCTTTCACCAGCACTCGATCCCCTGGTTGGATTTTGTGAATGGCGAAGCCTAAAGGGGTGCTCTGTGTTATTAATCCGCGTCTCTGAAGTTCCTGTAAATTTTTATTAATTGAAACGAGATAAGACTGGATCTGGCAATCTTCTATTTTGGGGTGTCCTATGGGCATCCCGTGCTCATATGGCATTCCATATAGCATCTCGAAGGGGGACAGACCAGATCCAGAGTGGGGCTGTGTCCTGATATTGAGGAGTGCTAACGGAAGACATTTAATCCATGACATTTTGGTCTCTAACATGAGTTTTGATAATTGTGCTTTCAGGGTTTGATTCATCCTCTCTACCTGACCTGAACTCTGAGGATGCCACGGTGTGTGATATTCCCACCTGATTCCCAGGGCTTCTGCTAGATGCTTTATAATTTTGGATGTAAAGTGGGTTCCTTGATCCGAATCTATAGAATCAGGAATTCCATATCTTGGTATAATTTCTTCTAACAACCTTCGTGCTACCGTTTGGGCGGTTGCCCTGGGGCTAGGGAATGCCTCAACTCAATGTGTTAATTGGTCCACTATTACTAACACATACCTGTGTCTTCCTAATTTAGGTAATTCTGTAAAGTCCACCTGAATTCTCCCAAAGGGACGGTATGCTAGAGGGCGTCCCCCTGATATGTTCTTTCTTATTCTAGATTTATTAATTTTCTGGCACACCATACAGCTTTGAACTTCTTGTTTTGCTATTTCAAAGATACCTTTACATCCAAAGAATTTTAGGAACTGTTCTGCTAAAGCCTGCGTTCCCCAGTGTGTTTGTGTATGCAATCTCTTTATTATCATTCGGGCATATGCCCTTGGGACCAGCTCCCATCCATCTGTCAGTTTCCACTTTCCATCGACTAGAGTACCCCCTATCTTTTTGAATTCTTCGATTTCCCTTTCAGTTGGTTGAGGTGGAAATTCTATTGAGTGTTCTGTCATGGTCTCAGGGGTGTTAAAAGCGAGGAGGGCTGCCCTTCTGGCTTCCTGGTCGGCTAAATTATTACCCCTTATTCTGAACTGTAACCCAGCTTGATGACCTTTTACATATACCACAGCAATAGCCTTTGGTTCTCGGATTGCCTGTAGGATTTGTTTTATTAAATCTTCATGTACTAAACTTTTCCCTCGGGTGTTGATGAGTCCCCTCTCTTCCCATATTTTTCCAAAAGTATGCACTACCCCAAAAGCATATTTAGAATCAGTGAAAACGGTACCCACTTTCCCCTTTGATTCTTTCAGGGCTTGTAGTACAGCATATAATTCACAGGCTTGTGCTGACTAAGCAGCACTTAGGGGACTTGCCTTGACCACTTCCTCAGTTTTCCCATCCATTATGGCATATCCTGACTTTCTTTTTCCTTCCACCACCCTGGCTGATCCATCCACAAACCATTTTTCCCCTTCTTCTAGTTCTTCTTCCTCTAGATCCTCCCTGATTTTTGTTTGTAACTCTATTAACTCTGCGCAATCATGCTGGGGTTCTGTGCTGGCTTCCCCGAATAAAAATCCCGCAGGATTCCTAGCTTGGGTAGTTTTCAACTCTAATTCTGGGGCATGGAGAAGAATGGCTTCATATTTTAGTAACCTACCATCGGTGAGCCATTTTTCTGCTTTCTGCTGTAGTATATTCCTTACATTATGTGGGGTATAAACTGTAATAGGAGCCCCAAATGTGATTTTTCTGGCTTCTTCTACCAACAAAGCTACAGCCACTATTGCCTGCAGACAGGTAGGCCATCCCCTGCTTACAGGGTCTAATAATTTGGAAAGATAGGCTATGGGTTTTTTATCACTTGCCCAAATTTGTGTAAGTATGCCAAAAGCTGTATGGCCACTGGTATCCACGAACAATTGAAATGTTTTATTTATGTCCGGGAGACTTAGGACCGGGGCGGTTGCTAGCATTCCTTTCAATTTCTCTAATTCTATGGAATCTTGTTCAGTCCATTTCACCTTTTCTGTTGTTAGTTTCTCATACAGAAATTTTGCCTTTTCACTATAACCCTCGATCCACTGCCTGCAATAACCCAACAACCCCAACAGCTGGCGCACCTGTCTTTTATTTTTAGGAGGGGGTAATTCTAAAATCCCGGCTACCCTCTCAGGGTCTAATCTCTTTTTTCCTTCTACTAACCAATGTCCTAAATATTTCACTTCTGATTCTGTAAATTGTAATTTTTGCTTAGATACCTTTAAACCCCTTTCCCCCAGGAAATTAAGTAAGTTAATAGTACAATCCCTTACTCCCTCCTTTGTTTCCCCAGCTACCAATAAGTCATCAACATACTGTAAGACTTTAATCCCTTCTCTGGGGGTAAATTGACTTAGCAGTTGTTCTAGAGCTTGACCGAACAAATTGGGTGAGTCCACAAACCCTTGGGGAAGGAAGGCCCATCTTAATTGCTGCTTTCTATTGGTGTCAGGGTCCTCCCATTGAAATGCAAAGAAGTCCCTGCAGTCTGTGGCTAAGGGACAGGTCCAAAAGGCATCCTTCAGATTTATGACACTGTACCACACATCCCGTGGGGACACCTTATTAAGAAGAGTGTAAGGGTTAGCAACCACTGGGAATCGCGTCTTTGTTCTTTTATTTATGGCCCTCAAATCTTGTACCAGTCTATAATTTCTATCAGTCTTCTTAATAGCCGATATCGGGGTATTGTGCCTCGACATACATGGCTCTAAAATGCCCTGTTGTAATAAATCCTCAATTATAGGTTTCAATCTTCGCCTCCCTTCCAGAGGGATGGGGTATTGCCTGACCCTTATGGGGTCCTCAGGCCTTTCTATTTCAATAGATATGGGTTCCATGTCCAGTCTCTCAGCTTCTTTCTCTGTATGCCACACCTTGGGATTAATTCTATCCTCATCTTCACAGGTTAGTTTATATATGCTAACTATTATCTGTGAATTCCTTACGATGAGGTTAATACCCAGTGCAATTATTAGATCTTTACCCAGTAGGTTGTAATCTGCTTCTTCGACTAGTAACATGTCTCCCAAACAAATTTTATTATCTGACTCTATTTCTACATTTTTTACTATGGGCACTCTGAATGGTTCCCCTTTTGCTCCTATGACTATCATAGACTCCTTGCTTATCTTACACCCCGGGGGTAACTGCTTAAATGTACTCCTCTCTGCCCCAGAATCCACCAGAAAATCCATCTTTGTTCCCTTGGGTCCTATTTTTAATGTTATCAAGGGCTCTCCTGATGTTATGGACCCCAAAATATATAGCCCCTGACATCCCTATTCTTCTTGGAACATTTTCTCGTCTCTCTTTCTCTTAGGACAGTCCCTTTTTATGTGTCCCTTTTTCTTACAATAGAAACATTCTATTCCTTCTATCCTATTTCCAGAGTTTCCCCTCTGTGAGCGTGGCGGCCCCTTCGGCGGTGCTTTCCTTAAGGGATTTTCTGAGGCTGCCGGATGTTCCTGTTTCTGAGCTTCCCTCACAGCAGCTACCAAAACCCTAGCCTGAATCTTCTGTTTTTCCTCATCCCTCCTCATATAAACTTTCTGGGCTTCCCTTAACAATTCCTGCAATCCCTTTTCCTGCCATCCTTCAATCTTTTCCAGTTTCTTACGTATGTCCTCCCATGATTTTGCCACAAATTGTGTTTTTAACAACACCTCTCCCACAGGAGAATCAGGGTCTGTTCCTGAATATATCTGGAGGCTTTTTCTCAATCTCTCCAACCATTCCGTGGGGGTCTCCTCTTTCCCTTGGCATTCCCCGAAAACCTTACTTAAATTTTGTCCCCTAGGTACCGCCTCTCTGATTCCCTGTATCAGGATATTTCTCATGTCAATCATATTTCTCCTCCCTTCCTCAGTCTGGGCGTTCCACCGGGGATCTTGGCTTGGCCATTTCTGATCTCCAGGGGTGCTTTGGGGGTTTCGTCGCTCCCATTCACGTATCCCTGCCTGTCTAATCATTTCCCTTTCCTCAGTGTTGAACAGAGATCTTAAAATGGCTGTGAGATCCTCATACGAATATATGCTAGTTCCCAGAAATTCATCTAGCCGTTCGGAGACTCCCAGAGGATCATCCATGAGTTTCCCCATTTCCTTTTTAAATGCCCTCACGTCACTGGTATTAATTGGGACGTTTACATACCCAATAATTCCTGGGGCTGTGGGGATCTCCCTTAGAGGGAGAAGATTAGTTCTTTCATTTTCCCCTTCGCCCTCCCCCTCATTCATTTTCTTTAACTGTCTTCTAGTCCTCCTAGCGGGAGGAGTATGTTTAGTCTCTACTGGAACCGTCTGTGGATTAGGGCTAAAGAAAGCGGCCAAGTCCAAATCCTGAAATTGGTCATCTGGCAGTGGTGCGGGGATGTGCAGATTCTGTGTTCCCCCTCCCGAGGGCCGGGGAGCCGGTAGGGGCTCCAGCGGGGGTGGGAGCCCAGCCGGTGGGAAAGGGGTCCCTGGTTGAAGTTCAGGTGGAGGGGCAGATGGGAGAGCCGGGAGTCCAGGCATTCCCTGTCCCAAGGGAGGATTTATTCTCCCAGGGTTTTGCAGGTTATTTGGAAGGGGAGGGGGTGTGGGTATGACATAAGGTGGGGGAAGGTTATCCAAAGGTTCCCATTTATCCCCTGGGACAGGGGTAGGGTCCTTCAATTTCATAGGTAACAACCTAACATCGACCCTTCCCCAAATCTCCGCATATTCTAGCTCCTCCACCTTCTCCTTTCCCTTGACATAACGCAGTAGTGCTTTACACATCCATTCTTCAAATGTTCCAAAGACGGGCCAGATTACATGATCCCGTATTTCCACCCCTCCCCAGATTTCCACACAATAATGCACCATCAGCTGCTTGGATTTCCTTCCTCTCACAGGACATTCCTCCCAATGTTCTAACATCCACCCCAATGGACTCTCGATCGGGATTTCAGGGATTCCTTTACCTGTCTTTTGTTTTGTTTTCCTTGAAGGCTTTTTAGCATTTTTACTTTTTGTTTGCCCCATAGTGTGGGTTTGCCAGGTACTAGCCCTTTTTAGGTGATCACTCCTTCTCAAGGTTTTCCCTGGTGTTTATGAGCTCTCTGTTTCTCCTTACTTCCTCCCCTGGACCACTCCTGGTCCAAGGTTGAAAGGTTTACCAGCCCCCAGAACTCAATGAGGACGTATCCTTCCCTTTCAACCTTCCTGTGACCGATCCCCTTTCCCGAAAAACTCCCTGAGTTTTCTAGGTTTTACGTGTGAGGTGTGTTTATCCCGAAACTTTCGCTTCCCCCGCAGTCGACCACACCCCTCGCGGGGAAGTGGAACTGCGGCTTTGGGGTCCCCACTCACTTCGTGATAGAATCACGTCTCACTTCACACGCTCGGTCACTCCCACTCAACCACGCAATACTTACGATCCTTTTCCTGCGTGGGCTCTTCGTGCACGTAGATTTTACGAGTTGTTTTCCTTTTGCCGCGGCTCCGGAGGTTTCTGTTTCCCGAAAAAAAACCTCCCCGAGTTCCCCGAGAGCTCTGACCTCGCCTATCTCCCTTTTAAGTGTGGCTTTTGTGGCTTTAGTCCGTCGTGTGGTTGATCGTTTCCACCCGTCTCCCCCTTGACTCGGCCAGGCTGCTGAATTCAGCAGGGCGCCTCCTGGTCAGAGACAGGGGTCCCACGGGGGTCCCGATATCACCCCAATCACGTCGGGGTCACCAGAAAATTGTTATAAATGAAATTCACCAAATTCGTTTTATCAAAAATTTGGAATTTATTGAGAGACAAAAATTACAGTCTCGGTTAGCCACAATCAAAAGGACAGCGTCGAGCCCGGGGTCGCCGCTGGGTGAACTCGGATAGCAGACTCTGTCAGCCTGTTACCCCTCCTAAGTTCACATTTTTGGTCTGCAGCAGTCTCTTTTTATACACTGGATCGTGGAGAGAGGTCCGGGAATGTGACGGTCTTCCCCTCAGGGCATAGGCAGGTGCTGGAATCGGGGTTTGAATAGACCGGTAGAGGAAGACAATGCTGCTGATGTTCGGGTCTGGGTGTGTTATGAAGATGTAAATTTCGTCGGAGACTCGTGGAGATGTCTATCTGAAGCAATCATCTTGGTCTCCGGACTCCTATCTCTGGTTTCCGTCGTTCTTTGTATCCTTTCAGGGATTCCCGGCAGCAGCTATCTCCTCTCCCTCCTTTCTGGTAAATCCAATCATTTCTTTCTTAGTGCCTCCCAGGTGTTTCCCCAGGCCGGGGAAGTCTCTTTTTATGCAGTGTCTTGTTTCATCCCGCATGTAAAACTTAAATGTATAACAGAGCAAACCATACAAAACTTATACTAAAACACATATCTCTATAAAATATATATCTACTTTGACTGAGGATACTATGAATTCCCTTTTAATATACATAATAAATGAGGTAACACGAATTAACTTTAGGACATATATCACACAGAGCATTTCCTCAATCGCCTGGCCAAGATCCAGCGCTGGCGATTCCTCCTGCGCAGGTGCATTCTGCGCTGAGCTGGAGGCCGTTGATGCTGCACAGCCGGCACTGCCAGCTGGAGCATGCGGGGCTGAAGTGCCCGGTGCGGATGCAAGAATCCAAACACGTGAGTCAGGCTCCAGAATGTGGCTTTGGGACGCAGAGCTCTACTGCTGCCTTGGATCAAAGATCACAGGAAGCACACAGGAAAAGCAGGCAGAGAATCTTTTGACTTTCTAGGTGCCCCTTCCTAGTAGGCTTGACAATTTCTGTCTCAGAATGACAGAGCATTGTGGGAAAACACTTCAAACGGTCGCTTTTCACGACCTTTTGGAAAAGCAAGGCTAGAACTCTTCTCCTACCTGGTGGGTTGGAGGCTGGGGGCTGCTGCTCCCTGTGGAGCTGCTGGAAGCTGCAGGGCTGCATCCACAGCACCTCCTGGTCGAGTGGAGGCGGCTGCTCCCCGTAGAGCTCCTGCATGCGCCTGCGGGGCCCCTCCCATCGGGGCGGCAGCAGCTGCTCCCCGTGGAAGCCCTGGAAGTGGCAGGGCGGGACCCGGAGCAGCTCCCGCTCAGTGGGCAGCGGCCGCTCCCCGTAGAGCTCTTGGAAGCGGCTCGGCCCCTCCTGCCGGGCCGGCCCCGGCAGCTGCCGGTGCAGCAGGTGGAAGCCGCAGGGCGGGCGCCGGGCAAGCGGCGGCCGCTCCCTGGGCAGCGGCTGGAAGCAAGGGCGCCCATGCTGCTCGTCCGGCAGCGGCCGCGGCCCGGGGAGCTGCAGGGAGACGCAGGGTGGGGGCCTGCGCCCCTCCAGCCCCGCCGCCCGCCGCTGCGTGTTGGCCGCGCTCCGGCGCCTGATGTGGAGCAGGAGGTCGGGGCGGTCGCGGCGGAACCAGGGGTTCCTATAGTGGACCCAGGCCCCGGTATCGCCCGGCGCAGCCGCGCCAGCCCGGCCCGGCACCTTGCGGAAGCCGTAGCGGTTGAGCTGGCGCACGAAGCTGCGGAACTGCGTGGCTCTGAATGCGTGCGGGGCCGGTCCCTGGGCACCGCCCGGCCTGAGCAGCTCCCGCTCGAACAGGGAGCGGTCTATGAGCAGCCCCTGAGCCTCGCTGTCCCAGCGCAGTGAGCGGACGCGGGGGTCATTCGCCAGGCTCCACAGCTTGGCAGGGAAGGTGCCGGCGCGGAGCCCGGCAGGCAGCGGCAGCTGCGCCATGGCGTCCATCGCTGCCTTGGCCACAACGCCCGGAGCGCAACGGCCGCGGCTGCGCCGGCGGCGCGCGGCCTGAGGGGGGCGCTGCGCTCGGCCCCGCGCGTGCCCGGCTCGGCCCCGCGCGCGCCAACCTCGGCCCCGCGCGCGCCCGGCTCGGCGGGGACGAGCGCTCAGAGCCGGCGTGAATCATTGAAAACCGATACAGCCACAGACAAAGACCCTCTAACTAATTAAAGTTAGAAAGTGGGATGTTTATTCACAGGCGGGCGGCACGGGAGTCATCTCCGAAAGACGTGGCCGCCCCGAACAAGGCTCTTTGCTCTCTATTTTCCAAGATCTTACCTACAATACATATGCATAACCCCAGCACCTCCCATCCCCGCTCTCTATTAAAATGAGGCTATCGGTCCTTCACGCTTGTGCAATCCTTCTCTGGACTTGGGTCAGTGGTCTCAAATTGGGTCCGTGGTCTCAAAGGATGAAGTCAGGAGAGTCTTCATCAGGTCTCTGGGACCCTCTGGCCTTCTTCCAACCTTGAAATACTCTCCGTATAGTCTCTGTGTCATGATGCCTTGCAATCAAAGATCTCTTTCTTTCTATTTTTTTTCTTCTTTTCTTTAATCCATGCTGTTTCAATAATTGTGCAACTGAAGTTCATCTCTATAGGCACAGGCAATATTTCTTGAACAGTAGTCAAGTTTGCCTTTCTATGTTGCTGGGATACAACATGTGCCTAAGAGGAAAAATCACATTCTTCCAGTTTGACAAAGTTACAAATGCACAAGTTAAATGAAGTTTTCTTACACAGTTGCATTTGGAATTTTTAGCATCTGAATCAGAGACTTACAGGAGATAAAATCATAAGCTTTCCCCTGGCACTTCTATTTGCCAGTCACATTCTAATGCAGTGGTGCTGCATTAGCTGTGGCTATAGCGATGGTCATCAATGCCACAACTTTCCAGGCTATACCTATTTGATTACCCATTACAATTACAAGCTTTCCTATTTTTCAAAGAGTTGTTATATTATACTTATCATTTATTTTCCCAAGAAAGTTTTCATTTTAGTTCATTGTCGTCACCCAATATAACTTTCCCAATAGAAGCTTCTCAGGAGCTTTCTTCACTCGTGAGTGATGGATCCAGGTGCTTTGTTCCTTGATCTTGATTGTATTAAAGATGATGAGGAGCACTTGGAATGGTCTCTCCCACCATGGTTCCAAAGTTTTTTCTGCAAAAGACTGAATGAATACATAATCCCCAGGCTATACATCATGTACTGGTCCATCCAGTTCTCTGGTTTGAGCCCCAGTTTTATAATTTGCTGCTTAATTTGCTGCACAATTTTGAAATAAAATATGGCCCCCTATCTAAAAACATTGTGGCTGGGACTCCAAAGCATGGAATTATTTCTTATAAGACTGCTTTGGTTACCTCTTGCACTTTGGCAGTTCTGGTAGGGAAAGCTTCCGGCCACCCTGAAAAGGTATCTGTTCATACCAATAGGTATCAGTACCCTCTTTTCCTGGGTAGTACTGAAAATCAATTTGCTATTGCTGCCCAGTACATATCTTTTCCCAGTTTGCCCAAGCTTTGGTTTAGAAATATTTTTGGGATTAGTTTGGAGGCAAATGCTACATTGGCAAGTCACTTATACTTTACAAATTTCTAGTTATAATTCTATCTTTCAAATTATTATACAAATCATCTATTCCCCAATGTGTTTTCTCATGTTCCTCTTTGACTAATGACCATAGCATCTAGAGGGGATCATAACCCTTCCTTTCTTTTTAACTGTAATAGCCCATCTCTCTTGTCTTTTTGGTTTTTTTACTGTGCTTTGGCTTACCTTCAATGGAAATTTGCTCATCTGCAATTAAGGCTGTCTCAACAATTTCAACCATTACCTCACCTTTAGCTGCTTCTTTTGCCTTTCTGTCCACCAGCTTGTTTTCTTCCTCCAATTCAGAGCTCACTTTTTGGTGTGCTTTTATATGCATGATGGCTACATTTTCAGGTAGCTGGACTGCCTCCAGCAGTTTTATTTTCTCTTGTGCATGTTTAATACTTCTTTTCTTCTCAATTCAACAGTCCCCTTTCTTTCCAGATGGCTCCATGAGCATGAACTACCCCAAATGCATTCCTTAAGTCTGGGTAGTTATTAACTTTCTTTCCTTTTGCCAGCTCTAAAGCCCGAGTTCAGGCAGTTATTTCAGCCTTCTGTGCTGAGCTGTTGGTTGGTCATGGTCCAGACTCTATGACCTCTCTGCTCATGGTAACCACATACCCAGCATGCCTTCCACTGATGACACAGCTGCTTCCATCAGTGGACCAGGTCTCAGTATTCTCTAGCAGGGTGTCCGTCAGATCCGGGCAACTGCAGCAGGTGGCTTCGATGGCCTCCAGGCACTCACGGATCACTGGTTCTCCCCTGCTCCCGCTGAGGAAGGAAGCTGGATTCACAGTGTTAGTTACCACAATCTCAACATCATCTCATTCTACCATTATGGCTTGGTACTTCAGGAATCTCTGTGGGGAGAGCCAATGTCCCCCTTTCACTTTTAGGACTGCAGACACTGTGTGGGATACTAGCACGGTCATCTTCTGGCCTAGGGTGAACTTGGGTGCTTCTTCCATGTTCACTGCCACTGCTGCAATGGCTCTGAGGCACCCTGGCCGTCCCTTAGCTGCTGCATGCAGCTGCTTAGGCAACTGCCCTGTGACACGGGCCCAGGTTTTGTGCTGGTATTCCCAAGGCAATCCCCTGCTTCTCATGTGAAAACAAAAAAGAATGGTTTACTCACATCTGGAAGTCCCAGGGCTGGAGCTGACATGAGGGCCTTCTTTAGCTGGTCAAAGGCTCGAGTTGCTTCTTTTGGAGATCCCTGCTCCCTTCCGTGATCAGGGCATACAGAGGTTTAACAAACAACCCATAGTTAGAAATCCACAGTCTGCACCAGCCTGTCATGCCTAGAAAAGTTCTCAGTTCTTTTACTGTCTGGGGTTTTGGGGTCTGGCATATTGCTTCCTTGAGATCCTGCCCTAAGGTTCTTGGTGCAGTACTAACCTCGTAGCCCAAGTAAATCACTGTCTGCTTCACCATCTGGGCTTTCTTCTGGGATATGCGATACCGCTGGAGGCCCAAAAAGTTTCTGAGGCTTACCATCCACTCCAGACATGCCACTTGAGTTTTGGTAGCTATCAGGAGGTCGTCCACATACTGTAACAGTTGTCTTCCTGATGGAGCTTCCCAGGATTCCAGATCTTTTGCTAGTTGTTCTCCAAACAAGGTGGGCATTTTTTTTTTTTTTTATTTTTTTTTTAAACTGCTGCAGAAGCACTGTCCATGTGAGCTGAGTTTTTTAGTCAAATGCAAAAATGTTCTGGCTGGCTTCATGGAGAGGAAGGCAAAAGAAAGCATCCTTTCAATCTAAAACAATAAACCATGTTAGTTCAGGTGTTAAACAAGTTAACAAAGTGTAAGGGTTGGGAAGCACTGGGTATAAATCCTCAGTTATCCTATAAACAGCTATGTTCCATCAGGCTTTTTAGCAGGAAAAAAAATTCAATCACTGGGCTAATCCCTTAACTGTTCTTCAGGGGGTATTGCCTAACTCTGACTAGTTGGTTTTGTTTGGTTGTTGTTTTTTGTGGGGTTTTTTTGTTTGTTTGTTTGTTTTTCAAACTTAACTTGCTCTGAGGGTGCATTCTTTGCTCTCCTGATCTATTATTTTCCTGTAAATCTCACCTTCACTTTTAACTTTAGCCTCATTAGTTATCTACATCAAGCTTAACAATTCCACATATTGTTGGTCCTCAACCTCCAAAGTAATCTTTTTTTTTTTTTTTTTTTTTTTTTTTTTTTTTTTTTTTTTTTTTTTTTTACCTCTAATAGTTCCGATAGATCCCTGCCCAAAAGTGCTGATGGAGCCTTGGGCATATATAAAAACCTGTGAATTCCCAATTGTTTCCCAAGTTTATATTTCAATGGCCTACAAAAACAGGCTTTTTCAGATTGGCCAGTTACCCCTTTTACCATAACATAATCATCCATTATTGGTATTAAAGCTTTATTTAACACTGAATATGTTGCCCCTGTGTTTATCAAAACTTTTTTTTGTTTTGTTTTTGTTTTTCCTTTTGCTTTTTGCTTTTTGTTCTCTAGTTTCATTATAACTAGAGGGTCTCCTAGGGTAAGATCCTCCGGTCAGTCTCAGTTTTTCTTAACATGAGCAACCACTGCCTCCCCGTTGTGATGTTCTCTTCTTTGGTTTGTTTCTGAGTCAGTTATGCTGTAGGAACCTTTGGAGAGGGCTCCTCTTCCTCGCTGTCACTGCTGGGCAGTGGGAGAGATTTAGGAGTAAGTGGAGTAGTCGGACTAGGGGATAAAATAGAAGGTGAAGACGGAGTTGAAATAGAACTAAAGATGGAGTTGAAGCTGGAGCTGGAGTTGAAACAGAAATTGTTTTCCTAAATGTGTTAAAATCTTTGCTCTAAATTGTCACCGAGAAACACAAAGAAATCACACGCAGACAAGAGATTTCTGCAGAGGTTCCTCCGATCCAGCTTCCAGCTGAAAGAGCGGAGAGGAGACCTCCTTGTTTATTCTTTTACTTTTTATACATTTTTGGGTCTAGCAGAAGATTGGCTTTTTGGGGTTTCCACCCCTCAGCCTCAGTGGCCAGACCAATTGTCAGTTACAATTGTTTTCAGGTTAGAAATATGCAAACAAAGGACAAAGAATGAAAAACAAAGGATTTGTTTATATTACTTCTGTGGGAAAGGTAGAAAAACTGCTCTAATATTCTACAGTAACTAAAGATCTGACTCCATTTATGAAAATCAAAAGGCTAATAAAGAAACTCAGAAAAACCAGGGTAACACTACATCAGCTTGATCAAGGAGCTGTTGTTTACACTGGGCACATTCTCTGTACCACTTAGCAGAAGAAAAATAGTAACGTCCTGCACAAATTTTACACTGCAAAAGCACCCAGGCACAGTGACAACCTCTAGATGCACCAAAAGCTGCAGGAGAATTCCCAAAAATACAAGCTATTCCATTCCCTTCTTCTTGACTTTCTAAATTCTCCACGGCCCGTTGCTCCCAATCCAGAGCCACAGTCTCCCAACCGACATCTGATATAAACCTTTTAAATACATTCTCTCATTTTCTCTGTCTATCCACCAGCTTGCTGAATTCACAACCTCCTACAAGTCAAGCCCAAACCACTGAGGTAAAGGAATTCCTTTTATTCATCTGGCCAGATCGAGTTCTCAGACCGAAGGTACCCTTATTTTAATTCCAACAATCTACAAACACAGTCTCCATACCTAAAATCACAACTGAGCTCTTGTCAAGGGTTTCTATTACTTCGTGGCAAACTGCTCTTGTCCTTTGTCTGTCCTCAGTCTATTTCAAAAGCATTCACGCCTCAGCTCTCAGAGGCTAATCAACTCTTCAACCTCAGCATGTGCTGCACTTAAAACTCTTAACACAAGATGGATGTTGCCTGAAAATACAGTTACAGTGAATAACCAAAACACACACACCACAGTCACAGCAGGGAGGGGGCTTGAAGGGTTTTCATACACCCCACTCGCTTAGTTTTTCCCCGGCCGTTTCAGTCTCCTGAAAACGGAACCACGGGTCCAAACTCCTCAATCGCTTCGTGCTGGTAGCACGTCTCAACAAACTCTCTCTCAATTGTTCTCACAGTCAGGACGCATTCACACAGTGTAACAACCACAAATCAGGATTTGCCCTGACAATTGCTAGTCCCGGATTCTAGCAAACTGAGCCCTCTATGGCACAGCAAATGGCAAAATCCCCTTCTGCCAGCAACAACAATCCGAGCCCTCCACGGCCCGGTACAACAGCTTAACAGCTTTGTCTGCTGGCAACCAAGTACAACTGCCCAGATATCAATCAAGCTTGCAAGCACACTACAGAGGCACAAGTTGTGCGTGGGACATCTCCCACCACTTACCAACAGCCTTTCCTGACCATGCCTATGCCTTCCAGGTCAAATCACTTATGACACAAACTCTTACAAAACACAACACACACAGTGCACCAATAATTCTTCCACAGCCTAGACACGCAAACCCACAAAACACAAATCTGTGCACACTACACACACACCTGGCGCACACGGATCCGCAATCAGGATTTTCTGTGACCCACGACGGGACCCTTTGCATCCTAAAACCCAGGCTAGCCGCTTGAATTATGGATGACCAAGGTCCCTTTAAACCACAAACTGACAACAAAACCGGTTGTCCTACTGCTGCTTTGCCCCCACCACGGGACACAGATTATCAAGCCACAACAAAAACCGGTTGCCGCTCCCCACCATGGGACACGGGTTACCAAACCAAGCCAAACCAGGCTCTGCAGAGCTGTCACAACTTAGGCATGCGTTGTGCACGAGATTCTCAGTGTCTTACCAACTGCCTATACCAAAAAGTATACCATTTTTCATATACTATTTTTCAAGTATAAACATACCTTTTTGTAAGGAGTTTTAGTAGTCAGGAGTTCTTGTCTGCTGCTGGATGAACAGGTCGAGCAGCGGAGTCCACTCTTCCAGGAATATCCTGGGGGCGCCCCAAGGGGGTCCTCCACCCGAGCTGGTCCCACAGCCGAGCAGAACCTTCTCCTGCCTGGCTCGCCAAATTGAGTCATTAAAAACCGATACAGTCACGGACAAAGACCCTCTAACTAATTAAAGTTAGAAAGTGGTATGTTTATTCACAGGCGGGCGGCACGGGAGTTATCTCCCAAAGGCGTGGCCGCCCCGAACAAGGCTCTTTGCTCTCTATTTATTTTCCAGGATCTTACCTACAATACATATGCATAACCCCAGCACCTCCCATCCCCGCTCTGTATTAAAATGAGGCTATCGGTCCTTCACGCTTGTGCAATCCTTCTCTGGAACTGGGTCAGTGGTCTCGAATTGGGTCAGTGGTCTCAAAGGATGAAGTCAGGAGAGTCTTCATCAGGTCTCTGTGACCCTCTGGCACTGTCCAAGGTCCTCTGTTTCGTGATTGATTGATACCAAGTCCAGGTGCTGGCCATTGTTCTTACTGGTTTCAATCTGTTCTTATGACACTTCACTTACTCCACTTTTTCTATCAACAAGCTCATAATAGAACAGTTAGCTCTAGCTTGGGCATCTGATAATCATTAACCTACCATTTCCTCATCTAACTTACATCTTGATCAATAGAAATTGCTTCTAACCCTTAGCTAAAATCTTAACTCTTTAAAGTCATGTCTCATCGGGGTGGCGATAATGGGAATAATGGGAATGGGAATAATGGGGATAATGGGGATGGGAATAACGGGGATGGGAATGGGAACAGGAACTGGACACTGCGGTGAGGGTGCGGGGAGCAGGAAAATCCACAGGGAATTCTGGGAGAATGGGGGAAAATCCATGGGGAATTCTGGGGGGCAGTGGAGAAAATCTGCATGGAATTCCATAGGAGGATGTGGGGAGAATCCATGGGGAATTCTGGGGAGTTTTGGAGAGGTTTTGGGGATTTTGGAAAATTTTTTGGAGGTTTTCTAGGTGATTTTTTGGGGATTTTTTGGGGGGACTTTTCTGGGTATTTCTCAGCAATTTTTAGTGGTTTTGGAGGATTTTTTGTGTAGATTTTTGGGGAATTTTTTTTTGGGAAATTTTTAGTGGGTTTTGGAGATTTTTTTTTTTTTTGCAATTTTTGAGGATTTTTCTGGGAGTTCTGGGGGGAATATTTTGTGGTTTTTTGAAGATA
>JBBAXF010000024.1:7965169-8027669 GCA_037837765.1 Delichon dasypus
GAGCATACGTGCTGCACTTGTTGCAAACATGGAAAACAGACAGCCTAGCATCAGCAGCTCAGAAATCACTGATAGAAGCAGAGAAATGCTGCAGGAGCATGTTCGCTTGCTAGAAGAGGTGAAACACACACATATGCTCTGCAGAGTGCAAACCGCTGAAAAGAAGCACACACAACGAGTGCTCTCCATGTTGTTCTCGCAGAGAAGAACTTGTTCCACTTGAGAGCTTCTTCTCTGTCTGGAAGACACCAGAGGATGGGAGCGGGAGGAGAGCTCTGCCCACCCCTCGGTGACAATCGGGGCAGCCTCGGCCAAACCGGGCCCATAGTTGTTACCAGGGGAGATCCCTCCCTGCTCTGGGGTCTCTGGGGAGTTTTTTTTCAAAGTGGTTGATGTTAAGCTGCAACCTCTCCTCCCCCCGGGAGCCAATGGAGTCCGGCTCGGCCTTGGGCGAGGTTCCCCCTGAAGGGGGAGGTGGGGTGTGGGGTGCAGTAGGACCCACTCAATGTTACCTGTTCAGCTGACCAAGAGGAAAAGGGCCTGACCTGAACAAAACTGGGATTTATATGGGTACTGCCCAAAGTCGCATTCAACATTCACCATGGCCAAAGCAGATGCCAATATCTCAAACCAGCTTCTGAGAGGTCCTTGTCCTTTCTAAAACTATTTCTAGGGTCCTGAAAGGGTAATACTTCACATTCCTCCCTAACTAAAAGCCAAACTGTGCGAACCCATGACTGTGACCTTTAGGCTTTGCAGGGCTCAGGCACAGCGGCTGTGACAGAGTCAGGGCTGAGGTCACACTCTGTGGGCTGGGGCAGAGCCCATCCAGAAATGACCTGAGATGGGCTCAAATACAAAGATGGGACCATGGCCAGACCCTCATGTTCTTCAGTCCCACCTCACATCATTGCCAGAGGCATAGAAAGGGACAGGTGACTTCTCAGCATGGGTCCCAGCAACCTGGGTCACCAGAGCCCTTCCCAAAGTGGCAATGGCCCATTACCAGAAGATATCTTCCTGGAGGGAAGATGGGTCATGGAAGAGATAAAGAACACTGCCCCATTTGGTTTTAACAGCTGGCCCATTAAGAGAAGATCCCCCTCAGAGATATGAGGGATGGGTCATGGAAGAGATAAACAACCTGCCCTACCTGGTCTTCACAGACGGTAATAGAATACATTTTTTTTGTTAAATCATGCATTGTAAGACAGAGCTTGAAGCTCCTTGCCCAGGAGACCTCAGGAATTCCACAAGTCTACTGAGATAACAACAGGACTACAAATAAGAACCAAGAGCCTGAAAAACTGTTTACAAACAACGCAAAACTTAGAGGACACACAACATGATGATGGATGCTTGACCAATGAGGAGTCTGGAAGGATGTGTGTGGTTTTTTTCTCCAGGAAAAAAAACCTGACAAGCTGGGGACAGAGTGGCTGGACACTGTCCAGGCAGATAGGGAAATGCAGGGACAGATGGACAGCAGGCTGGACATGAGCTAGCAGTGTGCCCACATAGCCAAAAAGGCCAATGGCTCCTGGCCTGGATCAGGGACAGCGTGGCCATCAGTACCAAGGCAGTGGTTCTTCACTTGTGCTCAGCACTGGTTGGGCAGCACCTCGAGTGCTGTGTCCACTTCTGAGCCTCCCAAATTAGGAAGGAAGTGGATGGACTGGAACATGTCCAGAGAAGGACAAGAGGCTGGTGAGGGATTTGGAACACAAGTCCTGTGAGGAGAGGCTGAAGGAGCTGTGGTTGTTCATCCTGGAGAAGAGGAGGCTCAAGGGAGACAAGGCAGTGTCAGGGCACAGGTTGGACTTGATGATGTCCAAGGTCTTTTCCAACCTTGCTGATTCTGTGATTCTCTGAAACCACCCTTGCAGCAGTTGCAGGATAAGCCTTGGACCTTCTCTTCAGAAATTGCAGCAGCCCAGGTGCCTCAGCTTCTCCTCACAGCACCAAAGCCCATCCTGCAGGAGCATGCAGACAATTCCTGAAGCACTTGGAGCATGATCCTGCTCCCCAGCGGACATTCTCATGGTGCCAACTCAGGAACTGAAACGGGGAATGGGGCCAGAGAGGAATGGGCAACCAGAGATGGGCTGTTTGCAGGGGAAGGAACAGTGAGGGGCAAAATTAAGAAATTTGTAGCAGGAAGAGTAAAGAAAGCCAAGGTGAAGCAAAGGAAATGCTCAGGGAAGTTTGGGGTTGGCTGCCAGGCAGCCCTGGCTCTGAGCAACAACATCTACAGTGGCACAGGAAACTCACAGCTCATGGGAACAAACTTTCTGGATGACTTCAGAGGCCACCACAAACCTGAGTGGTTTCCCTGCTGTCCCCCAGCCCTTCCTGGCACCAGGGGCTGATGATAGCATTTGTGTTCACTCAGGTTCATCTCCCCACACCAACACCATGGGAGTGCTCACACCTGCTCTGGGCAGTGCAAACAGGGACTCCTGAGCCAGTGCTGCCGTGTCTGTGCCTGCAAGGATGCGGCACCTGTGTGAGCTGGGGGAGAGGCCAGGGCTGCAGAGGGGGGATGTTGTTGGCAGGTGCACGAAGACGCTCTGGGACGCTGCCCTGGGGTGTCCAGTGCAGTGGGGATGGATCAGCCCCTGCTCTGCTGCTCCTTCCCATCTCCCCCAGGCACCTTGCAGAGCCCTAGCCATGCTGTTTGCCCCCAGCCTGCCCACGGCCACCCTGGGGCTGCTCACGGGGCTTTTCTCTGCTGAGCATTGGCCTGGGCGTGTTCTGGAGAGAGCCTGGGTAAGGAGCCTAAAGCCCTGTCTTGCAAGGCAAGATGTAACCAAAAAAGTGTATTCTATTACCATCTGGTAAAATCAGGAAGGCAGGTTGTTTATCCCTTCCATCACTCACCCTCATGTCTCTGAGGGGGATCTTCTCTTTATGGGCCAGCTGTTAAAACCAAATGGGGCAGTGTTCTTGATCTCTTCCATGACCCATCCTCCCTCCAGGGAGATATCTTCTGGTAATGGGCCATTGAGTCTCACTGCATGACTGATAAAAAGACATCATCCCATTGTGAGATGCTCCACCCAGAGGGAGGAGCCAAGCATTCCTACCTGGATATAATCTGAGATTTAAAGCATCAGGAGCAGCCTGTTTCCACTGGATTCCCAGAGGAAGATCAGAGCCATCTGCAACAACACTGGACCTTCAGAGGAAAACTACACCTTTGTTATGGGTTAGTATAGTTTAGCTTTCAGTTATAAAAGAATGTAGAATAATTCTCCAGGTCAGGACCTGGGAATTGCTTTAGAAGAGACAGAGACCTATCAGAGAGTTAGTTAGAATATTGACATTTATTCTGACCACTGAAATTGTTAGTTGCGACTTTGGGAAGTACCTTATAAAACCCCTTGATTTCCTGTAGGTGGAGTCTTTTTTCCTTCTTCCTTTGGCCAGAGAGAGACAGGTAACATCGAGCTGGGTCTGCTGCTCCCCCCTTTTTGGGGGGATTCCATCGGCTCCCGAGTGAAGGGGGAGGAAGGAGAAGTTGCTGTTTTTTAACAGCTACTTTCTTCAGATTTCTTTAGAACAGGGAGAAATCTCTGCTGGGTTCTGATACGAGCTATGGGCACTATTTGGGCTGAAGCCACCCCGATTTACACCGAGGGGTGGGCTGAGAAGGCATTTATGATCCTGCTTAGTTTTTATGATTCCAGACTGCCCGGGTGCTCTGATCTCTGATGTTTTTGTGAGTTCTTCCTCTTTCATCAGCTCGGCCTTAAAATATCTAACACTAAGAGCTACAGAGGGAAAAATAACGACTCTAAGTAGATTTAACTCCTTCTTAGCAACATGAACTTCCAGAGCTCAGCCCTTCTCTGAGAGAGTAAAAAAAGACAGAGTGAACATAAAGAACAACAGGATGAAGTCAGTAAAGCAAGAGTAAAAAGACTGTTGGGACAGAGGGTTGAAGAGTTAGTTGTTCTATTCTTACTTGAGCCATGGAAATGAACTCTGTATTTAAGTCATTCTTTTAAATTATGGGAAAGATACGCATTTGGGGAGATGATTGTTTTAATTTGTGTGTAGATTTAAGCAAAGGTGTTTGTGATGAACTAAGTAATATCCTATAAGATGCTTGAATAGAGATAAAAATAAGAAACCCCCTGCGCCAGTGAAGAAGTAAGAAAATATCACTGTACCTTGAACTAAAAAATCTTTTGCTTTGGAGTTATTAATCTTTAAAAAGTGACACCCCAGTATGCAAAAATCTAAGACCCATGACCCATATGCAGCTTGGGAAACTGCTTCTGGGAAGGTCACAAAGGCAAGTTTCTCCGGGCGGTTGTTTTTGTGACAGTTTAAAACTCACAAGAGAACTGTTCTAAGTTGTCAGTGAGATCCATGACTCAAAAAGATACTCCTCCCCTAAAGAATTGATGAAAGACTATTATCAGATAGTGAAACTGACTGAAAATTACAAGTTTTGTTTCTTTACGTTGTTTTGTAAAAAAGTAAACAGTTTGGAAAGAGAAAGAAAAGTTTTTGAAGTTTCATTCCGTTTTAGTTCTTTTCCCAACTTTCTAGTTTTTTCTATTATTTTAGTGTAAGTTAATAAACTATTTGTTAATTTTAAAGTTAAGCCTGCTTTGTTTTTCTCCTAGTCTCTCTCTCAAAAAAAGAGTAAGTACCAAAACCAAAATTTAGTAAACATAAAACCACTACACTAAGTAGTGTTTCTGCCTAGTTTAAAATTAAAACTGTGACAACCTTCTACAAGATCATTGCTTCAACAAAGCCACATCTGTCACTCCAGGAGGACTGCAGCCACGATTTGATTGGACTGCTAGCAACACCCTGACTAACCGGTTGTCAGGTTGGATTTTGAGTCTTATTTTTGGGGCCTTGTTGGTGGTGGTTTTTTACTACTGCATTTTTAGTTTAATTTTCCTGCTGAAGAACTGATATTCCTATTGCCATATCTTTGCTTGAGAGCCCATTAATTTCAAAATTATAATTCAAAGAGAGGAAGTTTGTATTTTCCATTTCAAGGGAGGCTCCTGCCTTCCATAGTAGACACCTGTCTTATCAGCCCAAGACAGGGAGCTCGGCTCAGATATCCTGAGTGGTCCCTGGGTTGGGTTATTTTGGTTGGGGATGTTTGGAGAAGTAAGAACTCCAGAGCTGGGTGGAAAATGCCCCTTGGGGGGACATTGGGGGGTCCCAGTGGTGGGTGCTGGAAGAGGCAGCCTGGAGGAGCAGAGCCCTGTGTCCCCCAGGACCCCAGAGAGGGGGGAGCGCTGCAATTTGCAGGACCTTCAACAGCTTGGAGAGGGGCAGGGGGGACTGTTGGAGCCCCTGCACCCCAAAGCAGAGAATAAAGGGAGAAGGGACCCTGAAACCCCAAAACCTCCAGCATCCATAAATGGAAAATGGAAAAGGGGGGAGCTTTACAGATTCCTGGGATTCTCAGCAGCCTGGGGAGGGCAGGGACCAGAGACAGGGAACTCCACAAAGGAATTTTCAGGGCTGCTCTTGGTGTTTGATAGGCTATTAGATACTCCAGATGTCTGGTGACTTGTAGAGATGGACCTGAGCAGAGGGACATTGAAACTCATACTCATCCCTTGTTTTTGTCCAAATCAGGATTTCCCATTCCCACACCTTGGCTGGACTGCAGAGAATTCTGTGAGGAAGAGGAAGATGCCCCAGGACAGCCAGGCAGGTGAGGAGGAAGTCAGTGCCACTTTCCCCCTCTCTCCTGCTCTATCTCCCAGCCCAGCATGACCCCCAGCTGCAGGACAACCCCACTGCCCACGCCGTCCAGCTGGGGATGTGTTGGGGGAATCTCCTTCCCCTTCCCTCTGGCGTGGAGGCAAATCCAATCCTGTCCTTGTCTTTCCTCTCCCAGACAAGGAGCTGAGGATGGAGACCAGGGAGGACAAATCCCCACAGCAGAACCTTGTGGAAGAGGCCATTTTGAGCAGCTCCACGGTGCAGGAATCCAAAAGGGAGGAAAAGAGATGGAGATCCGACAAGAGGAAGGACTCCAAACCCATCCTGGGTTGCTCTGAGGAGGAAAGACCAACACTGTGCTGGGAAGGTGGACAGAGCTTCAGCCAGAGCAACACCCCTGTCCAGCACCAGATGATCCACACTGGGGAGAGGCCCTACGAGTGTCCTGAGTGCGGGAAGAGGTTTCAGAGAAGTTCCAATCTCCTCCAGCACCAGCAGATTCACACAGAAGAGAGGCCCTTCTGCTGCCCTGACTGCAGGAAGGGCTTCAAGCACAACTCCCACCTCATCAGGCACCAGCGCATCCACATTGGGGAGAAGCCCTACGAGTGTTGGGAATGTGGGAGGAGCTTCAGCCACAGCTCCAGCCTGATCTGCCACCAGAGGATCCACACCAGGGAACGGCCCTATGAGTGTGAGCAGTGTGGGAAGAGCTTCAGCCAGCGCTCCAACCTGATCCACCACCAGAACATCCACGCTGAGGAAAGGCCATACAAGTGTGGGTACCTGTGGGAAGGGCTTCAACCAGAGGTCCAAACTAAACATTCACCAAATGATCCACACTGGGGAGAGGCCCTACGAGTGTCCTGAGTGCCAGAAGAGGTTTCAGACCAGCTCAGATCTCCTCAAGCACCAGCGGATTCACAGAGAGGAGAGGCCCTTCTGCTGCCCCGACTGTGGGAAGGGCTTCAAGTGCAACTCCACCCTCATCACCCACCTGCGCATCCACACTGGAGAGATGCCCTACGAGTGTCCCCACTGTGGGAAGAGCTTCACCCAGAGCTCTCACCTGACCCGACACCAACAGAGGCACCGGTAAGGGAAGCCCTTTGAGTGCCCCGACTGTAGGGAAAAACTTCCTGCAGTGCTCCAACTCCATCCCCCATCAGGGGACCCACATTGGGAAGACACTGTGCTGGTGGTCCTTTAGTTTGGTGGTTCCGACTATTTTTTTGGTTCATTTTCATCCCTTTAAAACCAGCAAAATTGGGCTGAAAATCAACAAATTCAACAAAGGCATCTCAATGCTCACTTTTTCCTTGTGTTTCAAGAGAATCTGGGATTCCAGATGATACTTGGGAGGATTTGGGGGTATTTGGTGTGGTTGTCTCCATTTCTTATCACTCAAAGAGACAAGAGGGTTTGATTTGTCACCTCAAGAACACTCATTGCCAATGAAAACTACTCAATCCCACCCCAAAATTACTCAATTCCTCAGCCCCTCAGTGTGGAATGGGGTTGGAAAGGGGTTGGGCAAAGTGAGATGCAGATCAGGAGAAGTGAGGTGAGCATGGGGTGGGGCAGGGTGGGTGGGATGGGGATTGGGAGGGGTGGAATGGGAGAAATAGGGCTTGGGAAGTGGGTCTTGATGTCCATGAGAGCTGGGATGGGTTTGGGTGGGGATTGGGAGGGTGTAGTGAAGTCTGGAATGAGACAGCCAAAGGTTTGGGATGATGAAGGGAGGGGGAACCTGTTCTTGAGTGAGTTTTTGGGTATTCCATGTTCTTGAAGGGATTTTGGTGCATCCCAGTTTTCTGAGGTGGTTTTGCGATGGCCACTGCCCCAGCCCCAGCCACTGGAGCCTCTGGTCCAGCCCCAAAGTGGCTGCCAAGCCCCTGGCACCCTGAAAATCCCACCTGAGAGAGGGGCCAGAGCAGGTGAGGATGTGACACGGCTGTGACACTGACACGTCCCATGGCCCCAAAGCTCAGGGCAGCTGAGATGATGCTGGATCCAAGGCCCTGACTTGTGGATCTCTCTCCCTTCTCCTGACTTCCTCTTCTCAAACTCTGGAAAACTGAAGTTGTACAGTTTAGAGTTTTCTGAGTCAGTGCTTTGTGAAGTGCCTTACCATAATTCCAGGTTTAATACAAGTTATAAGCAAAGTTAAATCCTATTCCTCTGTAAATGATTAAGTCATAGTTTATAAGTTCAGATAAATACTGTCAAGTGCTGTTCTTTTGCTAAATTGTGAAGTCGAAGGCATAAGTTAAGGTTCGGGTATAAGTCAAGTCCTGTTAAGTTGGAGCTCTGTGACACTTTTAGGCCATGTTCCTTTTATCCTTGCCCTCACTGTCCTCTTTTCACACACACAGGGACAGTCCTTGGTTCATTTCTGGTTTGATTGCCTGGATTTTGTTTGGTTGTGTTGTTGCTTTCCTTCCTTGCTGTGCATGAAGTGTCTAGTCAGGGACAGAGTGACTCTTGCAAGGAACTTTGTCATGCCTCACCCCTGTGCTCCTAACTAGTGATTTTTGTCAAATATGCTAATCTGCTACATTTATAAAACTGTATTCACCCTTTGGGGGGCTGGGCTTTTTGTGGACATTTTCCATATCTGCCCCTTGGAAGTCTCCAATAAAGACCAGCCTTTCTATGACCTCCTCTATAATATTATCTCCAAGGGTGTAACTTTTTTTCTGAGTTCCTGAAGTCATCAACACAGCCGGGCCTCATGGCACCAGGAGAGCTCTGTGACACAAGGACATCTTGGGGAACCAAGTGTCAACGGCAAACACAGTGAGGCCTCATGGAAGCCAGGTGCCACTTGGATAGTGCCAGGGCACGTGGAGCACAGTGTCCACTGTGACACAGCACAGCCCCATGGAACCCAGCAGAGCATTGTGACAACAGGGAATCTCATGGATGCAAGGCTCTACTTGGGCAAAGTGGGGCCTCCTAGGACACAAAGCCTTTTCCATGTGCCTCCCTCGCCTGGCTATGGTGTCCTTGTTTGTCAGCAGTGGTTTATTTGCCCACCTGAAGCCTCCCTCCATCTCCTCCCCATCCCTGGATCAGTTCTGTACTAGCTGGTGCCTCCAGCCCTGAACCCCCTCATCTCCAGCCTGAGGAATAAGGAACTCATGGAGTCCATGAGGAAACTGCTGGCTGGATTTCAGAAGTGAAAACCTGCCTCTTTTCTTCTGCAGAACCTTCTGAATATAACTCATTTCAATCTCTTGTGTCCTTTCTTTCCATTTCTGATTTTTTTTAATACATTCCTACTGTTATGTTTTCCACAAACGTATATTACTACTCACAGCATTTTTACATGAGTATCTGCCATTATTCAGTACCTCAATGACTTTCAAAACCTTTGTTCCCTATGTATCTGAATAGAATAATGATCTTTTGCAGATGTGAAGGAAAGAGGCTCCCAGCAGAGCCAGCACAGACAGGGACAATGGCCCTGGCTCTTTCCACATCTGCTCTTCCCAGCTCCACACTCCCCTTCCCAGCCCTTCTGTGGGTGCAAGGCCGGAGTGCTCGGGCAGTTTGGTCACTGTCCTGCTGTGTCTGGTTCCGTCCCGCACCGGGCGGGAGATGACCTCTGGCTAGCTCGAGTCAACACAGCCACAGAAGGCCCCAGTTCGTTTCAGCTTCTCGGCTTAGCAGCTGGACCCAAAAGTGTTGTTACAGCCAACAGCAGCAGAAGAGAAAAGGCTGGCTCTCACCTTAGCAGGTTAAAATATGTTTATTAGCTCCAGAGCTGAGGAGCAGAGAGGCTCCGAGCTGAGAGCTGAGAGGCTGAGAGAGTTTTTTCCTCCCTCCTACCCCCTATAAGCGGGGGAGGGGTTCCAGGGAGGACACAACAAAATAACAAATCAGGGAATTCAGGGGGTAGCAAGGGGTGCCCATCCCCAAGCCTTGGACCACTAAAATCCAGAGCTAAAGGAAAACCCCCCCAGAGGGCCTATCACCTGAAGCCCTCTCCCCGAGATTTCGCAACTTAGGAGGGTTCCTCAAAGTGATAGACAAGCTGCCCCAGAGAGGGGGGTTGGGGCAGAGGGGATGTTACAAGTCAGGTGAGGAGTGGGAGGACTGACGCAAAACACCTTATTATACAGACAACACAAAAGGGATACAGAATTGGGGATACAGTGAAATGAACCATAACATAAACTTCTTCTATAAACCTAATAAAACAGTTCTGCTCCACCACATCCTGCTGCATGTCCGTGCTGTGACCCTCCTCCTCAGCAAGGGCCTCAAAAAGCAAAGGCCACATGTGTAAGGACAGAAATAACAACTGAGATCAATTCTCTACTTCCCATCAGCAGACAATGTCCAGCCACCTCCTGGCAGGAAAGGATGGAGTACATGTACTTTGTGCTTGGTATGAGAAATGTCTCAATAAAAGACATCCACAGCCCTCACCGCCACCCCCATCACATTTCTTTCCCCTCAGTTTACTGATGACCATGACGTCACAAGGAATGGGAGATGCCTTGGGTCAGCCCAGCCTGGGCCTGGCAACAGTGTCCAAACACTGCTGGAGCTCCCAGAGCCCTGGAGCTGTGACCGTTCCCTGGGAGCCTGTTCAGTGCCCAAGCAGCCTCTGGAGGGCAACTTTTCCTGACATCCAACCTAAACCTGCCCCGACTCACCTCCAGCTCTTCCCTCCAGTCCTGTCCCTGGGCACCAGAGTGAAGAGGTTCCCACACTCCCCAGCCAGGGACCCGCTCCCAAGGCTGCTGCCAGGGCAATCAGAGCTGGCACCAGCTGGGATGCTCGGTTTCCATGGGCTGGGGTTTAGGAATGGGATTCCCCAATTTTGTGCTCCTGCAAAAACCATGTCACTGCTTGCTGCCCTCCAGGCTCCCATGGAAAGTACAAAAGGAAAAGATCCCGGGCTGGGATAAGAACAATTTATGGGGAACAGCAACAAGATAAGAACAACTAGGAACAGAAACAATATTGATAACAGAAGGGATAAAACAAATTATATACAGGGAAAACTGTACAACAACACTGACTGGCTCTTCCCAGCCATGTATTTACTCCAGCCTGGAAAGGACACTCTTCTCCTTGCGGGGGGGAGAGAGAGAGTCCCTTTCCTGCCCCTGGCAATGACCTGAGATGGGATCAAATACAATGATGGGACCATGGCCAGACCCTCATGTTCTTCAGTCCCACCTCACATCATTGCCAGGGGCAGAGAAAGGGACAGGTGACTTCTCAGCGCGGGTCAGGGGAAATATGGGTCACCAGGGCTCTTCCCAGTGTGGGTCCTCAGATAAGGATGAAGTTGGAGACTCACACAAAGCACTTCCTGCACTCAGGGCACTTGGAGGGCTTCCCTTGTTGGTGGCTCTGTTGGTGTCTGGTCAAGTTACAGCTTTGGGTGAAGCTCTTCCCACACTGGGGACACTCGTAGAGACTCTCCCCAGTGTGGATGCACCGGTGCTTGATGAGGGTGGAGTTGTGCTTGAAGCCCTTCCTGCAGTCGGGGCAACGGAAGGGCCTCTCCTCTCTGTGAATCCGCTGGTGCTTGAGGAGATTGGAGCTGGTCTGAATCCTCTTCTGGCACTGTAGACACTCACAGGGCCTCTCCCCAGTGTGGATCATTTGGTGGATGATCAGTTTGGACCTCTGGTTGAAGCCCTTCCCACATTCCTCACACTTGTATGGCCTTTCCTCAGCGTGGATGTTCTGGTGGTGGATCAGGCTGGAGCTTTGGCTGAAGCTCTTCCCACATTGCTCACACTCGTAGGGCCTCTTTGGTGGCAGATCAGGCTGGAGCTCTGACTGAAGCTCATCCCACATTCCCTACACTCATAGGGCCTCTCCCCAGTGTGGATGCACTGGTGCCTGATGAGGTGGGAGTTGTGCTTGAAGCCCTTCCTGCCGTCGGGGCAGTGGAAGGGCCTCTCCTCTGTGTGAATCTGCTGGTGCTGGAGGAGATTGGACCTTGTCTGAAACCTTTTCTGACACTTGGAACACTCATAGGGCCTCTCCCCAGTGTGGATCCACTGGTGGATCCACTGATCAGGAGGCAGTTCCAGCTGAAGCTCTTCCCACACTCCAAGCACTTTTGGGGCTTCTCCCCATCATGAAGCTGCTCATGGACCACCAGGTCTGAGCCCTGGCTGAAGCTCTGTCCACCGTCCTGGCACAGGGTGGGTCTTTCCTCCTCAGAGCACCCTGGGATGGGTTTGGAGCCCTTCCTTGTGCAGGATCTTAAGGCTTTTTCCTCCCTTTTGGATTCCTGTGCCATGGAGCCGGTCAAAATGGCCTCTTCCACAAGGTTCTGCTGCAAGGATTTGTCCTCCCTTCCATCCTCAGCTCCTTATCTGGGGGAGGAAGGACAAGGACAGGATGGGATTTGCCTCCATGCCAGAGGGAAGGGGAAGGATATTCTCCCAACACAACCCTGGCAGGACAGTGTTGGCAGCGGGGTTGTCCTGCAGCTGGGGGCCATGCTGGGCTGGGAGATGGAGCAGGAGAGAGGGGGAAAGGGGCACTGACTTCCTCCTCACCTGCCTGGCTGTGCCACAGCATCTTCTTCTTCCTCACAGCCTCCCCTTCCATCTGGCCAAGGTTTGGGAATAAGAGATCCTGGTTTGAAGAAAAATACAATGTATGGGCACATAGGGTTAGGGAGTCTTTCCTGCCCAAGTCCGTCTCTAGAAGTCACTGGGCATCTGGTGCCCATATAAACCTCCAAAACACCAATATTCAATCCACCAAAATACAGTAATGAGCAAGATTTAGCAAAAACACCCACCCATGGGTTTTCCCTCTCAGGACTCTCCACTTTGGGGCCATAGAGGCCCCCTGGTCTGGGTTGCTGCAAATCAAGTTTGTATCCATGTTCCTGCTCTCTGGGTTGCTGTTACTCCAGGGAATCCAGGAGGTTCCTCTTCTCTGGGATCACCGGTTTGGCATCACAGGTGTCCCAGGGATGAACACTTTTCGGGGTCGCTCTTTCTGTGTCCTGACGATGCAGCCCCTGAGGCGGGCAGAGGCAGCCCCAGCACAGGGGGACCCTGCATCCTGCGCTCCCTCGGCAGCTGCGCCCAGCCCCAGACACAGAGCTCCGTCAGCCCCCGCCGCCCCCTCCCCAGGGCCCCCCGGGTACCCCCGCAGCCAGGGCTGGCTCTGAGCGAGGCAGCCCCAGAGCCCGGCTGCATGGCCAGGGCGGCACGGGGAGCCCGGGGCCTCTGTGCCAACGCTTCCCCCGCTCTCCCTCAGCCTTTACCCGGCCCGGCCCGGCCCCCCGAGCCCCACCAGGCCCTGCACGGCCACGGCCAGCCTGGGCCGCACCCCTCGGAGCCCTGCCACACAGAGTCACCTGTGCCAGGGGCCCATGGGCCGCCGAGCGTTCCCCGGGCCACCCAGGCCTCGGCCCCGAGCACAGAGCTCTGCCTGGGGGACTCCCAGCCCAAGGCAGTGGCTCCGGGCCCGGGCGGCCGCTCCTGGCTCCCACAGCCCGCCCGGGGTCGCCCCGCCCGTGCTGGGGCTGCGCCAGCGCTCCCCGCACCCGTGGGGCTTCAAACACATGGGGACAGCTCACAGAAAAAAAAACATTCCCCCCATCCTCCCCAAAAAACACTAACATCCAAACCAGCCACCACACACACAAAAAAAAAAAAAAAAAAAAAAAAAAAAAAAAAAAAAACACAAAACCAGAAACCAACCACTTCCACCCTGTCCTCGTGTGCCTTCCCAGTGACCCCAACCCCGCGGGAATGCCCCCAGATTGGGACAAAAAGCTGGTCCCCTGTAGGCACTTGGAACACCCACTTGCGGCCCGGCCCTGGCACACGGCTCCCAGCAGCTGCCCCGCTGGTGCAGGCGAGGCTTTGGAGCAGGGAGGCTCTGCAGGACGCCCCGGGCTGTGCCCCCTCCCAGTCCATGCCCGCCCCGGGCCGGACGTTCAGCTCGGGCTCTCTCGCTGTGCCCGGCTCCTGCGCAGTCCACGTTCTCAGTTCCCTGTCCCCCTGGGCTCTCCTCTGGGGCTCGGAGAACACTTGGCAATGGAAGCGTGACATGAAAAGGAACCATTTTGGTGCTGCCTAGTGAGGCCAGAACTAAAACTTTGTTCCTTTTGCCTAGGTGCAGAGACCCCCAAGTCATTTTCTGCAGAGTTTCAGCCCCCAGCACTTGCTGAAGGCTCTCTCTGCAAATGTCAAGCTGCCAGGACCCTGTCCTTGCTGTCACCTGCTGCGGCTGGGCATGAACAGAGCTCCTGCACTTGCATTTCCAGCTGCTGTGCAACCAAAGCTGAGGGATGTGGAGCTGCCTGAATGCAAAAACTGGAATATGAGCTTTTCCTAAGGGGGAAATCTCCCCCTCCTGTGCCAGCCTCTGGCAATGCTGCCATTCCCTGCTGCTGCTGGGGCACTCGGGGCTCTGGCTGAGCAGGAAAGGTGACCCTGAGCCAGGAGCTTTCCTTGGCTGCAGCAAAGCCTTGGCACACCAAGACCTTCCTGGTGCTGTGCTCTGGGCCAGGAGGGATTGTGCCACCAGAGGTGAGCATAAATTTCTTCTCCCAGGCAGCTTTAGGTCATGGAACATGCAGAAGACAGAGCTGACACTCAGCTTTTTGCAGTCCTCCAGAGGAATGCTGTGTGGAAAGCAGCCTGAGAACAGGGTTTACATGTGAGGGGAAGGGAATTCAGAGCCCTTTTCTCCCCTCTGGGCTGAAGGTCTGCATTTCCAATGGCCCTGCAGCTGCCAAAGAGGCTCTTTTTGCTCAGCTGAGAACAGTTCTGCTGAAATACTGTCCTAAACCTGCTTTTCCTGCAAATGTGCCAAATGAATCCTCATTTCTTGCAATCCCAGGTCTTGTGTGCCTGCAAGTGTGAGAACTGAGGGATGGAACATTTCTGCTGGGGGAAGTTCTCTTTTTCTTGTTTATTTTTCTCTATCTTTTTGTTTTATTTCCTTTGTTTTTAGTTTTTAGAGATTTTGTTGTTGTTGTTCTTTTGGGTTTTTTGGTTGTTTTTCGGGTAGTTTTTTTCTATGTTTTTTTTTTTTTTTTAATTAGGGAATTAGGATTTTTTTGTTTTGGTATGAGGTTTTGTTTTGGTTTTGGCTTTGTGTTTGTTTTTGTTTTTGTTTTGGGGTTTTTTTTTTTTGTTTTTTTTTTGTTTGCTTTTTTTTTCAATTAACTCCCCCTGGCAACTCTGGGCAGAGCTCTGTAACTCTATTTGACCCTTGCCTGTGGCACTGTGGAGGTGGCCAGGGGGACCTTCCCTGAGCTGTGTGCATAGGAATGCACATCAGCCCAAGCTGGGGGTGCTCAGTGCCCGGTCAGTTTTGCTGTCTGGGTGTGGCTCTGGAGGCTTCCCTTGGAGCGTCTCCAGGCAGGGTACGTTGGAGCTGTCACCACCGTGGTGTCACAGAGAGGGGAACCTTGGAGCTGCCAGCACAGTGAAGTCCAAGAGAGGGGAACGCTGGGGCTGCGCCACTCCCTGCCCAGCCCCAAGTGCTTTGGCAGCTCCTGGAGGAGACACAAAGGCTGACTTGGGAGGGACGCAGCAGGATCATGGAGTGCAGGCCCCTGCCCCGCACAGAAAGGCCGAGAGTGGCAGCCTGGACATCCCCGGCAGCGGTGTCCAAAGGCTCCTGGAACTGTGGCCACCTCGCAGCTGCAAGCATTGCAGTGACCGCAGAGTTCTGGGGAAAGGTCCTGGCCCTGGCTTGGGGCTGGGCCAGTGGCCCAGGGGGCAAATCAACTTGCAGCTGCTGCCCCAGAGCAGGGAAGAGCAGGAATTGCTGGCTGGAAGAGACTCTTGCCAAGGGCCTGCAGCACCAGAACACAGGTCATGGCTGGACTCTGCTTGGGCCCAGGGTGAGCTGGGATGTGGGGATGGACTTGTTCCCTGGGAGGGTGGTGGGGCCCTGGCACAGAGTGGGAGGAAAAGCTGAATCTGCTGTGGAATGGCTGGAAGTGTCCAAGGGCTGGCTGGAGGGGACTTCTTGCCCTGAAGGCATGGCATGACATGGGATGGGGTGGGGTGATGTAATGTGGGGATTGCAGTGTGGGGGTAGTAGGAAAGTTGGGAGGTGTAGGGATTGCAATGGGGAGAGAGGATGGTTTGGGCTCTTGGAGTAGGGGAGTAGAGGGAGGGAAAGCAAGAAGCAGTTTTTAAAGGCTGATGGTGCTTTAAGGAAGTTTTGGGCCTGGAAGTGACTTGTGGGAGGTTGCTGTGAAATTGGGAAGGCTGAGTTCAAGGTGCTGTGCAGGGCTGAGGTGGAGGGGCAGTGATTTTGGGAGTGTAAGGGCACCTGCTCCCAAGAAAGAAAGAAAGAAATGAGAGTGGGAGAAGGAAAGGAGGAAGGAAAAAAGAAGGAAGGAAGGGTTTTAAATGAAGCTCCCTATGTGTAATTTAATAAGCAACAAAGTTGAATTTAGCAGCAATGTATTTTTATTCAAGTAGCATTTTATAATCAAGCATATACAAAAATTTGTCAGTGATTAATTAAAGATAAGTACTGTTCGGCTAAAGCATACGCAAAACTGACCAGGGTACGGAGAGGGGCTTTCTCACCCTACCTCACATACAAAACAAAGTAATCCAACTTAATCTTATATACTGTATGCTAATACATATTCATTAATATTTCCCATGATTCTGCTCCTATTTCCAATTCTGAAAAACTATGTCACTATACTACATAGTGCATGCTCAATTTGATGTTAGGGGGACTTCTTGGGTTTTTGCTGATCTTCTTCAGATGAAGGCTCATCATCTTCCTCTCATCCTATGAATAACCTTACTGGTTGCGTGTGCACTCTAAATTTTGTGTTATACATAACTAAGCATTATGTTCCACAAAGTTAATTATTTCATGGATCAAACCACCACCCAAACTGCCTGCCTTGGAACAGTCCCAGCTTTGTCCATCTCAAGGCCAGGTCTATCTTAAGACATCCTGTATCCCATAACATCTGCAAAGGGCCCATCTCCCTACCTTGGAGTCGTCCCAGCTTTGGCCAATCCAGCTTTGAAACTCTTGCTTATCTCAAACTGCATCCTGTATCTTATTTTTCTCATGTAGCATTTGCCAAGGGGCCCCTCTGCTTTGTAACACTAATCACATCTACTTTTTCCTTTACTACTTTATAACAAATATTTTCTGAACTCTATATATTTTAAAAATATTGATACAGTTACAATTAGCATTAATTATTTTCATTTATTACATCTTTATAGATTAAGATCAATAAAGTCCCATTGATTCTGATCCTCAGCACATTAAATGCAAACTAATTAAACATGAAAATCAAGACCCTTCATGGCTGACAATCAATCAGACTTTGCCCTCACCCCATCCCCACCATTTCCCTCATCCAACCCCTGGCACTCCTGTGGATCAGGAACTCTGTGGCCAGCAGGAGAAGGCAGATATTCTTCCCCTGTGCTCGGCACTGGTTGGGCAGCACCTCAAATGCTGTTTATTTCCAGTCCTAGAAATAAACTGGAAAGTCCCCAGTTTAGGAAGGACATGGAGGAGTGGGAGCGTGTCCCAACAAGGGCAGCAAGGCTGGTGAGGGGTCTGGAAGACAAGTTCTGTGAGGAGCAGCTGAGGGAGCTGGGATTATTTATCCTGGAGAAGAGGAGGCTCAGGGGAGACAAGGTGATGTCAGAGTACAGGTTGGACTTGAGGATGTCCAAGGTCTTTTCCAAACTTGGTGATTCTGTGATTCTCTGAAACCACCCTTGCAGCAGTTGGAGGATGAGCCCTGGGCCTCCTCTTCACAAGATCCAGCAGCCCAGGTCCCTCAGCTTCTCCTCACAGTCCCAAAGCCCATCCTGTCAGTCCTTCAGTAGCCTGCAGACAATTTCTGATGCACTTGGAGGATGATCTTGCTCCCCAAGGGACATTCCCATGGTGCTAGCTCAGGAACTGAAATGGGGCATGGGACTAGAGAGGAATGGGCAACCAGGGATTGGCTGTTTGCAGGGGAGGGATGAGGGAAGGGCAAAATTAAGAAATTTGTAGCAGGAAGAGTAAAGAAAGCCAAGGTGAGACAAAGGAAATGCTGAGGGCAGTTTGGGGTTGGCTGCCAGGCAGCCCTGGCTCTGAGCAACAACATCTACAGTGGCACAGGAAACTCACAGCTCATGGGAACAAACTTTCTGGATGACTTCAGAGGCCACCACAAACCTGAGTGGTTTCCCTGCTGTCCCCCAGCCCTTCCTGGCACCAGGGGCTGATGATAGCATCAGGTTCATCTCCCCACACCAACACCATGGGAGTGCTCACACCTGCTCTGGGCAGTGCAAACAGGGACTCCTGAGCCAGTGCTGCCGTGTCTGTGCCTGCAAGGATGCGGCACCTGTGTGAGCTGGGGGAGAGGCCAGGGCTTCAGAGGGGGGATGTTGTTGGCAGGTGCATGAGGACACTCTGGGACGCTGCCCTGGGGTGTCCAGCACAGTGGGGATGGATCAGCCCCTGCTCTGCTGCTCCTTCCCATCTCCCCCAGGCACCTTGCAGAGCCCCAGCCATGCTGTTTGCCCCCAGCCTGCCCACGGCCACCCTGGGGCTGCTCATGGGGTTTTTCTCTGCTGAGCATTGGCCTGGGCGTGTTCTGGAGAGAGCCTGGGCAAGGAGCCTGGAGTCCCCAGGCCCTGCCCTGAGGTATCAGTGCTGCCCCAGCAGTGCCCACGGCCTGTCCCTGCTGCAGCCCCGGCACTGCCACCCCCAGCACTGTGCCCAGCCCCGAGAGCACTCAGGCCCTACAGCAACAGCAGGGCCAGGAGGGCAGCGGGGCAGGGGCACAGGAGCAGCACTGGCAACACCAAGTGCTGCTGCTCCTGGGCACAGCTGCTGTGCCAGCACTGATCTGCCCCCAGCTCTGCACACAGACATTACTGCTGCAGCTGCAGAGAAGGGAACAAAAGGGGGATCTCTGCAGAAAACTTTGCTAAGGGGAGATCCTCTAGTTTCTGTAAAGCTACCAAGAGTGCAGCCCCTCATTGGCACAGTCTGTGGCCACAAGGGAGGTGAAGAGAACCAGAACATGAAATGTACAGACTACGAAATTTGTTTGTGGACATAAAAAAAGATTTAAATGTAAAACAAAGAACAAGAACCTTCAGAATGAAACCAACAAGAAATATCAAAGATGTGTTTTATTACAAGTGATTTGCAGAAATTGGCCAGCAGTTTAATGTTTCCAAAACCATCCAGTCATCAGTCTCCACACTGCAGCCTTGAGCTCCTGGTTCCTCAGGCTGTAGATGAGGGGGTTCAGGGCTGGAGGCACCACCGAGTACAGAACTGACACTGCCAGATCCAGGGATGGGGAGGAGATGGAGGGGGGCTTCAGGTAAGCAAATATGACAGTGCTGAGGAACAGGGAGACCACGGCCAGGTGAGGGAGGCAGGTGGAAAAGGCTTTGTGCCGTCCCTGCTCAGAGGGGATCCTCAGCACTACTCTGAAGATCTGCACATAGGAGAAAACAATGAACACAAAACAACCAAACGCTAAAGAAATGGAAAATACAAGAAGCCCGAGTTCCCTGAGGTGGGATTTAGAGCAGGAGAGTGTGAGGATGTGTGGGACTTCACAGAAGAACTGGCCCACGGCATTATCAAGGCACAGGGGCAGGGAAAATGTATTGGCCATCTGCATGAGAGCATTGAGAAAGGCACTGGCCCAGGCAGCTGCTGCCATATGGGCACAAGCTCTGCTGCCCAGGAGGGTCCTGTAGTGCAGGAGTTTGCAGATGGACACATAGTGGTCATAGCACATGATGGTCAGGAGGAAATACTCTGCTCCAAAAAAGAAGAAAATCAGAAAAACCTGAGCCACACATCCTGTGTAGGAGATGTTCCTGGTGTCCCAGAGGGAATTGTGCATGGCTTTGGGGACAGTGGTGAGGATGGAGCCCAGGTCGGTGAGGGCCAGGTTGAGCAGGAAGAAGAACACGGGTGTGTGCAGGTGGTGGCCGCAGGCTACAGCGCTGATGATGAGGCCGTTGCCCAGGAGGGCAGCCAGGGAGATGGCCAGGAAGAGGCAGAAGTGCAGGAGCTGCAGCTGCCATGTGTCTGCCAATGCCAGCAGGAGGAAGTGGCTGATGGAGCTGCTGTTGGACATTTGCTCCTGCTGGACATGGAGAACTGTAAAAAAAGAATCATGAAATAGTTTGGTTTGTAGAGGATTTAAAATATCCCAGCACAGCTTGGTGGCACTTTCCCCCCACTGCCTGCCCAGGGCTCTGCTGCCTGGAGCTGTCCCTGCCTGCAGCTGCTTCCCTGTGCCCAGGGCTGGGCCCTGCCAGTGCTGCCAGAGCCCAGCCCAGCCCTGGGGGCTCAGCTCTGCCCTGCAGAGCCCTCCCAGCTCAGGCACTGCCCAGGGGCAGCTCTGGCTCTGCAGGCTCTGATGGCAACCTCAGAGCAACCCTGAGGAGGCTGGAAAAGCGACACTGGTGCTGCCTGCAAGGGACCCTCTGCTGATTTCTGTCACTGCCTGGTTTATTAAGATCTGAGAGAAAATTGTTTTATTTTTCTCAACCTGAACTGAGAGATGAATATGTATGTGCAATTTCCCCTTCAGGCAACACAGAGCAGTAGATTAATAAAGCAGGGTTTTCTCTTTTATGCAGACCCTACCTTGCTGTGCTCCCTGCAGAATCTACTTGGAAATGTTCTGTAATTAAATGTCATGATGGGAGCAGTCCTGGAAAATAACAGCATCCCCACCACACAAGGAAAACACTTCAACTCCTTACCAGCTGTCTCCTGACACCCAGATCTTGTTCCCCAGTGCTGGGAGCAGCTCCCAGGCCTGGCTGAGAGCTGTCCCTGGCAGGCAGCAGAGTCCCTGCCCCAGCACAGCGCCCTGGGCTGCAGGACCCTGCTCTGCAGGACAGCCTTGGGCACCCCTGGCTGCTCTCCACAAGAGATAATCAGAGAATGTACTCACACAGTCTGTAGGCATTGGGATGTTGCAGCTTTAGGAGATCCCTGCAGGAGCTGCAGCTGCCTTGTCCTGCAGCCAGAGGTTCCTGTGTCAAGGGCTGGGAGTGATTCTCCCGCAGTCACTTCTCAGCTCCTTCCCAGCCCTGAGTGATTGAAGCTCTCTGTGCCTGTGTGCTGTGCCTGGGGTGGCTGCAGGCAGTGCCTCAACCCTGCTGGGCTGGGAGAAGAATTGCTCATCAAGAGAGATGTGTTTTTGAAGCTCTTCTTGGCTGCCAGGAGCTGCCTCTGTGCCAGGAGCCTGGCCCAGCTCAGCAGCACAGACACAGCACAAGGACTTTAATGACCCTCTCGGGGCTTTGTGCTGAGGCTCTGAAAATCAGTCCCTGAGAGGGAGCTGAAGAAACCTCTCAGGAACTCCCAGTCACAATCCAACTCCAAAGTTTCTTGAAGTTTTAATGGGTCCCACTGAGGGATAGGAAAAAGTGTCCCCAGGCCCCAGCCAGAGCAGAGAACTGGAGGCAGTGATGACAGGTGGGGACAAAGAGAAGCCAAGTCTTGGTGCCCTGGGGCACAGCAGCCTCTGTGCCACCAAGGGCTGTGAGGAGACACCTTGTCCTGAGGCCCTGGGGCCTCCTGGCACAGCCCCAGCAAGGCTGGGCACTGTCAGCCCCTTGTGCTGCCCTCAGCATCCCCCTCACATGCCAGTGGCCTCAAGGATCTGCTGGAAGGAGTCCCTGGGGCGCCTTGGTCAGGAATGGCCCTGGGGGGCTCCTGAATGCTCCCAGGAACTGCAGGTTTTTCAAAGGACTTTGGGTTTTGCTTTTCCTTTGGAGTCTGTGAGAGGCTTGTGCAATCATTATCTGCTGTAATTAGTCCCTTGAGAGGCTTTGTCAGGAACTACACTCACTGGGGCTCATTAATGTTTCAAGGTTCTTCAGTTCTTTTAAGGTACTTGGTGTTTCTTTTTTAAAATTGTCTGTGAGAAAAATTGGGTAATCATGGTCTTAGTTATCTACTTTAAATAGTCCCTTGGGATTCTTAGTCAGTGAAAATAATCAGTGGAGCTCATTAATACTTCAGGATACTCAAGGTTTATTAAGGAGATTCTTTTTGGCACTGAGTATGAGAGGTTTGTGCAGTCATGTCCTCCAATTATCTGCTTTAATTATTCCTTAGAGATTCTTAGCCTGTACCAACACTCAGTGGGGCTCATTAATGCCTCAAGGTACCCAGGGGTAATTTAAGTACTTTTTTGTGCCACTGAGTCTCTGAGAGGTTTGTGCAATCACAGCCTCCAGTTATCTGCTCTAAAGAGTCCCTTGAGAGGCTTTGCATTGACACTCAGTGGGGCTCATTAATACTTCGAGATACTCAAGGTGTTTAAGGTACTTTGGAATTTCCTTCCCACACTGAGTCTCTGAGTGGTTTTTGTGCAATCCTGGCCTCCAGTTCTCTCCTCCAAGGAGTCCATGAAGAGCCTGCGTTGGGGATGGACCTCTGTGGGACCCATTGACGCATCAAGACACTTTGAGTTTTTCTTCAGACTTGCAGTCCTGGAAAGGTTTGTGCAATCTCCTCTCAGGCCCTGAGGTTCCATGGTTTAACCCCAAATCCACCACAGGGCTCATCAGGATCAAGTAAGTCCTGACAAACCATGGCTCTACCTTGATTTCCCTCTGGTCTGTTGCAGTTCATTAGGAAGATTTCCTGCTGCAGTTATGGAGAAATATTTCAAAGAGCTTCTAAGAAATATGTATTCCTATTTTCAAGTGTGTATTTCATTACTGTTCTCATTACACAAGAGGTGTTTGCAGCATTCTGTGGTTGATACTGAACCAGGGTCTCCCAAGGAGGTCTGGGCTGTTCAGAGCAGCTGTGCCTTGAGGTCTGACCCAATGTGGACAACCTTGTTCCACATTCCCAAACCACATCTTCTCACTCACCTGGGACCTGTTTTCCTTGGAGACCAGGCTGCACTTAGACAAAGAAGGATTTTCTTGCTTTATTTTTGAAGCAATCTAAAATTCCTCAGTTTCCCCAGTAAAAACAGAAACCCTCTTCAAGTGTGGGCCAAGCCCAAGGTGCCACCAAGAGCACTGCAGCCCTGCCCTGGGCCAGGAGTGAGAGTAGATCATCATCCCGACCTGCCCTGGGCCATTGCAAGGGTCTGTGGCCATGGACACTGCACTGACCCCACTGCTGGCTTTGGATCCCTCATCCCTTCAAGTTCCCTTGGAAAGCACCCCAAAGGACCCATTTCTGCAGCCAGGTTCCATGGCCAGGGGGGATGTGGGAGGGTGCAGGTGGTCAATGCCCCATCCCTGGAAACATTCCAGTCCAGCTGGGACAGGGCTCTGAACAACCTGATCTGGTGAAAGATGTCCGTGCTCATGCCAGGCCTGGACAAGAGGCCTGAGTGACGCCTGAACAGCAGGCCCTGAGCCAAAGGTGACCTCTGCATCAACCTTCCAGCCAAAGGTTATCTTTGTATCTGCTCATTAGTGAAATATGCATGGTCATTAGCATGATAATGCATCCACTCATTAGTGAGACATGTATTGACCTTTCTGTGTTTAGAAGCCAGACAAGGCCATGAAATCTGACATCTGGCCTTGTTTGGGGCTGGATGGTCAAAGTCACCTCCCTTGGTTCCTCCCTGGGCCCTGGCCAGGCTTTGGGAGGGACCCAAGAGGAGGATGAAACCAGCTGTTCCTGCACTAGAAGTGCTGTCAGTTTGTTTATTCAGCACTATCAGAGCTGGGCCCTCTTCCAGCCAGGTTGGAGCCTCACCTGTGGCTGGAGGCACCTGCAGGAATTCCCAGTGTCCGGGAGTGGCTCTCCAGTCCTTGGCTGGGACAGCTTCCCCCAGCTGATGTGTGGATGTGGGTGATGGGAAAGTCTGAGGGGAACTGGTGATGGATCTTTCTCAATCCCTGCAGGCAATCTTTGGTAGTGATGGTTGGGTGCATTGCTGAGCTGCTCCTTTTGTGCTCCTTTGCTGCTTTGAGCTGTAGTAAATGACACTGATTCCTTCAGGTGGTGTTGGTGTCTTTGGTGCTGACCCTGCCCACTGGTAAAACAAAACTGGTGAAGTCTGGCCAGAACACACCAAAATGTCACTCTTTAAATGTAAATGTGAGGAATCAGTCCCATCTGAAATTCCTGGATGGGAAGCCCTTCCCCAGATCTTGCTGGCTCTGGAGTGGGCTGAGGTCAGAGCACCCTGTCAGTGGTGGGGCAGTCGGTTAAAAGAGGCTGAACTGCTGCATGTGTTTAAATGCATCCAAAAGTTGCATATGGAAAAAGGCAAAGAACTTGTGGGTTTGGGAAGATGAAGATGGATTTTTGTCACAGCACATTGGAAACAGCATCACAGAAGGAAGAATTGGTTTTGGAATGCTCCCACATGAAGGGACAGAGGAAGGCTTAAATCTTCAGCTCAGGTTCATTTGTTCAAGTGAAATAATGATAATGATAGTAATATGAATAATAATAATAGATATATAAGACAATGGAATAATATATATTTATATATAAAATTACAAATCAACAATATGAAATAATGCTGACAATACTAATTTGTTTGCTTTGGCTACTCTCTGTAACACTAAATACCGGACAGAAAAGAACTGGCCAAGACCCAAATGTCAGTGGTAAACTTTGCAAATTGTAGAATAAGAATAAAGGAGGAAGGGAAGAAATTGGCTGTGTTTAAAGGGTTTGCTGATACTGTGATGCAGAATGCTTTGTCTGTTACAATGAAAAATACAGTGATTAAGGCTGCTGGGTTTTTCACGTACCTGACTATCCACAAGCTGCAGGATTGATTGAATGGGTGAAGGGGTTGTCAAAAGAGCAGTTGAATAAATGAGGAGATGGGAACCTGTCCTGATGGAGAACCCATCTCCCAGATGTGCTCCATACCCTTAACATGGGCCCATTGGGGAAATGGAAACTCTCTGGGTGTGCACAGCTGCACCCAGTTTGCAAATATAACCATGGACAGTGAGACTTGGACCTCCTGCGAAATGGTTCTGGGTGTGATGGCCCCTGACAGGGCCACCCCAGAGGCTGCAGGGCTGGACCTTCATGCATTAGAATTAATTTGGATAAATCAGAAGCAAATGAGAGTTATCAATAAAGGAACGGGAATTCGAGTTCCTCCAAGACACTTTGGTTTGATCACTGCTCCTGCAGCTTGGCCTTGAAAAGTGTTCCTATCATGGGAGGAGGAATTGATGCAAATTATCAAGGAGAAGTTAATCTGTTAAATAATATAGAAAAAGATTGAATTATTCAACCCCATGACAGGGTAGCACAACTATCGGTATTGTCAGTTTTAAAAACAATTGTGAAAGAAAGAGATCCACCTCCAATCCACACTGTTTATAGAGATAGAGGGTTTGGATCCAGCAGTTCTAATAATGGAGCCAGAGTGTGGGTGCAGAGGCCAAATGGCCCTCCTGAGCCAGCTGAAGAAACAGCTCTGGTGAAAGACAACTCTGTTTGAATGCGGAAACCTGGGCAGGAATGGTGGGAATATGTCCCTGCAGGCAAGTGTTCTATGCCAGAACAAGTCAATGTTGTGGGATATTGTTTTACAGATCCTGCCAAACCAAATCTCCCTGTTTGCCCCAACAACCCCTTTGGAAAATGCTCTGACCCACGGGGTTCCACCTGAAGGCTGATGTGACACTGAGGGAATTCCACATGAATTCCAGCCAGGAGCGTGGGTGACTGCCAGGGACTGGGACCTGGAACCTCTCCAGCCACAGGGGAAAGCACCCCACCAAGCCATGTTACCCAAAGACACCACGGGAAGGCTGAACAGCAGAGGAACTTGGGGGCAATATTCTGGAATTAAAAAGGCACCAGCTCCATGGACAACAGAATTATTGTTCCTAATACAAATGAGATCGAGGAAAACGAATGAGTACCTTTGTCACTAAAGTACTGCTTATTACTGTAAGTTGTATCTTGTTAGTCAGCCAGAATCTTTGTTTGCCAGAAACACCTCGAGTTTCACCAAGGGATTAGTCATGAAAATATTTATGAGAATGTAAAGATCAAAGTCGCCAAAATACTCAATGTAACTAATTGTTGGGTATGTTCTCAACTAATGTTGGGAGGAATGGGGTTCCCTTGGAGGACCCACCCTACGGATTGCCCAGAACTCTTCAATGGGCCCAGACTCATGAGGGAGCCAGTTCAGGGAGAGTTACAGAAAACTGTGCTGTGGAACACAGGAATACAATTATCAGCTTTATAGGATTCACTAGGATTTCCCTTCAGGAGAAAACAAACCCTGTTATAGTTAGAGGCCACAATGTGAAAGGATTTCTGTGCTTTACCATCACTCACAATGTCCATAGAACTCGAGGTGCTGGAACTGGTCAGTGTCAGTGTGACACCAGTCCCAGCTGCAGGGCCACTGTGAAGCACCTCTGAGCCAAAGGCACTGGGGACACAACAGCAGCCCAGGGAGGAGCCCTGGATCCATCATCAGCACACAGTGGGAAATGGGAAATCAGACCTTTGAGCAAGAATAAGATGCATACAGAATCTAGCAAATATTAACCACAGGCTTACAACACAGGATGAAATCTGTCAAGAAATAGGGAATAAAACTTGCAGAAATGAAGGACAGATCATGCTAAAACCAGTGAGGAAGTTGCTGAAATGGCTGAAAAGAGACTGAGCATGCCTAGAGGAGAAAGGTGAAAAGGGCAAAAGGATAAAGACATCCAGCCTTCATCAGGGGACCACTAAGGAAGATGTGCAGCCTTCCTCAGTGCCACCACCACAGTGCTGCACCTGCCCCTCACCTATGCAAATGATAGTAATGAGTTCTAAGAAATAGTTTACATAACCCTACATTTCCTAAGGAAAACTATGAATCTGCATAAAGTGTAACCATATATTGTAATCTGCTGTGTGCCTGTGTGTGCGCTGTTGGGAGGAGATATCCCTGCACACCTGGAACACTGAATAGAGCAAATCCCTGCTTCTTGGACTTTGTCTCAGCAGTGTCTCTTGGCCAGGTTTGGGACGATTCACTTCCATGGGGTTCTGTCAAGTCCCAGTGGAACCTTGGTGCCAGATTGTTCCACAGCCTCACAATGCTCTCCTGGCTTCCATGGGGTCCCTCTGTGACTCACTGCAGCCTTGGTTCCATCAGGGTCTCTTGGGTTCCATGGTGCACAAGCCTTTGTCACATCTGAGCCTTGCTTCCAGGAGTTCCATCAACTGACAGTGGCCGTCTGCATTCCATGAAGCCCAGCTAGATCACAGCAGAGCCTTGCTTTCATCAGGCTCCGATACCTGTTCTGCCAAATGACAGGGGCAATTTTAAGAACACAGAAACTGATAGAAAGAATAGTCTTATTCTACTGTGAGTATTAAGGCAACATAAAAGTAAAATTATATACATTCAGTAAAACTACGTGCTTGGCTTTAGCAATAAGCACAAAGAAGCAAGGTAATGCCCATAATGATTATTACAGGAGAAAAAGGATAGGGATTGAGAAAGATACATCACCAACTACCTAAATACTCCACCATCATCCAGAGGCTGCAGTAGCTGGGGAGCCCTCTTTCACCGCCAAGACTCAGAGAACCCTTCCAAGCAATTGGGAAAATCCTACATGGTGCATCCACCCATAGATGAGGCTTCTGAATTTGCTCTGAAACTAGGTCCAGCTTTTATAGGCCCAAATCAGCAAGTCAAAGTGACTTGTTTATATTTTTAGCACATAAACTCCTGGATTTCATGGCCCTCTTCCTGACTAGGAGGGGCCAGGACTATACCAGATACCAGTCCTTGGCTTGGAGGATTTCCCTTAAAATATCCTGCAAGAGTGTTTATGTATCAGTTGGGAAATGTCCCTAAAATGATAAATTTCTTGCAGATAACTACACAAGATCATGCAAAACTTTCTAAAACATCCAGTTTGGTGTCAAACAGCTGGCATAAGCATCTTGGTCATCTATTTTTAGCTAAATAAAACTGGTGGTGTTAGTCACATAATGCCCAGGGCTCGTCTTGTAAGTCAGCTCTGGCTGAGGCCGGCCACTCAGGCCTAAGCACATCAGAAGCTGAAGTGACCACGACTGGGAATGGCAAAAACACCCACTGGGACTGGCTCAGAGGCCCCGGGACTCCCTGGAATGGAGCACCTCAGGAGACAGTATTTCAGGGAGCCCAAAAGACTTTTAGGAGAGCTGCTGTGGAGACAGAGGGAATTCCACAGCTGAATGCCTTGCCTGGGCTCCCAGAGGACCCTTCTGCTGTGGGGCTGCTGAGGCTGGAGGAACAGCAGGTACCCACGACGACCTCAAAACAGGGCCCCGTTGGCAACAGGGCACCCACCGGGACTGCAGGACCCCATCCCTGGGATGAGTCAGGGACTGGAGAGCTGGGAGTGCTCAGCCAGAGCCGCTGAGCCTCCAACAGCCCCACATGGGCAGAGCGTGAGCCCAGTGGAGAGTGGCCACTGACAGGACTGTGGGGGCCTGAACCAAGACCCAGCCCCACTGAGAGCAGCTGTGCCAGACACCCTGGAACTCCAGGACCAGCTGGAGTCCGAGGCAGCCAAGTGGTGCCACCATCGACGTTCCTTTCTTCCTCTTCAGAAAGGACACTGGGAAGCTGGGGAAGTGGGAATAAAAGGAGTAGGGATGGTGGAATCTGTGGAACTACACTAACATGAGGAATCCAAACCCTTCCAAGAAAGGAGGGCATAAATCTCTGGTGTCCAGCATCCTGCCTCAGAAACCCATTCCCAGTATTACCAATATGAAACCATCCTCCAATTCTCTGGATTGTGCTGCTCCTGACCCACTAAAACCTTCTCTCCCAGACTGGATTTAGGAATGGTACCCCTAATGCAGCCATTAGATCCAGATCTACCCAGATCCCTTTGGCACTCCTGCTTTTGGTGTCTCTCTGCCTCCTCTCCCTGCCCAAAGGAGGCTCCTCTCTCCCCTCTCCCTGTCCTGACAAGACAGTCACACAAATAAAGACATGGGATTGCTGGGTGCTGAGGGGTTGTAGAAGGAGCCTTCTCCAGGTCTGGCCTGTTTCTAAAACCCACACTTGCTCCTGCAGCAAGAAACCTCCTTGTTCATCCTCTCCAAGGGTGTCAAGCTCAGGAAGGGATTCCTGACACCCTGTCCAGCTGAGAGAGCTCCTGTGTCTCCAGATCAAGAGACAAATTCAATCACAGAAAAGCTGTGGGGACTGGCATTGTGACATGGGGACACCTGTGTTTCTTTCCCAATGAAAAACAAAAACGTGTAATGGTGCCAGAGCTTGTTTTGATCTATATCAAACTTTGACAAACATCCCTCCTCCTGACAGCGACTCCTCTGCAGCTGCTCTGGGAGATCTCCTGGGCCAAGACCAGGAAGAGGAGATTTCACTGCTACTGAGGTGCTCAAGGGAGCCCATTTCAATGCTCTGCTGAAATCCAAGGACATTGTGTTTCCCCAAGGAGCAACATTCCTTTCTGGCACTCACTGCCCCATGAGGGACATTATTCAGTGGCTGCTGTTGGGTGAGTGGCAGCCACAGGGAGAGGGAGGAGGAGATGATCCCACCCATGGCTGCTGCTGGGTCCAGACATTTGGTTGGATAAAGCTGAAACAGAGCTTCAGCATCTCTCCCAAAATCACAGAATCACAAAATGGCTTGGCTCAGAAGAGATCTTAAAATTCATCTCATTCCATCCCCTGCCATGGGCAGGGACACTTTCCACTATCCCAGGCTGCTCCAAGTCCTGTCCAGCCTGGCCTTGGACACTTCCAGGGATCCAGGGGCAGCCACAGCTTGTCTGGGCAAGCTCTGATCTCTGCCCAGGTGAGGAGGGACAGGACCTGAAGGAACAGCTGGAGCCAGACCAGGGCAGGTCTGGATTGGAGATCAGGAAAAGCTTCTTCCCCCAGAGGGGTCTGGGGTCACTCACCAGGCTCCCCAGAGAATGGTCACAGCTCTGAGGCTGCCGCAGCTCCAGGAGCCTTTGGACACTGCTCCCAGGGGTGCTTAGGCTGCGATTGTTGGGCTGTCTGTGCAGGGCCAAGGCCTGGACTCCATGATCCCACTGCCTCCCTCCCAGCTCAGCCCCTTCTGCAGTTCTCACCCTTGGGCTCAGCCTTTGTGTCTCCTCCAGGTGCTGGCAGAGCTCTTGGGGCCGGGGCAGGAGCGGGACAGCCCCAACGTTCCCCTCTCTGTGACACCACAGTGGTGACAGCTCCAACGTTCCCTGCCTGGAGACGCTCTAAGGGAAGCGTCCAGAGCCACAGCCAGACAGCAAAACTGACCGGGCACTGAGCACCCCCGGCCTGGGCTGATGTGCATTCCTGTGCACACAGCTCGGGGAAGGTCCCCCTGGCCACCTCCACAGTGCCACAGGCAAGTGTCACATAGAGGTACAGAGCTCTGCCCAGAGCTGACATGGGGTGTTAATAAGTAAGAACGAAAAAACCCTCAAAAAGCCTAACAAACAACAGCAAAAAACCCCATATCAAAATAGAGAAACCCCACCCCGCAAAAAAAAAAAAAAAAAAAAAAAAAAAAAAAAAAAAAAGGGTCAAGAAAAACAAACTCAAAAAAACTCCACACTGAAACAACAAAACAAACAACAAAAAATAATAACAAACAAACATCAAACCACAAATAAAAATAAAAAAAAAGCAACCCCAAAAATAAAACCAAAGAAAAAAAAGTACTTCCCCCCCGCAGTGCTGTTCCATCCTTAATACCTGCACACGGACAAGACATTGGGTTGCAAAAAATGAAGATTCATTGGGCATATTTGCAGGAAAAGCAGGTTTAGGACAGGCTTTCAGCAGAACTGTTCTCAGCTGAGAAAAAAAAGGCCCCTTGGAAACGCAGACCCTCAGCCCACAGGGCAGAAAAGGGCTCTGAATTCTCCTCCCCTGGCACAGAAGCCCTGTTCTCAGGCTGCTTCACACACAGGTGTGGGAGATTAGGTATAGGCGGTCAGAAGATATCATGTTGTACGGGTAGACAGAACTGTTGCGGTGCCTTATCGCTGAAGCCGATCACAGGCTAGCCCAGAACCTCTGCGACTGGCGTTCAATGGGTTAGGATGGCAGGGCACGCAAGCCACCTCCTCCCCGTGGGTATTAGATTCCCCACCTAGCGACAAGGCGTATGATGTGAAAGCAACCGTAGCGGTATGAAAGAAGCCGACTCTCTAGCACAGTGCAACAGGATGGTTTATTGAGGGAGTCACAGACAGAGCTCTACCTCGGGTGGCAGCTGCGCTCAGAGAGCCCCGAGCAGAGCTGTGCATGAGGTTTTATCTGGGGGAGGGTTCAAGGGAGGCGACAATAGGTCGGCCAATAGGGAAACTAAAGGGGTGTAACAAAGGGTGTTAACCATAGACGGGGAACCAATCCCAAGAGGGAGGGAGGGGACTCCTCAGGCACCCACCAATCACTCGATGCCCTCCTTAGATCTTTCCAGAATCCAGGGAAGGGCCCCGAGATGACGGACAGGGTGCCCAAGGGGGAGAGAGAGGGGATTGACAACTGGGGTAGAGGGGGTAGAGATGATTGACAAGTAACGAACTATGGGGACTTTAGGATAATCAAGTTGAAACCAACAATGAAATAGGAGGATACAAGAAACGAACCCTTTTACAAAACCTTTAAACATACATAGAACATATTGAAATACACCGAAACAAAACCACACTGCCACATCTCCCCCTTTTTTGTTTTATGAAGATGTAAACTGGAAAGGGGGGGGAAGATATTCTGAGTTGGGATAGCTGGAGGCGAACCATTCTTGTTGGGTAGGATACCCCAGTCCGTGGTCCTCCAAATCGGGGTTCCTACCCTCATCGTCCTCCATTTCGTCCATTTCCATCCCTTCTTCCTCTTGTTCTACTGTAACGTGGTTGACTGAGGGGGAGTGTGAGGTGGAAATCAAATTTGTAATCATCCTTTTCAGTAGTCCAAAGGAAATCACAGTCAGTAGAAAAATAAACAAATATATAAGTAATGTTTTTAGGGTGGGAGAAACCCAGCTGGTGAGTCCCCAGTTTCCAAAAATCTCGTTGAGCCAGCCGCCTGTCTCACGTTTGATGTCCGAAATCATCTCTTTCATCCGCTGGATGGTGGCATGGATGTTTTCTGCCTTGGATGCCAAGTTGAAACAGCATAGACCCTCAAACTCTTCGCATCTGTGGCCATGCAGTAGGAGAAGGTAATCAATGGCTGCCCTATTTCGAAGAGTTGCCTGCCTCGATGTCTCCTCCTCACCTAGGAGGTTCGTCAAAGCATCAGTTGTTAAATTGGCCTGCTTGGCCACCCAGCACTCTAGGTGGGCCAATTCACCTAGAGCCTTTGCGATCGCCACCCAAGGTAAAAAGATGGTGACTGCGACTCCTTTAGCTTTGGACCAATGAACAATTTCGTGATCACAGTCAGGGTCGATCGCACTCAGATCTCTTTTCTGAATTGCTGAATTGCGGGATAATTTGCGCTGCCAATTAGCCACAGAAGTTTTGTTAGGTGTAAACAGGCTCAACTGGCCTAATGTGCATGGACCTCCTGTGTGGAGAGGGGGGATGCCTGCCCACGCCCTGTCACTGCAAATCAAAAAGACTCCCTTTGGGAGCTTCAAGGGCTTGTGCCGGGTGGTAGTTGGAATATGGACTTCTACTGTGTCCTGGCACCAGTTACCTGGCATCAAGCGATGCAGGCGTATCAGATGGTAGAGCTGCTCCTTGTCCCTCGGGGGGGTATAAATGAACTTTACACAGAAAGAGGTGTTAACAGAACCTAAAAGTTCCAACTCAGTGGGATAAGAAACTAACTGAGGAAGGGAGTGTTCAAAACGGGACCACAAAGCAAAAGGATTCTTAATGGGGCCTCTTAAAGAATAAGGGTGGGGCCGGACTTGGTTAGCAGCTCTTAGAGTTTGGAGAAGTTCCACAGGAAACTCCTGGGGCTTAAAAGGAATCCCCACGAGGCAGGTCAAAAGAGGGTCATCCGCTGACGCAGCCGCGAGACAGATATGATCTTGGCCCATTGATCGGGCCAACGTTGCCCAGACGTTGGCCTTCGGCTGCGGGATGATCCACCCAGCGGGTTGGAGACAGAGGCAGCCGACGATTAGATAGACCCCGAGGAAGTGATGGAAATCCCTCGGGGGAGGAAACTGTGCTCTCGCGGGGCTCATCCTGAACTGAAAAAGACTAAAAAGACACAAATTAAGTGGGATATAAAAAACCTGAGGGGAAGGGGAGCTCTTCCCAAGGGTCATCCTCCCTTCTCCTGCGCCTCCATGCTGCCTCCGTCACTTGGACGGACCTTTTCCCATGGGATCCAGAGACCTTAGGGACGTAGGGCCTCACCCACTTTGATGGAACCCACCTGGGTCCCGTGGGGGTGGACACGCAAGCGTATCCATGACCCCAGGTGACCAGGTCGTGAGGCCCTTCTGTCCGTCCAGTCTCCGGATCTTTGACCATGACCGGCGGCTTCTCCTTCTGATGGAACTGAGGGTTTGCACCGAAGTGCCGCACGACTGGGGGGCTTAACCCCTCGAAGGAGCAGTTCAAGAAGTTGATCGTAAACAGTGCCCTGGCCAATCGGATTGAGGGTGGTTCTGTCTTAAGCACCTGTTGTTGGTGGTGCAGGACCCGTTTGATGTCTCTATGGGTCCTTTCAACCACGGCTTGACCTGTGGGGGAATGGGGGATGCCGGTTTTGTGCTCCACCCCCCATTGCTGCAGGAAGCTGCAGAATTCCCTTGAGCGGTACACAGGACCATTATCAGTTTTAAGCTCCCTCGGGATCCCCATGAAGGAGAAAGCCTGGATGAGATGTTTAATAGCATCCGAAGACTTCTCGCCTGTGTGGGCAGAAGCAAAGACTGTCCCGGAAAAAAGTGTCAACTGAAACATGAACAAATTTGGATCTGCCGAATTCTGGGAAGTGTGTGACATCTGTTTGCCACAGCTCGCAGCTTTTAAGACCTCTGGGGTTTACTCCCGCACTCAAGGTGGGCAGTGCGTGTTTGGAGCAAGACGGACACGCGGCCACAATCGCCTTGGCCTGTTCCTGGGTGAGATGGAAACGACGAACAAGGCCAGGCGCATTTTGATGGAAGAGTTGGTGGCTGAGTTTCGCCTGCTCGAAAACATTTGGCAGGGGGGCCATTGCGACAGGGGCAGCAAGAGCATCGGCTCTTCTGTTACCCTCCGCAATGAACCCTGGCAGCTCGGTGTGCGATCTTGTATGCATAACATAAAAGGGATGCTCTCGGTGGGAGACAAGCTTTACCAGTTTTGAGAGCAATTCAAAAAGAGCAATATTGGACACTTCCTGCAGAATGGCTTGTTCTGCTCTAGAAACCACCCCCGCCACATAGGCGGAGTCAGTAACCAAATTGAAAGGTTCAGGGAACTTCTCGAATGCCCTAACGACAGCGGCCAACTCCGCAACCTGAGGTGAACCTTCTACCTCAGCAACATCTGCCTCCCACTGCTGAGTTTGAGGATCTTTCCAAGTCATAACTGACTTGTGGGATCTTCCGGACGCGTCAGTAAAAATGGTTAGAGCTTCAAGGGGTTTCCTACTCTGAACACTTTTTAACGAAAGAGTGAATTGAACATCCTGATTAAAGATTTTGTGGGCAGGCCGATGAATCGAAATTTGACCTGTGAAGGAATCTAGAGCGAATTGCAGGGCTTCATTTTCTTGAAGCAGGTGTTCCAACATTGCTTTGGTAATTTGGCCCGATCTTAATCCAATTGGTATATGTATGCATTCAAAATCGCACCCGGCCAAATCCTTGATCCGCGATCTTGCTTTGCGGATCAACTCAGCTACCAACTCTTGTGGCCGGGTCATCCTCTTGGATCGCTGGTGGCTAAGGAAGACCCACTCTATAATTAAGAGAGGATCATTCCCGCCTCGATCCTTTCTGGTGGCGTCGCTCCATTGGAATATAACCCCATGGAGGTGTGGCAATCTTCCCATTATAATAAATTTAAAAGGCAAGCCCGGGTCGCATCTATGGGCTTGTCTAATGGACATGCAGTCTTGCACTTTCTCCAGGGCTTTCTTCGCCTCCGGGGTAAGGGTCCTGGGAGAACTAAGCTCCTCTCCCCCTTTCAATAAATTGAAAAGGGGGGCTAGGTCCTCGGTGGTCAGGCCTAGCCAGGGCCTTACCCAATTCAATGCCCCACACAGCTGATGGAGATCTGCAAGGGTGCTTACCTTTGTTTCGATTTCCAATTTTTGAGGAACAATGGTCCTCTTACTGATTTCAAGTCCCAAGTATCGCCAAGGTGGCATCCGCTGAACCTTTTCCTCTTGCAGCTCGAACCCTGCAGCAATCAATGCATTGATTGTCAGGTCAAGCACATGGGACAGAACGTCATCGTTCGGGGCACACACAAGGACATCATCCGTATAATGATAGATGATGGCCTTGTCCACGGCTGCGCGGATGGGGGACAGCAAGGAAGCTACGAACCACTGGCAGATGGTAGGAGAATTTTTCATGCCTTGTGGGAGAACTCGCCAGTGGTACCGCTTCCTTGGGGCTACTCAGTTGATGGTTGGCACCGAGAATGCAAAACGCGGGGCGTCGTCAGGGTGTAAGGGAATTTGGAAAAAACAATCCTTAATGTCTAAAACTGCCAATTTCCAATTTTGGGGCAGCATGGTCGGGGAAGGCATTCCTGGTTGTAAAGATCCCATGTCCTCTATTACGTTGTTAATTTGTCGGAGATCATGGAGGAGTCGCCACTTGTCCTTCCCCGGCTTTTTGATTACAAAAACCGGGGAGTTCCAAGGGCTGTTAGTCTCAACAATATGGCCTTTGGCCAACTGCTCCTCCACGAGCTCTTCGAGCGCCTTTAATTTTTCTTTGGATAGCGGCCACTGTTCTACCCAGACTGGGGAATTCGTCAGCCAATTCAGTTTTTGGGTATGGCGCTCCTCAGTGACCGCCGCGGAAAAATCCTGAGAGGGGCCGGGAATGTCAATTGTGACCCCTCATTGGGACATGAGATCTCTTCCAAGCAGGGGCTCCTTATAATTTAATACGAAAGGACGGATATTCGCTAATTGTCCTCCCGGTCCCTTAATTTGGACCACGCTTTTTGATTGTTTGGCCAATTGTAGACCCCCCACACCTTGTACATGTCCAGCCACGTTTTGCAGAGCCCAATGTGACGGCCAGTCCTTGGTGGGCACGACCGTCACATCTGCCCCCGTATCTAGTAGGCCCGTGATCTGTAGGGCCTCCCCACCCATTCTAAACTCACATGCTACCCGAGGTCTTTCTTCGGTGATGGCCTGCACAGGGCAGACCATCAAGGTCTCGGATGTTATCTTCGGTCCCCGGGTAGAAATCATCTGGGCGATGATATGGCCCTTGGCTAAGTAAGTAGGTGGGTGGGCACAGCACAGCCAGAGAACGAGTCTCCCAGGGTTGTTAACCAGCGTACCTGGGAGAATCTCGATCTCTAGCGGTGTGTGTTTACAGTCCCCGATAACGATGAACTCACTTTCTTCAACGGGCCAGGGACCCTGCTCCTTGGTGTCAACTGACACTAACACCCAGTCGGCGGTCCTTAGGTGCAGACCCTCGGTGAGCTGCAACCGGTATGGAGAGTGTTTAGAATCTGTTGATAGAATAGGTTTTGAAAGGTCATGGTCTGTGGAAAAAGTCACGTCCGGTAAAGTAGAGTCCTGTTCTTTAAATGCAATGGGCAGCATATCATTGGCGCTCTGATGATCTTCCGCTCCCCCTTCTTTTCAGTCCACCCTACTTCTGTCTTGGCACCGGGTGGACCTGCGCTCCCCACTCAGTTTTTTTGAGTGTTATCTGGGCCATCTTGCCCATCTCCCCCACCTCCCCCTTTTTTGTTTTTTAAATGGTCAAAGTCCTTTCTGAGATGGCATTGCGCTGCCCAATGCCCCACATCCCCACAGTGGTAACAACGCTGCCTGTGTGGAACATATGGCCTCCTCTGTGGGTTCGGCCCCGTAGATGACTGTGCCATGGCTGCTGCAACCTTTGGAGTCTTTCGTGGCTGGTCCGTCTCACCGGCTTGCAACAATGGAACCTTTACTTGACAGACGCGCAGCATCTCAGCTAAAGAGGGAGGGGGGTCTAAGGGAAGGCTGATTATCGCAGTGCGACATAAAGTGTTGGCATTGTTGAAAGCCATTTCCCTTAGAATTCCCCTCCTTGCAGACACGTCGGGAACCTGTAGCTCAATTGCTCTGGTGAGCCTTTCCACGAAGACGGTGAATGGTTCCTTAGGTTCCTGAAAGATCTTACAGTAGGGGGTTACAGGACCATCAGGGGCCATTGCAAAAAATGCTGTAATTGCGTGATCCCGTATGACATCTAGGGCTCTAGGTGGGATGGTATTTGCCTGATCAACAGGTGTTGCCAAGCGTCCCTCACCCATAAGATGATCCAGGGTGAGGGCATTCCCTTCCTCGTCGACCGCGGTCTCAGGGTCGACGAGAAGGCTTGGCAAAGCATCTGATAACAACCGTCTCCAAGCTGATTCCCAGAGCTGATACTCTGTGGAATTCATCAGGCAGGAGAACAGCTGTTTCAGATCCACAGGTGTTACAGCGGCCACAGTAAGATCAGAACGGAGAAGTCCCCTGAAATAGGGACTCTCTCGTCCATAATCTTTGTGTGCCTTGCACAAGTCTTTAATAGTTGATTGAGGGAATGGATGGTAGATGGGACGCACCTGATGCCCTCCATGGGAATGCTTGTATACAACTGGGGCCAGGCTGGGGATGGGGGAGGTCTGGGGCAGACACCCGGATCCAGGCCCAGGCTCATCCCAATTTGGCCCCCTATTGTGGGAACCGGAAGGGGGAGCGTGGGAACCGGAAGCCGAGGAGCCACGCCTTCCGGGAGGGGGAGTGGTTTGGGCAGACGATGATGTCATGGGGGGAGTGGTTTGAACAGATGACATCATCGTAGGGGCTGTCCTGGGGGTGGACTCCTGGGGAGGGATTTGGGGAGGAGCAGCAGGAGGGACGCTCAGGGAAGGCGGAGAAAAGGGAGGGGCACAGGGGACGGTCGGGGGAGGAGTTTTATGGGAAAGGGGAGGGGTCGATAATAAGAAGGGGTTGGTCTGAGTAGGGGCGGGAAGAAAGGGATTATGGGGAAGAGAAAAGGGGGATGGGGAGAACCGAGCCATGCGGTCTCCGCCATCTTGTGAGGAAAAGGTAAAGGAGCCATCTTGGGGTTGAATCTCCCCATCTATACTGAACCGAACCCGAGGTTTATGAACTGGGAAAGATGAGGGTAGGGAAGGTCCCCGAACCGTCTGGCCAGGATGGTTCGAGGAACCCCGGGCAGTCCGGCCGAGACTGCCCGGGCGGGGGGATCCAGGTATTTTGAAGGAGCCTGAGTGGGCAGGATGAACTCCTGCCGCTCCTTTCAAAATGCCTTTCTAGGGACAAAGGGGTTTTGGGGAAGGCTTGGGGGAAGGAGAGCAGGGGGACGGTTGTCTTTTGTCTGGCTCCTTTTGCACTTCATTTCCTTTCTTAATTGCAGAACTCAGCTGCGCTACCAAATTGAAATACTTTTGGACTTCATTATCCCCTGTCCCTGCCAATTGGAATAATTTTCTCTCCACACTGCTCCAAAATCGGGCTGAGTGGAGCTGATCAGGGGATACTCTTGGGAAGTACAAAAAGAGCCAGTGGACAAACCGCTTTAGCTCGCCCTTCGAAACATTTAACTTAGAATCCTGAACAACAACCTTTAAACTATAGTACACACTTCTTTGGGCAACCGAAAGCTTAACACCCATGCTTCCAAAAAGGGTTTGCCCTCAACTGACACCTGAGCGAACAAAAATCAAATGAAGAACAAACCGCAGAATTCACTTAAAACCGAATGAGGATCCCACCTCCTCGGGGAATTGCAAACCGAAATAACAACGAACTTCACAAAGTAAAGATACTAACGAAAGACAACAGAAGGGGATCAGAAAGAGGGTTAGAAACGGGGAAAAGAGGCAAACCTAAATTCCCCGGGCTGCACAGCCAGAATCGCCTTAGACGATTCCTTCCCAATCCTGGTTTTCCCCCCCCGGGGAGAAAACCTTCCCTAGTAAGTCCCTAGCAGGGATACTTGCCCCCTCCTCGGATCCAGCGAAGCTCAGGGTCGCTGACCTACCGCCTGGAGAGGGCTCCTCGGGTGTTCAGGAGTTGTCCTCTCCGCCCTCGGGAGCGAGTTGTAAAACCGCTCAAACCGAGGGTAGCGTGACGTCCACGGACAGTTTCGGGCTCTTCAGGCCCCAGTCCTTATCGTAGGGTCCACTCCGTCGCTGGGGGTGCCCCACGTTGGGCTCCAGAAACGCTGTCGCGGTGCCTTATCGCTGAAGCCGATCACAGGCTAGCCCAGAACCTCTGCGACTGGCGTTCAATGGGTTAGGATGGCAGGGCACGCAAGCCACCTCCTCCCCGTGGGTATTAGATTCCCCACCTAGCGACAAGGCGTATGATGTGAAAGCAACCGTGGCGGTATGAAAGAAGCCGACTCTCTAGCACAGTGCAACAGGATGGTTTATTGAGGGAGTCACAGACAGAGCTCTACCTCGGGTGGCAGCTGCGCTCAGAGAGCCCCGAGCAGAGCTGTGCATGAGGTTTTATCTGGGGGAGGGTTCAAGGGAGGCGACAATAGGTCGGCCAATAGGGAAACTAAAGGGGTGTAACAAAGGGTGTTAACCATAGATGGGGAACCAATCCCAAGAGGGAGGGAGGGGACTCCTCAGGCACCCACCAGTCACTCGATGCCCTCCCTAGATCTTTCCAGAATCCAGGGAAGGGCCCCGAGATGACGGACAGGGTGCCCAAGGGGGAGAGAGAGGGGATTGACAACTGGGGTAGAGGGGGTAGAGATGATTGACAAGTAACGAACTATGGGGACTTTAGGATAATCAAGTTGAAACCAACAATGAAATAGGAGGATACAAGAAACGAACCCTTTTACAAAACCTTTAAACATACATAGAACATATTGAAATACACCGAAACAAAACCACACTGCCACACAGAACCCCTCCCTCAACACTTAGTGGGTTAGTGTCCCTGATAAGGTAAACAGCACATAGTTTGTAACATAAGCAGATGGAAGTGATGTAGCAAACAGAGGTTTTATAACCCCATGTAATCAGTTAATAAAGCGCCATTTGCCGTCCACCACATTGGTGTCTGTGAGCTGGTGGCCCAAGCAGCCTGGCTGTGGCTGCCGTGTTGTTCCCGAACCAGGTCACTATGCCTCAGCGGAGGCAGCAAGTGGTGCTGAAGCCCCGGGAGCCACCTAGGAGAATGGGAATCGCCGGGACGGGAGAACGACGGCCGAGTGGCTGGGCCAGCTCGGTGAAGGGGGACGCCCCAGGACCCGCGACAAGGTTGGAAGCTCTCATGAAGGTCATATCTCAGATTCATAAATAGTGGGGGATTGATTGTAAAGCAAAAGATTTTACCCTCGCAGTGACGAGGCTTTTGTAACTTAAGCTCATTGATCACATAGTGGATATTCTCCACCCAGATATATGGGATCAATGCACGAAAGCTCTAGCCAAAGACTCTATGTTTTCTGGCTCGGCGAAGCATCTTAAATCATGGGGAAAGGTTGTGCAAGCTTTGCAAAAGGTTCTGCAAGAGCAGGAGACCTGAAAAGCTGCACAGAATTGTTTAAGATTTATGCCGCAGCTCGGTGTAGGAGCAGTGACGCAAACTGTTTCAGAGGAAACTTTTTCAGAGGAAACTTTTAAAGAGGATTATCAGAGCACAAAAAAATGTGATCTGATGGTCGGTGACTGTGTTCAGGCTGCTGATAAGGTTGATTCTGCCGACTGCAGAGACTCGGAGGAGCAAAATCTCCCTTCAAAGGCTTCAAGCCCAGAATTACCTGCTGAAGGAAAAAGACAGGCAAAATTGGTTTGGGATGGTTTAGCTGAAGAAGCCAGGAATGCTGCCAGGAATTCTGCCACGGGATCGCTGTTGAGGCGGGCTGAGGAGGGACCTCTACCTTATGCGGCAAGGGATTGCATTGAATCCTTGGGAGAGAACAAGAATGTAGTTGGACTGGAATATTTAGTAGATAACAGGGAGGCAGAAAACAAAGAAGGTCTTTTACATAGCGTGCCTGTTACCAACAAAAACAAAGACAGTTTGTTTGATAATGTGGACTCAGGCGAGCAGAAGAAGGGGGGAAAACTCAAAGGTGGAATTAAAACTAGTCAAAATCTTTGCCAAAAAGCACGTTTTTCTAAGGCGATATGCAGGAGGTGGGGGGAGCCCCAGGGAAAGGGGTGGCTCAGCCCTGAGAGAAAGGGGCGGGGGCCAAGAGGGAAGGAGCGGCTCATCCCTGAGAGAAAGGGGTGGGGTTGGAGCCCGACCAAAAGGTTCCAGAGCCCGGAAGCAGCCAGTCAGTCGACTTCCGGCTCTGAATCAGACTCTAGCTCAGATCACCAGGACTCTGGCTCCTGCTCCGACAAAGAGGAAGTAAGAGTATATAAAATTGGTAACAACAATGTTTTTACTTGGGTTGAGGGGAAGTTGGAAAAAGAAGGAGCTCCTCTCACAGACTGGAGGAAGATAAAAATGGCATGCACCGATTGGAACCCATCGGCCAAACTAGCTTTTCCAGTCTGATTGGGGGGGGCGGTGGAAACCAGAGAACATACTACCTGTAAATCCTAAGGATGTATAAGCAATTGATAAAGCAATAACTGACAGAGGGATCAATTCAGCAATGGTTTCTACTCTCGTTGATAGTGTTTTTGGAGGGGATGACATGCTCCCATTTGACATAAAGCAAACCTGCAGATTGATTTTTGATGGGGCAGGGATGATAGTTTTTAAACAAGAGTGGGAGGACAATTGTGCGAAGCAACTAGTTCTGGTCACTGGTGCAGATCATCCTCTATACGGCTCCAGCCTGCAGCTGCTCATGGGCACAGACACAAACATGTTCACCCCCCAGGGGAAGGCCGAGGGCCTACGAGCCCACAAGGTCATGACAACTACCCGTGCTGCCAGGGAAGCCGTCCGCTCTGCTTCCATGGTCATTGCTAAACCATCACCATGGCCCACTATAAAGCAAAGTGAGAGTGAAAGTTTTACACAATTTGTAGATCAGCTCCAAGCATCAATTGACTCCTCAGCTTTGCCTTCAGAGGCAAAGGGTCCTGTATTAGCAGAGTGCTTGCGCCAACAATGCAATTCAGCCACTAAGGACATTTTAAGTTCATTACCACCCGGGTCCAACCTCGTAGACATGAGTAGGCATGTTGCAAAAGAGGAATATTTTGCCCCAATCCAGGCAGCCATCCTCACCACAATAACTAGTGTAATGGCATGCTTTAAGTGCGGCCAGGCAGGCCACATTGCAATGGACTGCCCCCAGTTGGGGCATCCTTCAACACCAGTTCCCCCACGCCAGTTGCGACCTAGGGGGCCATGCTGGGTGTGTGGAAAGAAGGGACACTTTGCCAAAGAATGTAGGTCTAAGAACCAGGGAAACGGGAGGGGGAGAGGGCAACAGGGCCGCACACAGCCTTCTCCCACTTGGGATGTGAAGCAGCCAGCTATGCAAACCCAAAATGGGGCGAGGCACTCCCAAACCCTTTTCCCCCACGAGAAGCTACCAACTTTATAGCACAACTAGCGACCCAGCCATATCTGTCCCTGTCCCAGGAACAGCAAAGACCACCCCCTGGGGACAAGACCCCTGGGTGGCCTTGGCAGTGAATTGTGACAACCCACCAGTAATATGGGGGATTTGTGCTCGTTATGATGTTTTAGATGACATTGCCATCAGTGTCCCCTTTCTGATTGATACCGGAGCAGACATTACTGTTGCTTCTGAGACAAATTGGCCCCCACACTGGAAATCAGAAGACACACCCATGGTAGGTGGGGTCGGGGGATTGAGCCAAGCTCAGAAGAGTGCCCAATTAATAGCAATTACACTTCACACTGAAAAAGGACCAGAAAAAAAAATCACCCTTTTTCCATATGTCATGTCAGGAGTACCACACTTGCTAGGGAGAGATGTGTTAGCCCTTTTAAAAGCCAGGGTGACAAATTTACCATAAGGGCCACTGCAGCATACCCACCCCCGCCAATCAAGGTAACGTGGAAGTCGTCCGACCCAGTGTGGGTTGAGCAGTGGCCCCTGTCAAAGCCTCGAATAGATGCTCTTCTTAAGCTAGTCGATCATGAATTGCAGAAAGGTCATGTAGAGCCTTCTACTAGCCCATGGAACACCCCAGTTTTTGTGATACCCAAAGGGAGCAGCGGGGGGTTTTACCTTCTCCATGACCTGCGTGAGGTAAATAAGAAAATTCAACCAATGGGCCCCATGCAAACCTCGCTGCCCATGAACTCAATGATACCAAAAGGGCAGCCTTGTGCAGTGCTTGACATTAAAGACTGTTTCTTTTCCATACCCCTGCATGATGAAGACAAAGAACGGTTTGCCTTTTCCATCGTCTTCCCGAACAGCCAGCATGCTAACCTATGCTTCCAGTGGAAGGTACTGCCCCAAGGAATGGTCAACTCGCCCACCATCTGTCAGATCATGGTTGACCAAGCACTGGAGCCAGTCAGATGCAGCGACCCGACCATGACCATAGTCCAATACATGGATGACATCCTGATTGCTGCACCATCAGCGAGCCAGGTAGACCAGACAGTGTCAACAGTCTCAGAGACCTTAGAAACAAATGGTTTTGAAATCGCAAGAGCAAAAATTAAAAAGGGACCATATGTAACCTTTTTAGGAGTGGAGATTTCAAGCTCCTACATAACCCCTCCTCAGACAAAAATCCACCGAGACATCAAGACACTCCATGACATGCAGCAGCTGGTAGGATCTCTACAGTGGCTCCGCAACATTGTCCTGATTCCTCCCAAGGTCATGGACCCCCTGAATGACCTTTTGAAAGGGAAAAACTCACGGGAGCAGAAAACACTGACACCAGAAGTGACAGGCTTGCTTGATTTTATTGAGCAGCAAATGTCAGGGAGCACACTCACCAGATGGGATGCAGATGCACCAATTGATTTATACGTCCACTTTATGAAGAAAGGAGGAGTAGGAGCACTGGCCCAAGGGCCACCTGACAAAGCTCAACTGATACTGTGGGTTCTCTTGGGAAAACCATCACATGCATTTTCCTCAGGAATTGAGTATCTTGGCAACCTCATCATGAAAGGCAGGAAATTTGCCCTGAAGCACTTAGGTGCTGAACCCACCAAGATATATTTGCCCTTCCGCAAGCAGCTTTCTGCACAACTGACAAAAATATCAGAGCATCTGGCCATGGCCCTTGCTGGTTTTGGAGGAGAGATTCGCTATGCAGCAAAACCCCCTTGGACTCAGTTGCTTGCAATCGTCAACATTGATCTCCCACCAAAAATCGTCGACCAACCACAGCCAGGACCGACAATCTTCACAGATGCATTTTCGCTAACCTCAACCGCAGTGGCAGTGTGGCAGTCAGAAGAACAGTGGCAATGCATCAAAACAACCGACCCCACGCTCTCAGTTCAACAACTCGAAGCAGCCGTTGTTGTACTGGCGTATGGACTGTTCCCTGAAAAACACCTCAACATCGTAACTGACTCTATATTCGTGGCCAGGCTCTGCCTAGCAATGTCAGGGCCCGGTGCGGCAGTGTCCACAGTGGCCATGATGCTTGAATAAGCACTCTTTTTGTGAAAAGGCACCATATCTGTCATCCACGTTAACAGCCACAATCCAGTTAAAGGGTTCTTCCAAATCAGCAGTAACAAAGCAGACGCTGCCGCAAAGGGACTGTGGACGCTGAGAGATGCCCATCAGCTACACGAGTCTCTTCACATCGGAGCTAAAGCACTAGCAAAAAAATGTGGGATTTCAACCGCCGACGCGAAACACGTTGTGGCCACATGCCCTCACTGCCAAAAATCACCACTGTGGTCCAGTGGAGTCAACCCCAGAGGCCTCAAAGCCTCAGAAATATGGCAAACAGACTTTACCCTATGTCAGTTGCTAAAACCCCGAGCATGGCTTGCAGTGACTGTAGATACATATAGTAGAGTGATTGTAGCCACACAACACCTAAAAACTGACTTCAAAGCAACCATTCAACATTGGCTGACAGCCATGGCGTGGCTGGGCATTCCAAAGCAAATTAAGACCGACAATGGCACAAATTTTGTTTCAAAATCAAGTCAGGCATTTGTTGCTAAATGGGGAATCACCTTAGTACACGGCATTCCGTACAATAGCACCGGGCAGGCCATCGTTGAGCGAGCAAATGAAACCCTGTAAGCCAAATTAGGAGTACTAGCAAAAACAGAGGGCTTTACTAGTTCCATTCCTTCAGGAGACCAGGCACGTATACTAGCAACCGCACTGCTAGCACTGAATCAGTTCCCTAGGGGAGGTGAGACAAACAGCCAAACCCAGAGACACTGGGCCACCCAAGCACTAGAGGAAGGCCCACACGTTGTAGTTAAAAATGAACTGGGAGAATGGGAGCAGGCCTGGAGACTAGTGCTCATGCGGCGAGGGTACGCAGCTGTTAAAAAAGATGGTAGAGTAATATGTTGTCCACTTAAGTCAATCAAACCAGACCTTCAGAATAGAACTAATGAAAATTGTAAGGTTTCATTTGCAGGATTGGATCATTGGACGCCCCCGTGATGCGTACACTCCAGTACCAGAAGAGAGTGATGAACCTCCGAGCAGCTCAACAGTGCCCAAAGATCCCGCACCAGTGAGATTCAAGCAACTACGGTGTCTTTGTGTAATTTTATTTTTGAGTCTTGTCAGCAGAGGGCAAGCAGATGCAGTGTATTACCCTCACCAACCATTCAGATGGGTCCTACACCATCTTTCAAGTGATGAGACAATCAAAGAAACCATTACAGCAGACAGCCCATCTTTTGAGTTTAAGCTAAGAGACATATTTCCCCCACAGCTGGGATTCCCTAAAATTGGGGATTCTTCACTGTATCAGACCTATTGGTGCCCTGCTTCCAACCCAGGCAAAACTTACAGTAATCATCTGAAGTAGGGGCACTGTGGATATTGGGGGTGCGAAACTATCGTGACAAGCGATAAACAGCAACCGCAGCAACCTGACAAGTTCCTGCAAGCCAGGTACGCTCTCCACAGCTGTCGCGAACCAAAGTTTGGGATGAACAGAATGATATACACACCCTGAAACGGGAGAAAACACACCTGTAAGAACTATGCAATGACAATTTTGCAGCCGACCCATGTGAGTTGGGCCACAGGAAAAGTATGGTCAGTGTTTGTTCGCGCCTTTCGCAGTATGTGGGTGAATGTGTGAATTATTAGACTCCCACCTTCAATGCCCCTGTCATTCAAACCCTATCAGAATCTTAGAGCACGCAGACACAAGAGGGAGGCCACACCTGGCACCTCTTCCTTATCCAGTCCTTTAGCTATTTACCAAAAACCTGTCTGATCCTTACAATCAGTTTCTTAGTGTGTTAAATGCTACCTTTTTGTCGTTCAACCAATCCAATCCAAACTTTACAAAACCATGCTGCTTATGTTATAATGCAGAACCTCTTTTTTATGAGGGTGTCACCCTTGATGTTGCTTTCGAATATTCTGCAGCATATAATCCACATAACTGTAGGACACCCCCCGGAGGGAAATTACCGTGAGTCAGGTCACATGCCAAGGCAAGCGCTTTGGCCATGTAACCTTAGCAAAGCAGATGGGAAATATCTGTGCTGAGTTCATCCAACTGAGTCAAAAGACCGAAACGTGGGCAGTTCCATTCCTATCAGGAATGTGGGTCTGTCAACAATCTAGAATAACCCCCTGTGTGTACCTTGGTAAATTCAATAACCTTGCTGACTTCTGTGTCCACGTTCTGATTGTTCCTAGAGTCCTGTATCACCAAGAAGAAGAAATGTATCGCTTTTTAGAAGAAACCATCCAGCTCCACAAAAGAGAAGTAATGACAGGTATAACCATTGCAATGCTCCTTGGCCTAGGAGCTGCCAGTACAGCCACAGGTGTTTCAGCTCTCGTGACCCAACACCAAGAACTTTCTCAGCTGCAAATGACAATTGATGAGGACTTGTTAAGAACTGAAAAATCCATCTCCTCTCTGGAGGAATCTATCTCCTTGCTTTTGGAAGTCGTTCTGCAGAACAGGCGAGGACTGGACCTCTTGCTCATGCAGCAAGGAGGCCTGTGTGCCACCTTGAGAGAAGAATGCTGTTTTTATGCAGACCATACTGGAGTTGTGCGAGACTCCATGGCTGAACTGAGAGAAAGACTGGCCCAGAGAAAGAGAGAGAGAGAGGCCCAACAAGGATGGTTCGAGTCATGGTTCAATCAGTCCCCGTGGCTGGCCACCCTTGTTTCCACCTTAATAGGCCCTCTCACCATGATACTCTTGATATTGATTTTTGGGCCTTGCATTTTGAACAAGTTAGTGTCGTTCGTTTGAAGCTGTTTAGAGAAAGTCGACATCCTATTTGTTGAATGCCTGCAGTTACCGTGAAGTGCGCTTGTTGCTACATTTATACTTTTATAACATCTATACTTTTATAACATTTATACTTTAATACGTTTTTTTACTTAATCATGGGGCGGGGGGAAATATGAGAGATTAGGGACAGGCGATCAGAAGATGTTGCATTGTACGGGTAGACAGAAACCCTCCCTCAACACTTAGTTGTTTAGTGTCCTTGATAAGCTAAGCAACACGTAACGTAAGCAGACGGATGTGATGTAGCAAACAGAGGTTTTATAACTCCATGTAGTCAGTTAATAAACTCCATTTGCCATCCACCACGTTGGTGTCTGTGAGCTGGTGGCCCGAGCAGCCTGGGTGTGGCTGCCGTGTCGTACCTGGAACCAGGTCGCTACGCCTCAGCGGAGGCAGCAACTGAGATTGAAATAAGTTATATTCAGAAGGTTCTGCAGAAAAAAAGAGGCAGGTTTTTGTTTCTGAAATCCAGCCAGCAGTTTCCTCATGGACTCCACGAGTTCCTTATTCCTCAGGCTGGAGATGAGAGGGTTCAGGGCTGGAGGCACCAACGAGTACAGAACTGACAGGGCCAGACCCAGGGATGGGGAGGAGATGGAGGGAGGCTTCAGGTGGGCAAATAAACCACTGCTGACAAACAAGGACGCCACAGCCAGGCGAGGGAGGCACGTGAAAAAGGCTTTGTGTCCCAGGAGGCCCCATTTTGCCCTGAGATTCCCTGTTGTCACAATGCTCTGCTGGGTTCCATGGGGCTGTGCTGTGTCACAGTAGACACTGAGCTCCACGTGCCCTGGCACTATCCAAGTGGCACCTGGCTTCCATGAGGCCTCACTGTGTTTGCCGTTGACACTTGGTTCCCCAAGATGTCCTTGTGTCACAGAGCTCTCCTGGTGCCATGAGGCCCGGCTGTGTTGATGCCTTCAGGAACCCAGAAATAAAGTAACAGCCTTGGAGATAATATTATAGAGGAGGTCATAGAAAGGCTGATCTTTATTGGAGGCCTCCAAGGGGCAGATATGGAAAATGTCCACAAAATGCCCAGCCCCACAAAGGGTGAATACAGATTTATAAATTTAACATATTAGCATATTTGACAAAAATCACCAATTAGTAGCATAGGTGGTGAGGCATGACAAAGTTCCTTGCGAGAGTCACTCTGTCCATGACTGGACACTTCATGCACAGCAAGGAAGGAAAGCAACAACACAACCAAACAAAATCCAGGCAATCAAACTAGAAACAAACCGAGGACTGTCCCTGTGTGTGTGTGACAAGAGGACAGTGAGGGCAAGGATAAAAGGAACATGGCCAAAAAGTGTCACAGATCTCCAACTTAACAGGACTTGACTTATACCCGAACCTTAACTTACGCCTTCGACTTCACAATTTAGCAAAAGAACAGCACTTGACAGTATTTATCTGAACTTATAAACTATGACTTAACCATTTACAGAGGAATAGGATTTAACTTTGCTTATAACTTCTATTAAAACTTGAATTATGGTAAGGCACTTCACAAAACACTGACTCAGAAAACTCTAAACCGTACAACTTCAATTTTCTAGAGTTTGAGAAGAGGAAGTCAGGAGAAGGGAGAGAGATCCAGAGTCAGGGCCTTGGATACAGCATCATCTTAGCTACTGTGACCTCCAGGGCCATGGGACGTGTCAGTGTCACAGCCGTGTCACATCCTCACCTGCTCTGGCCCCTCTCTCAGGTGGGATTTTCAGGGTGCCAGGGGCTTGGCAGCCACTTTGGGGCTGGACCAGAGGCTCCAGTGGCTGGGGCTGGGGCAGTGGCTGGGGCTGGGGCAGCGGCCATCGCAAAACACCTCAGAAAACTGGGATGCACCAAAATCCCTTCAAGAACATGGAATACCCAAAAACTCACTCAAGAACAGGTTCCCCCTCCCTTCATCATCCCAAACCTTTGGCTGTCTCATTCCAGACTTCACCACACCCTCCCAATCCCCACCCAAACCCATCCCAGCTCTCATGGACATCAAGACCCACTTCCCAAGCCCTATTTCGTCCATCCCACTCCTCCCAATCCCCATCCCACCCATCCTGCCCCACCCACTGCTCAACTCACCCCTCCTGATCTGTATCCCACTTTGCCCAACCCCTTTCCAACCCCATTCCACACTGAGGGGCTGAGGAATGAGTAATTTTGGGGTGGGATTGAGTAGTTTTCAGTGGCAATGAGTGTTCTTGAGGTGACAAATCAAACCCTCTTGTCTTTTTGAGTGATAAGAAATGGAGACAACCACACCAAATACCCCCAAATCCTCCCAAGTATCATCTGGAATCCCAGATTCTCTTGAAACACAATTTAAAAATGAGGCTTCAGATGCCTTTGATGAATTTGTTGATTTTCAGCCCAATTTTGCTGGATTTAAAAGGAGGAAGATGAACCAAAATAATATTAGTACTCACCAAACTAAAGGACCACCAGCACCCTGTCTTTGCAATGTGGGTCCCCTGAAGGGGGATGGAGTTGGAGCAGTGCAGGAAGTTTTTCCCACAGTCGGGGCACTCACAGGGCTTCCTTTACCGGTGCCTCCGTTGGTGTTGGCTCAAGGTAGAGCTGTGTGAGAAGCACTTCCCATACTGGGGACACTTGTAAAACCTCTCCCCAGTGTGGATGCACTGGTGGGTCATGAGGTTGGAGCTGTACTTGAAGCCCTTCCCACAGTCGGGACAGCAGAAGGGCCTCTCATCCATGTGAATCTGCTGGTGGAGTAGGAGATTTGAGCAGGTCTGAAACCTTTTCCCACACTCGGGACACTCGTAAGGCCTCTCCCCCATGTGGATCATCTGGTGGATGATCAGTTTGGACCTCTGGTTGAAGCCCTTCCCACATTCCCCACATTTCTATGGCCTTTCCTCAGCGTGGATGTTCTGATGGCAGATCAAGTGGGAGCGCTGGCTGAAGCTCTTTCCACACTGCTCACACTCATAGGGCCTCTTCCCAGTGTGGATGTGCTGGTGCCTGATTAGGTGGACGTTGTGCTTGAAGCCCTTCCTGCAGTCGAGGCAGCAGAAGGGCCTCTCCTCTCTGTGAATCCGCTGACGTACAAGCAGATGGGAGCTGCTCAGAAAGCTCTTCTGACACTCAGGACACTCATAGGGCCTCTCCCCAGTGTGGGTCCTCTGATGTCTGATCAGGAGGGAGCCACAGCTGAAGCTCTTCCCACACTCCAAGCACTTGTGGGGCTTCTCCCCATCATGAAACTGCTCATGGACCACCAACTCCAAACTCTGGCTGAAGCTCTGTCCACCTTCCTGGCAAAGGGTGGGTCTTTCAACCTCAGAGCTCCCTGGGATGGGTTTAGAGCCCCTCCTTATGCATGATCTCTGGAGTTTTTCCTGCCCGTTGGATTCCTGCACGGTGGAGCCACTCAAAATGGCCTCTTCCATGAGGTTCTGCCAGGGCAATTTGTCCTCCCTGGTCTCCATCCTCAGTTCCTTGTCCTCGGGAGGAAGGTCAAGGAGAGGATGGGATTTGCCTCCATGCCACAGGGAAGGGGAAGGAGATCCCCCAGTGCATCCCTGGCAGGACGGCGTTGGCAGCAGTGTTGTCCTGCAGCTGGGGGCCAAGCTGGGCTGGGAGATAGAGCAGGAAAGAGGGGGAAAGGGGCACTGACTTCCTCCTCACCTGCCTGGCTGTCCCAGGGCATCTTCCTCTTCCCTGTGGCCTCCTCCTCCATCCAGCCAAGGTTTGGGAATGGGCAGTCCTGGTTTTTGGAGAAACAAGGGATGAGCAGGTTGTGTTTCAATGTCCCCCTGCTCAGGTCCATCCCTACAAGTCACTGAACATCTGGGGTACATAAAAACTTCCCAAACACCAAGACTGATCCCTGAAAATTCCTTTGCAGAGTTCCCCATCTCTGGCCTCTCCCCTTTGGTGTTTGGGGGTTGCCTGCTGTCCCAGATGCTGGGGGTCACGCTTCTACTGGGGGTTCCCCATCTAATTGGTCTCTGCCGTCCTCAGCCTTCTGGGACTCACAGTAATCCAAAATGTTTCTCCCTTTTCCATCTCCCCACTTAGGGGTACTGGGGGTTTGGTGTCCCGGGGCCCCTTCTCTCCTCATTCTCTGCTTTGAGGTGCAGGGGGTCCAAAGAGCCCCTCCTGTCCCTCTCCAGGTTGTTGAGGGTTCCGCCAATTGTGGCGCTCCCCCCTCTCTGGGCTCCCTACATTGGGCTCCTGGGGGACAGAGGGCTCTCCTCCTCCAGGCTGCCTCCGCTGGCAGCCACCATTGTGACCTCCCAATGTCCCCCCAAGGGCCATTTTCCACCCAGCTTTGGAGTTCTTACTTCTCCAAACATCCCCAACCAAAATAACCCAACCCAGGGACCACTCAGGATATCTGAGCCGAGCTCCCTGTCTTGGGCTGGTGAGACAGGTGTCTGCTATGGAAGGCAGGAGCCTCCCTTGAAATGGAAAATACAAACTCCCTCTCTTTGAATTGTAATTTTGAAATTAATGGGCTCTCATGCAAAGATATGGCCATAGGAATATCAGTTCTACAGTAGGAAAATTAAACTAAAAATGCAGTAGTAAAAAACAACAACAACAAGACCAAAAAAACCCCAAAACATAAGAGTCAGAATCCAACCTGACACTCAGGTAGTCAGGGTGCTGCTAGCAGTCCAATCAAATCGTGGCTGCAGTCCTCCTGGAGTGACAGATGTGGTTTTGTTGAAGCAATGATCTTGTAGAAGGTGTAGTTTTCCTCTGAAGGTCCAGTGGTGGTGCAGATGGGTCTGGTCTTCCTCTGGGAATCCAGTGGAAACTGGCTGCTCCTGGTACTTTAAATCTCAGATTATATCCAAGTGGGAATGCTTGGCTCCTCCCTCTGGGTGGAGCATCTCACAATGGGATGACGTAATTTTATCAGTCATGCAGTGAGAGGCAATGGCCCATTACCAGAAGATATCTCCCTGGAGGGAGGATGGGTCATGAAAGAGATAAGGAACACTGCCCCATTTGGTTTTAACAGCTGGCCCATTAAGAGAAGATCCCCCTCAGAGATAAGAGGGATGGGTCATGGAAGAGATAAACAACCTGCCACCTGGTTTTACCAGATGATAATAGAATACCCTTTTTTACTTTAATCTTGCATTGCAAGACATGCCTTGATGCTCCTTACCCAGGCTCTCTCCAGAACACGCCCAGGCCAATGCTCAGCAGAGAAAAGCCCCATGAGCAGCCCCAGGGTGGCCGTGGGCAGGCTGGGGCAAACAGCATGGCTGGGGCTCTGCAAGGTCCCTGGGGGAGATGGGAAGGAGCAGCAGAGCAGGAGCTGATCCATCCCCACTGCACTGGACACCCCAGGGCAGCGTCCCAGAGTGTCCTCATGCACCTGCCAACAACATCCCCCCTCTGCAGCCCTGGCCTCTCCCCCAGCTCACACAGGTGCCACAACCTTGCAGGCACAGACACGGCAGCACTGGCTCAGGAGCCCCTGCTTGCACTGCCCAGAGCAGGCGTCAGCACCCCCATGGTGTTGGTGTGGGGAGATGAACCTGAGGGAGCACAAATGCCATCAGCCCCTGGTGCCAGGAAGGGCTGGGGGACAGCAGGGAAACCACTCAGGTTTGTGGTGGCCTCTGAAGTCATCCAGAAAGTTTGTTCCCTTGAGTTGTGAATTTCCTGTGCCCCTGCAGACGTTGTTGCTCAGAGTCAGGGCTGCCTGGCAGCTACCTCGAAACTGCCCTGAGAATTTCCTTTGCATCACCTTGGTTTTCTTTACTTTTTCTGGTACAAATTTCTTCCTACTGCCAGCCCCTCTTCCCTTCCCTGCAAACAGCCCATCCCTGGTTCCCCTTTCCTCTCTGGCCCCAGTTCCCATTTCAGTTCCTGAGTTTCCAGCACCATGGGAACACCCCTTGGAGAGCAGGATCATGCTCCAAGTGCTTCAGGAATTGTTTGCAGGCTCCTGCAGTGCCTCGTGCTCCTCCCTTGCCAGAGGCACCACAGGCCAGGGGGGCACATCTGGGCTGCTGTGTCTGGCTGTGGGGCTCCCTGTTCTGGGCAAGGAGGAGGAGCTGCAGAGGCTCTGCAGGACTGACAGGATGGGCTTTGGTGCTGTGAGGAGAAGCTGAGGCACCTGGGCTGCTGGACCTTCTGAAGAGGAGGCCCAGGGCTCATCCTACGACTGCTGCAAGGGTGGTTTCAGAGAATCACAGAATGAGCAAGGTTGGAAAAGACCTTGGGCATCATCAAGTCCAACCTGTGCCCTGACACTGCCTTGTCTCCCCTGGGCCTCCTCTTCTCCAGGATAAACAACTCCAGCTCCTTCAGCCTCTCCTCACAGGACTTGTGTTCCAGACCCCTCACCAGCCTTGTTGCCCTTCTCTGGAAACACTCCAGCCCCTCCATGTCCTTTCTAAACTGGGGGGCCCAGAACTGGACACAGCACTCGAGGTGCTGCCCAAACAGTGCCGAGCACAGGGGAGGAATCACTGCCCTGGTCCTGCTGGCCACACCATTCCTGATCCATAGGAGTGCCAGGGGTTGGATGAGGGAAATGGTGGGGAGGGGGTGGGGACAAAGTCTGATTGATTGTGAGCTATGAAGGATCTTGATTTTCATATCTATTTAGACTGTATATAATGTGCCCAGGTTCAATATCAATTGGACATTGCTGATCTCAACGTATAAAGATGTAATGAATGAAAATTATCCATGCTAAATGTATCAATATTTTTAAAAATATATATTTTAGAAAATATTTGTTGTAAAGTAGTAAAGGAAAAAGTAGATGTGATTAGTGTTACAAAGCAGATGGGCTCCTTGGCAGATGCTACATGAGAAAAATAAGATACAGGATGCAGTTTGAGATAAAGAAGAGTTTCAAAGCTGGATTGGCCAAAGCTGGGACTACTCCTTGGCAGATGTTATGGGTTACAGGATGTCTTAAAATAGAACTGGCCTTGAGATGGACAAAGCTGGGACTGTTCCAAGGAATGGAGTTTAGGTGGTGGTTTGATCCATGAAATAATTATGTTTTGGAACATAATGCTTAGTTATGTATAACACAAAACTTAGAGCACACGCAACCAGTAAGGTTATTCATAGGACGAGAGGAAGATGATGAGCCTTCATCTGAAGAAGACCACCAAAAACCAAGAAGACCCCCAAGAACAAATGGAGCATGCACTATGTAGTATAGTGACATAGATTTTACAAATTGAAAATAGGAGGAGATTTCCAAGAAATATTAATGAATATGTATTAGCATACAGTATATAAGTTTAAGTTGGATTACTTTGTTTTGTACGTGAAGGAGAGTGAGAAACACCCCCCCTGTACCCCGGTCATTTTTGCTTATGCTTTATCCGAACATTACTTATCTTTAATTAATCACTGCCATTTTTTTTTTTTTTGTATATGCTTGATTATAAAATGCTACTTAAATAAAATTGCATTGCTACTAAATGCAACTTTGTTGCTTATTAAATTAGACATACAGAGCTTCATTTGTAACAATTTGGTGCTGAAACCCAGGAACTCCAGCCTGGGGAAGGACGGCAAGTCTTGGGAAGGAGCTCCCCACCAGCTCCTTTTAGGTGGTCCCAAGCTTAGACCAGGCTCCCTCAGAGAAGGAGTTCCAATTACAATAATGCATAAGCAAAGGAAGCCAGCAATAGGAGGCACACACAAAGGCTGCCTTTGGAGTGCCAGCTAAAGGTAAAGGTGCCTGTAAAACATCTTGTGCACAAGAACTGTGTGGGAAAATGGACTGTGTAAGTACCACGGGGTTGAGCAGGCGGGCGGCTGTATGTTTGTGTGTGTGTAGAATATCTAAAATGGGGACTGGTAGCCCAGACCCCTTAAGTGAGTGCGAACCTCTCAGTACCACATTTCCACAAGGAGACCAGCCGGGAAAGGAGGGAAGTGAAAAGAGAGAATGAGTGAGGTTCCCTGGGAGGGACTGGCAGGGAGGGTCCCAGCCTGAGAATCCAGGGGAAGGTCCTCGAGGAGAAAGGAGCAATCTGATCACTGGGCAAGATGAATAAGGAGGGGAGCAATTGAGTCAAGTTCAATTTTCTTTGAGAAGTAAATAGTTGGTAACTTTAGTACGAGACTAAGAGGGATTGGAAGGGGAAGTGACTAGAAGGATATAGTCAGGGAAGACAGATTGGGAGAAAGATTGGAATTAGGTGTGAGGCAAACAGTGGGTAAAAGACAAGATAGTGCAACAGAATAATAAGTGAGAGGATTGAACCACAAAGGGAGTGAGGGAGACCATGATTCTCCTGGTACCGGGGGTTTCTTGATTTCTTGCCGCCAAAAATGAGTGCAAGGAAAAGTAAGTCCTTAGACCCAGGAGCTGTGAATTACAAAGAAAATTCACAAGAGCCTGGTATACCTGGGAACTGTGAGGGGGGTTCTCAGAAGGTGAGCACACCTCAGGACAGTCCACTGGGGATGCTGTTATGATACTGGGATGCACGGGAATCCTGAAGAGGAAAAAGAAAGCAGAAAATGATTATTTATTGTATGTTTGAATGGACAAAGAAAATAATTGGGAAAGATAATTTATATTGGCTAAAGTTTGGACCGTTTGAAGACTGGATTTGCAAAGCTTTGAATTTGTATGTGAATTCAAACAAACCTTTTATTCAGGAAGAAAGTGAATATGCTGCTCTGTGGCTTCCCAGGGGAAAGGGTGGATTTGTCACTCAAAGGCAGGGAAGCGAGGGTTTTTCATTCTATCCTTTACAAACTAGAGGGCAAGCAGCCAAAAAAGACAGACACGAACCCCAGGATCCATTAGATCACCTCCCACCCCCTTATAAGCAACCTAATCAGCCTGTTCAACCCCAAGCCCCCGAGGGTCCTCCTGTAAATGCAAACGCACCCCCTATTCAGGATGAGCCAGTAGCACATGGAACTAGAGGGGAGGGGATGTGGAAGCAAAAATGGAAGATGGAGTATACCCGCTTAGAAAAGTTCCAATGGCAGATCCAGAACAGAGACCTATTGGTGATGTGAGTGTTCCCCTGAACACAGGGGATGTTAGGGAGTTTAAGAAGGAGATGGGCAGGCTGCTAGAGGATCCTATTGGAGCAGCAGAGAGATTAGATCTGTTCTTGAGGCTGAATATATACACCTGGGTGTAACTGCAGTCTGTCTTAGGAATCTTGTTTACCATGGAAGAAAGAGAAATGATTAGACACTCAGGGATGAGGGTTTGGGATAGAGAATGTCAGGGGCCAGACCAGGGGGATCTGAAACGGCCTATGCAAGATCCAGGTTGGAATAATCAGAATGAAAGACATAGGCAGAATATGAGTGATCTCTGGTGGATGATTATCCGAGGAATACGGGAAGCAGTGCCCAAGGGGCAGAATATAAGGAAAGCTCTAAGTCAGCACCAAGGGAAGGATGAACCCCTGGCAGACTGGTTAGAAAGATGAAGAAAAGCCTTGCAGTTATATTCAGGTGTAGACCCCGATGCTGCAGCAGGACAGGTCCTTTTGAAAACACAATTTGTAGCTACATCCTGGGGGCACATCAGGAAGAAGCTGGAAAAAGTAGAAAATTGGCAGGATTAAGGGCTTCAGGAATTGTTAAGAGGAACAGAGAAAGTGTATGTGAGAAGAGATGAGGAGAGGCTAAAGACAAACCCACAGATTTTAATGGCAGCAGTCAAGGAAACACAGACAACCATAAATACAGAGAAGCACTCGGGAAAGAACAAACAACAAAAAAAGGCAGGTCCCACCTCTGGGGATACGAGATCCAGTGTTTTTCCTGTCACCAGAAAGGACATTTAGAAACTTCTTGTCCCAACTCCAGGGGTACAGGACCCACTTGTATTTATTGCCACAAAAAGGGACATCTACAAAAATTCTGTAGAAAGAGGCAGCAAGATGAGAAAATGTTTCAAGAAGACTAGGGGGGTCAGGGGCTCTATTTAATGAGGACCAAACACCTAGAAGAGCCCTTGAAAAAACTGAAAATAGGTCCTCAAAATGAAGAAATCACATTTTTGGTGGACACAGAAGCTACTAGGTTGACAGTAAGAAAACTACCACAGGGATGTGAAATAAGTTGTGAACGTGTCCCAGTAATTGGGGTTAAAGGAGAAGTTTTTCAGGTTCTTGTAATTTAAAATGTGCCGATTGAATCGGATAGAAAATTTGGACTGAATGATTTGGTATTAATACCAGAGGCTGATAATAATTTATTAGGAATGGACTTAATAATAGCCTTGAGGATTAAAAGAACACCCTGTGAAGGAAAACTTAAAATCTATTCTTTAACTGAAGAAGATAATTTCGAGATTAGCAACAGTGTGTGGTATACTGGTGAAGTAGGAAAATTAAACATTCAGCCCATTAGCGTTGAAATACAGAACCCAGAAATCCCCATTCGAGTAAAACAATATCCGATATCATTAGAAGGTCGGAAGGGATTGAAACTGGTAGTTGAGAATTCAGTACATCAGGGGGTGTTGGAGTCCTGTGTGTCACCACACAATACCCCCATCCTGCCGGTAAAGAAGCCTGATGGTAGCTACCGACTAGTCCAGGATCTCAGAGCGGTAAATCAAAGAACCATTACCCGCTTTCCAGGAGTAGCTAAGCCAGATACCTCCTAATTACATTTGGTACAGTGTAGTGGATTTAAAGGATGCCTTTTGAACTTGCCCTCTGGATGAGGGCAGTAGGGATTGCCTTTGGGTAGGAGGACCCAGAAACAGGTAGGAGAGAACAATTAAGGTGAACGGTGCTACCACAAGGTTTTACAGAGGCACAGAATCTTTTTGGGAGGGCGTTAGAAAATCTTTGGAAGTGCTTTGAGTTACCCAGAGGAATTAAGCTGCTACAGTATGTAGATGATTTGTTAGTAGCAAGAGAAACTGAAGAGGAAATGAGAAGGTGTACTATTAAGCTTCTAAATTTTCTGGGAGAAAACAGGCTGAAGATATCTAAGCCAAAATTGCAGTTTGTAGAGTCAGAAGTGGGGTATTTCAGTCATTGGATTAGTAAGCGAAAGAAAAAGCTAGACCCTGAAATTGTTCCAGGAATATTGAACATGGGACCCCCAAAGTCTAAAAGAGAAATAAAGCAGTTTTTGTGTGTTTTGGATTATTGTAGGCAAGAGATAGAAGGGTTTAGTAGAAAAGTAAAATTTCTATATGCGAAATTAACTACCAATTGCTTGAAATGGACTGAAAGGGATCAGGAAAATTTTGAGCAAGTTAAAGAAGTCATACTGCAAGCTCCTGTACTGAGTCTTCCCAATTTAGACAAGCCTTTTCAATTATTAGTTAATACAATTAATCAAATTGCTTATGAAGTACTGACTCAAGGTGGGGCAGGAAGCTGAAAGCCAGTAGGATATTATTCCAAATTATTGGATCCAATTAGTAAGAGTTGGCCAACATGCCTGCAAGCTCTGGTAGTCACTGCTATGTTAGTAGAAGAAGCCCAAAGACTAACTTTGGGGCAGCACTGGAAGTGTACATCCCCCATAATATTAGGGGAATCCTTGTTAAACAGGCTGAAAAATGGTTAACTGATAACAGTATATTAAAATATCTTGATTTAATACATGATTAATACATAATTAATGCATGATTGCACAGAGGTCATAGAGTTACAAACACAAATATGCCCAGATTTAAGAAAACAAGAATTAAACACAGGAGGAAAATTATTTATAGATTTATCATCCCGAGTGGTAGATGGAAGAAGGAAATCTGGGTATGCCATAATTCATGGAGAAAAACTGGATGTAAAAGAATCTGGTCCCCTTAGCCCGTCCTGGTCAGCACAAGCCTGTGAACTCTATGCATTATTCTGTGCATTGCTGTTATTAAAGGATGGAGAAGGAACCATATACACCGACTCAAAATATGCCTTTGGAGTAGTGCATACATTTAGAAAAATTTGGAAAGAATGGGGTCTTACAAACGCTCAAAGAAAAGGATTATTGCACCAAGGATTGATAATTCAGATACTTAAAGCTTTGAAGAGTCTAAAAAAGATAGCAGTCGTTCATGTGAAAGGCCACCAGAGAGAGAGAGGCATTAAAAGAAAAAGAATCTGGCTGATGATGAAGCTAAGAAAGATTCCCTGAGGGAAAACAGCAATGTAATTATGACTTTTCAGGAAGCAGGAGCACAAACTCAAACACCGTACTTTTCTTTAACAGAAGTAGAAGGCATGAAAAAACTAGGAGCAACACAAAAAGAAGGACAATGGATTCTCCCTGATGAAGCCACAGTTCTAACGGCAGAAAAAGTCTACTCTCATGCTTCAAGGGTAAAAGGACCTATACCAAATAAAGATTGGAAAATTATTCTGACACCAGAAGACCTTAAAGAAAAATTTAAAAATACTTAAAATTTGATTAAACCTTTTTATTGAGATCCAAAATACAGTTTAAAGTATAACTGCAATTAATCCACAACACGGCTGAATAGAGCATTTGGTGCCCAGAGGCTATAGCTCATATGGAAAATTGTTTTCGGCTGTGGATTTCACATAATGCTGCAATACATTTGGTGTGCCACCCACATATTGAAAGAATAACCCAGCCCCAGGATATTCATGATATCCTTAGTACAGAAAGGTCAGAAGCTGCCATCCCACTGAGAGAAGTTTCCATGTTTCAGCAAGGTAGCTGCAAACACGGTCATCAGTGTGAGTGGTGTAAAGCAGTGACCATGAAGTGGCTGAGACAAAGACATTGGCACAGAACAACTGTACCTTGGGACCAAAGAGATGTAGCTTTTATGATTAATTGAATACGATGTTTTAGTAGAGTAGAGCAAGACTTTAGAATGCACAATTGGGTTTTAGCACAGATCAACATTGATAATTATATAATAGAAGATTAAGTACAAAGAACATTTATTTATTTAGCGTACCACATGGAACGATTAGTGGCTTTGAGAACACTGCAGGAAGAACAAAGGATAATAAAAGTAAGATGTGGATATAATAGGATTCCCAGAAACAACAGAAAAAGATAAATTTTCTTGCTTAACCTGTTCAGGTTATAAAACTCCTTTGATAGTTAACGATTCAAGGTTTGTGTTTTGTAATTGCAATTAACTTTAATTTATTAGAAAAAATTAGGCATTCTGGATTGGCTGTTGACAGCAACTCCATTGAGTTCAGAGGCAGAACAATGCTGATGGATAGAGATCAGACACTTCCTTGATCAATGGGAACAGCCTGAACAGATTGAAAATCTTTTAGGAGGCCCTCAGTGACTAACACTAACAGATTTCATTGAGGAACTGCAATTCCAGAACAAGAGACAGGTAACACCTGTTACTAAAAGAGTCCAAGAACAAGTAACACACTGGGAGTGTACTAAGCATGGCTTAGAGTGTCACCCATGGGTTTGTGTTATTTGTGCGCTTTGTCTTCATTCGTGGTGGAGTATAACAACAGCAGAAGAAAGAGAGAGATAATTGATTTGCTTAATTTGCTTAGATGGCATGCATGAACAGTTAATTTTAAAAAGCTTTTCCAGTGATTTCTTTGGAACACCTTTGAGATATGAAGATGGAATCTTTTTATGCAGTGGTTCAATTAGTACAAAATTGAGACCAATGAGTTTTTACTACATTAGCTTTTGAGCAGGTAAGAGAGCAAACAATTAATAATATTATAGACCAGTGTATCATAATTAACAATTCCTGTGGAGAAGGAATTTGTGTGCCACACTATTGACACATTTCTTACGTGAATTGGCATTGCGAATGTGCCTATTGGTTGTGATGAAGACTTAATTATAATCCCCAACTTCGGAGCAGAAAGCAACCAACAAATCAGGTTGTTAAATGAAGTAGTGAAAGAGCAAATCTTATTGTGGTTGGCACATCTCCAGAGCTTTGGTGGTTTAGACTAAAAGAGGAAGTAGCTGACTAACCCAGAGAGAGAGAGAGAGGGCAGTGCTGCGAGAACTGTGAGTAATCTGTGCCATCCTTGAAACAAACATGAAGCCAAGGGTACCAATAAGACCAAATGCACCACTGACTAGATCCCAGGATATAAACTTTGCTGCCAAGAAGCCTGACATCTTGGCCCTTGGCTGCAACCCAAAGGGCCTTGAGGACAGTAGAAAGTCAAAACTCCTGAGTTTTCACTGTGTTTGTTGTGATGCCCTTGGCAACTGGCCAAAACTATGGAGCCACTCTGGACAGAGTCCATGAGATAAGGGAATGAGCAATGCAGGAACAAACAATAATAGAACAAGCAGCACAAGAGTGGGCAATGAGAGAACAATCGATGCAAAAACTAAGTCCCAGTAATGTTGTTCCCTGTAATAAATGCAAGGACTCCATGTGGGTCAAGCACAAGATGGAACTTGTATTCATGGCACATCCACATGTTAGTGCTGCCTGCTATGATCACAGCAATTTTATAGATGTTTGTGTTAAAAATAGAAAAATGGATTGGGTAGGGAAAAATTTAGGATTTAATGGACGAGATCCTTATCCTTATAGTGATCAAATCTGTCCTCAATATGAAAACTTTTTTGATTTGAGAAAGATGAGAATGGGAATGATCCAAGTATAGGTATAGGAGGTACAGCACTAAGGAAAAATAAAAGAAGAAAAATTAAAAGAAACAAATGAAATATGTAAAAAGGCCATAGGGAATGAATTAAAGAACTGGATAAGCTGTATGAACAATTAAAGCAGCAGTATAGCGACTGGGATTTGACAACCTCAGCTAAGAACCTTTTTGTAGATTTGATGCAAGAAATTGCTACAGAATTAGGATTATCCAAATGCTGGATCTGTGGGGGACTTCGAATGGCTGAAAGATGACTGTGGAGAGGTGAGAGTCTAGCTCCAGAACAATTTTTTAAATGGAATCATACACAAATTTCCAAGACATTAAAACTACCTGAAGGATGGATTTTGAGGCATCAAGTAATTGGAACAGTCTGTATGACTCAAAAAGGAAGGAAATATAAAGAAGTTATAGGATGTACTCCTTGTATATCTACTTTAGTAGTTAATTCAGATAATAAAACTAAGACCTGGCAACCAAAATCTTTTACTGGGTTTTGGGGAATAACAAAGGAAATGAATTGTGAGTGGAATAATTAAACTGATTTGTGCTGGCATAAAAGTCCTGGAGCTAACCCCTACCAATCAAAAAAAAAAAAAAAAAAAGACCTAAAATCCTATTGGGAACAACAGGAAAAAACAGATAATAAATGGAAAGCCCCTGATGGAATATATTGCATTTGTGGGCAATGAGCATAGAGTGAATTACCTCGAAAGTGGGAGGGAA
>JBBAXF010000024.1:9417986-9440486 GCA_037837765.1 Delichon dasypus
TCTTTGCATCATTGCACACAGGTGAGACAGCACAACACGCTTGTCGACATTTCTTGCAGGCATTTGCATCATTGGGCGTGCTGCAAGAAATCAAAACAGATAACGGACCAACATATATAGGGAAAGTGCTTGACAAATTCCTGAAGAGATGGGGTGTCCATCATACCTTTGGTATCCCACACTCTCCAACAAGTCAAGCAATCATTGAAAGGACACATCACACATTGAAATCCCTTTTGGATGGACAAAAAAGAGGAGAGGCAGACGCAACACCATACATGCGCTTGAATAAAGCCTTGTATGTGTTGAATTTTCTAAATGGCTCTTTTGCAGAGCCAACTCCACCAATTGTCAGACACTTTTCAAACAGCACAAGAGCCAAGCTGAAGGAAAATCCTTTGGTTTTGGTCAGAAACCCAGAAACAAGACAGATTGAAGGCCATTCAAATTAATAACTTGGGGCAAGGGATATGCTTGTGTCTCCACAGCAGTCAGATCAAAGTGGCTGGCAGCAAGGCACGTGGAACTGTACCGAGTTCAGATGCAAGCAGACATGGACCCCAAGACCAGGGAAAAAGAAGTGAGCACGCAGAAGTGAGCCAGTATCAAGATAGCAAACATCCCTTCATTCTTTGCGCAAAAGAGACTCTTAGACTTAAGTTTTCTTTGGAGTTTGAGTTTTCTTTGGAGTTTGAGTTTTCTTTGGAACTTAGGTAGTGTTGCATTTTTAGGGATTCCCATAGGAAAAAGGCCATTGAACATGAAAGAACTATACTTGTGCCGCATTCTCTCCTTAGTTGCCTTGAGCAATGCGACAGTTTTGCCGGTAGCCCAACCAAAAGAGAATATTTGGGAAACTCTAGCCAATGCATCAAGTTTAGATACCATCTGCTTGACACACTCAAAGCCAGAGAAACCCTTCTCAACATGTTTAGTGGGGTTGCCAGTGAGCAAATGCCCGATTCCAGAGAACATCCCTCCAGTGATTTCAAAGTCCATTGTAAACCCAGTGGACAGATGGGATGTTTGGACAAAATTCCTTCCTGTGGCTCCTTTTGAACCTCAGGAACTGGAAATTCTTGGATCAGTCCAAATGCAATTTTGTGTGAAATTTGGCCTTTCTGGAGTGGCACAAAACAACAATAGACATCACTCCAAACCTCAATTTTTACAGAAATTCATCATCTTGGTGTAATTACACTAAGATGCTGGACAAGCCATCCAACCATGTTCCAGCACAATTGCTGAGAGGAATCTTTTTCACCTGTGGGGACAGAATTTGGCCCGCAATCCCCACAGATGTCAAAGGTGGTCCACGCAACATTGAAATGCTTTCATTGCTAACACCCAACACGACACTGCTGAGAGAGCAAAAATATAGAAGGAAAAGATCTATCAAACTGTATGATCCAAATTGTGATGACAATGTTCACATGTGGGACAAGGCTCAGAGAATTGCAGTTGCACTTCTTTCACCACAAGCAGCTTCATGAGTAGCCTTGACACAATTGAATCGGGTGGGTTGTTGGCTGAGCAAATATGCCCGAGCCACCTTTCTTGCACTGAGTGACATGTTATTAGACGTTGCCAGTGTAAGATGAGCGAGTCTCCAAAATAGAGCGGCAATAGATTATCTGTTACTGACGCATGGGCGTGGGTATGAGGAATTTGAGGGAATGTGCTGCATTAATTTGTCAGAACATTCCAAATCCATTCATGAGAACATCAAGCAATTGCAGGAGAGTGTGAACAAACTTGGAGAGGTAACTGGGTCATGGATGGATGGTGTGTTCAATTTGTTTGACCTTTCACCATTGTGGAAGAGAATTTTAAAAATATTTATATACATTTTAGTAGGGCTTGTAATTCTTCACATGATCTTGCCATGTTTGATTTGATGCATATGGCAAGCCATAGACAGGGTTGCCAAAGAGGTGTTTTTGGTTCAAACAAGAGGGGGAGATGTTGGAGTCCAGGGCATTCCTTTGGCTGCCCTGGAGGGTCAGAGACCTGGACAGGGGGGTCTGGGACCCTGGCCCAGAGCCCAGAGGGACATTGGCTTTGATCCCCGTCCATGGGAAAGGCTTCCTGCACTGCGGGAAGGATTGCAAGCCACAAGAGTGTGAAAGATAGTAATTTAGCTTATCACGGGGTGAAAAAACAGGAGGTTTGGGGTTTTAGTATTGAAGTGAATGGGGACAAGATGGAGGATTTTGGGCATTGTCTCCTGCTGCTTCTTTCTTCTTCCCTCACTCCATTTTCTGTAGTGATGGTGACAAAAAGTAGTCTAAAGAGATTGGGTCAAAGGAGGAATGACCTTTTTAGTACAAATGATCGGTATTGGCAAATAATGATAAATAAAGAACACGGAACAATTAGTATAAAATATAACACTGCAGCCCAGTCCGGGTGGAGCCTCCAGATGCCCAAGCAACTGCACAGACCTTAGTTGGGCACTGAGAAAATTGTAAGATAAAAAACAATAAACAAGGTGCTCAGCCTTGAAAAATCAGAACCTGAAGACTCTGTCTCTTTGTTGCATCTGGCTCAGTGCTTTGCAGAAGGCAAAAAGACTCTAAAACCACCTGACTCTCAGACCAAAAAACCGAGAGAGGCCTCACAGTTTTGGGAAAGCTCTGGGTTTCATAGCAACTGTCAGGGAAAATGAGCCTGAGAACCAGCGTTTTCCCTCAGATAAGTTGAAAACAAGTAACTGCAAAGGAATGCTTATGCAGATACCATTAGCCAATAGTATAGCCGCCTGAGGTTCATGGACACCAAGAGGTAGGCAACAGCAAGTAGTAAAATGCCACGTGAACAGCTTATGCTCACGAATTATATATGTATAAAAGAACCCTGTGTACCCTCAATAAATGAGCATTCACCATTACTTTTGTGAAGGGTGTGACTGACTCCATCTGCTCCCTGCGTTTTCTTTCACCTTTAATTGGTGCCACATATCGGACATTGAGGTGAGGACCTGGAGGAGAAAAATAGGGGTGGGACTCTGAACAGAAGATGCGGGCTCGCCGGCAGATGCAGCTGCAATCAGGTGAGACCCCCAGAAAAAAAAGTGGAAAGATATTGATCTACCAAGGGATGCAATAATCATTGAGGTAGGAGCTCACTGTCCTTGCAAATGCGTATTGCGAGGCTGAGCTGGTAAGGGGAGCAGAGCAACAGCTTCTTGAGAAAAGGTGGAAGGTGCTGAGAACTCCCTTCCCTGCCCCACTGAAGACGGCAAGCATGGAATGTGACTTTGCTGCCACAGTTAAATTATTTATTAATGTACTCTCTGAGAGGGGAAAAGCAGTAGCAGAAAATGTGCTGCACAAGCCAGTTAACTGGGTATGGGGAAATGAACATTTAACAACCCCGTGGCACTGTGAAGTTGGGGAGGCGCTGCAGGGCCCCTGCCGTGCCCTCCAGCTGCCCCCGGTGCCCCAGCACTGTCACTGGCCAACGCCCAGCTCGCCGCTCCCGGCCCACAGACCATCCCTGTCACCTGAGCTCCAGTGTGCTGCTCCTGCACCGCCACCGCCACCACAAAGCTGGCTTGGAGCTTTTCTTGGAAGCAAGGAGCCCCCCCCGATCAAAGGCTTGACAGCAACGCAGTGTAGTCCAGTAGCCAAAATGCTTCAAAAACCCTCCAGAGCCACTCCCAATTCGACCACTCCCACAAAGCAGGTGCCATGTGCCCCCCCCTTTTCTGGCTGTGCCTGAAGAGATACCAGTCGACAAAGAGAGGGGAACTGGTGACCCCTGCTGTCAACCACCTTCCCCAGACAATGTTCCACTGCCGGACGAATTAGAGGACTACCCTGATGATAGAGCACTGCTTCCCCCAACAGAACCCCTGGCAGAGCCCACGATTGGTTTAAAAGAACTGACTGAGAAAATTCAGGCGGTGATGCAGTGCCTGGATGAAAGGGCACATGCAGCAGCTGAGCTGCTATCCACGACAACTGATAATGGTCAAGATGAGCCAACATCTTTCAGCTCCCAGTTAACTCCAATGCAACAATTGCTAGAACAAACTGCAGAAAGCAGTTCCCACCAACTAGAGTTTCTAATGTAGTATAATTACATCTGCAATCTGACTGGCTTTTAATTTTAAGATTTCATCATCTCTTAGTGAAATACTTGTTTAGTGTCCACTTGGAATTTATTTACTAAAGACTTAAGCTGGTAAAAACCCAAAGATATCTTACTAAGTCGTGTGGCTGCAGCAGCTGCCAAGTAAGAGCCAAGTTGGGCTGGTTTTCACTCGTGCATTGCTGACAAAGTCGTTTCATGTTCAACAGGGTCACAGTAAGCCTTCTGTATGCAGTGAACACCACAAGCCCTCTGAAGATAAAAAGCCAGATGGTCAGCTCCGGAGAAGATAAGAAGAGCACTTCTGGCCAGAGCAGTTGATCTCAAATTCATCCCAGACTGACAGATCTCCAAGGGCCCTGGAATCCGTCACTCTGAAACCTGCTGGTCAGTGATCAGGAGACCTCTGAGGTGAATTTGACAACAGCTGCACCTAAGCCTTTGAGCTTTGCATCTGGACCACAATGAATACTGAGTAAATGGACTCAGCCGGCAAGGAAGGAAAAGAAGGAAGAAGGATCATCAAGTTTTTGCTGAGACAGCTGGTGGTTGAGGCCACGGGTGAACAACACCCTCCTGACCCAGACTGGGTTGTAGCATGCATTATTGGTCACCAAGGCCCCTTGGGATCATTGGAACTTTCCCAGGACTTGCATGAGTGGTAAGAAAAAGAGCATCCTCAGTGTCAGGGAGTAATAGTTATAGAAGTGAGCTGCGGAGTTCGTGTTGCACAATTTGAGAGAGAGACTCCAAAGCTTTGTTGTGGGGGTGGTTTGTGTGATCATTGCTATAGTGGTACCCTTGGTGCCTTTTATCAAGCAGCACAGGTAGTGTTGGGAATACTTAACCCTGTTCTAGGAGATTTTGGTGGAGTAGCAGATTGGAGATTTGCGCGGACAGTGTGGGCCATTAAAAAAGGGATATGAGAAGCCCGCATGGTAAAATGCTCTCATGTGTTGCATGCCTTCTGCTCATGGTGTCAACAAGTGTTGTAGGATCCCTTCAATTAGCTCATTGTATAGACGTGGGAGATCCCAAATTCTGGTCCCAAGTTAGGACAGTGTTAACATCCATGTTTATACCAGGAGCAACAGCCGCCAGAGCAATGACCACATTGAAGCAGATAGCATGCTGGACAAAATCAGAATTGAATGTGACTAGTCAAAATTTAGATGAGCTATTAGCGGATGTTACCAGTATTAATCATGCTGTTTTGCAAAACCATGCTGTGACTGATTTTTGCTTTTAGTGCATAACCATGGGTGTGAAGAGTTTGAAGGAATATGTTGCATGAACCTGTCTGACCATTCTGGATCTATTCACAAAACAAATTGTAATTAATGAAGAACAAATTACATGATTTAAAAGAAAGTGATGATGTATTTAGAGATTAGTTAAGTAGCCTTGGGATTATGGGATGGCTGAAGTTTGGTTTTAAGCAAGTGTTTGTTATATTCTACTTGTATTAGTAGAATTACTAGTACTAAGTTGTGTAATGTCTTGTATTAAGAATATATTGCATAAGACAACAACTAATGCTTGGCTTATGCAAAAGAAAAAGCAGGAATTGTAGAAAGATTTTTGGAGATAGAGACAGAGAGGCCTTGCAGTGTTGGGAAAATGCTGTTTGCCTTAGCACTCCAAGGTCAAAGAGTCTGGGAACGAGCCGTTGGCTCCTGAACAAAGTTGTAAACAGGTAACTGCCAAGGAATGCTTATGCAGATAACATTAGCCAATAGTATAGCCTCTTAGGGCTCGTGGACACCAGGAGGTAGCCAATAACAAGTAGCAAAATGCCGCGTGAACAGCTTATGCACAAGAATGTATAAAAGAACCCTGTGTACCCTCAATAAACGAGCATTCACCATTACTTCTGTGAAGAGCGTGACTGACTCTGGCTGCTCCCCGAGGCATCACCTTTACAGGAGTGGTTTGGAACATTCCCAAAACCTCAGGAAATTCAATCTGATAATGGATCCCACTTCACTGCTAGAGTTGTACAGGACTGGGCAAAAAGTGAAGGAATTAAATGGATTTTTCTCACCTGTAGAAATTGCTGATTTCTCCTGCTGCTGAGGACTCCAGGACGGTGTAGATAAATGTAGACAAGAGATCTCTGAGGCTGGGTTTTAGGAGATGAGGTTTATTGTAAGGGATGTGGGGGCCTTGCTCTGAGCTGCCAGGCTGCAGCTCGTGGCAAGGCCTAGGAAAGTGGGGGAAGGGAGAGGTAGGGAGAGGAAATTCCAAGAGAGGAAAGTCCTCGGGAAAAGGTGCAAATGAAGAGAGGCAAAGAGCAAAGAGGCCGAGCCACCTCGCAGCCCCTTGATAAGGGGTCTCGAGGTGGGCTGGAACAGGACTTGTGCCAATGGGGTCACAGATACCTGATACTTTAGGGGAGGGGTACAGGTGTGGGATGGACCATACATTGAGGGGTGAGACAGAACATTCCATTTGACCTCTGGATCTGGTTGCAGGTAACCTTCAGATGGTCACCTAACTGTTTTCCCAGACATCCAGTATCTTAACACATCTCAACCATCAAAACTGACTTTCAATTCTATCTCACATACAGGTTTCTCATTCTCAGAATACAGGCAATCATATTTATAGGGTTTCTTGGCTTCCTCCTCCCCAACATCTCCCCCGTTCTTATTAACAACTAAAACACTGGACACTGTCTTATTCATTACTTTTTTCACACACTGAAGCATGCAGGGAACTGCTACTAGAACTACAACTACTACTATTAGAATGATCAAACCTATCTTACAAAGTTCCTTTAGCCAAGGTGCAAAGCTCAAACCATCAAACAAATTGTAGACAGATGGTATCAGAGCTTGCAGACTTAGCTAAAACAACTCAGACATTCATCTTTGGTTGACTTACAGGTAAAGCTTCACTACAAAAACTAAAACAAAGGAACAAAAGTAACATGCAAACGATAAAACTCCAGTCTTTTCTTGGGCTGTTCTTGGCAGATCATCTTCTGATGATTCTGCACAGCTCAGGTCTGGGTGCTTGCTTCTTGGTTTGCAGCAGTACTGGCTGATGTGGGTGTCTCAGCAGGCTTTGATGCGTGGTACAGTTTTATGTTCTTTGCTGGGACCCACTTGAATCCTCTTGTGCAGGCACTTGCAAACCTTTTCCCCCATGTTATAGGATTATGTGGTCTTTTTGACTGTCTTGATTCTAAATTTTTAATTGAAACTGGGGGGTGTTCTTTCAGTTTTACTTTTTTATTGTTCAAGAAATGTCTGTAAATGTGGGGATCAGGCTCCTTTGCAGAGCTGTTCAGAAGATTATAAACATACAAGGCTTTCTTCAATCTCTTTTGAGGTGTGGCTTGGGCTTTCCCCCTTTTCACTTGACTTAAAATGAGTTTTATGGTTTGGTGTGTTCTTTCTAGGGTATTTTTCAGCAGTTCTTTAAAATATGAAGAGCAGATGTCACTGTCTTTTATCACTTTTTGCAATTCTTTCATGTCCTGAGATGGGATAGCTGTCTCTGTTCTGGGACCTCTGGCTTGCTTGCTGAATATCATAGGCATGGCTAGAGGATTTAAATTTTCTTCTTTGCGTATTTCACGTGTGACTTCATGCCAGTCTGTCAGTTGAAGGTCATCAGAACATTTCTGGGGACCTTCCAAAATTGGAATTGGTGGTGGTGGGTCCTCAGATTTGAAAGGGCTGGCAGCTGCAAGGGCAAAACAGTTCTCTGTCCTGTATTTGTTAAAGTGGCTGCCACATTCCATCCTCCCCCTTCTCGCTGCATGGCTTGTGTGCCAAGCTGTGGTTTTGTCATGCTTGGGCACGATGCAGGAGGCACAGGCAGGGACGCAGGAGGCACAGGCAGGAACGCAGGAGACAGAGAGCTTGTCAGTGAAGACATCTGAGAAGAACTGGAAGCCGCGGGAGGAGTCGTCAGGCATGAAGCTGTTACTGTAGCATGCAGATCCCCTGGTGGAGCAGACGCGGAAGGATACATATAAGTCGCTGTAGAATCATGTAGCTGTTGTGCTGTGTGCGGAGTCGTGGATGGGGGAAGGGCTGCTGAAGGCTGTGGTTGTGCAGAAACTGCTGAATTCTGTGGCATCGGAGGCTGTGCAGCACGCTCGGCAGTGTGGACTATTTGCGATGTAACAAGTTCCGGCTGAGCGTAGGTTTCAGCATGGCTGTGGGAGCCGGGAGGCTGTGATGCGGCTGGGTGCGTTGGCGCAAACTGCGCATGCGCGGGGTGCACAGGGCCGGCGTAGGAAGGCATCATGGTGGCGGGCTGCATGGGGTGCGCGGGACGCGGCGGCGGCACGGGGATCGCAGCAGGAACCGTGGGAGAGATCTCCAAGAAGTCCGCGGGCACAGAACGCGACGGGGCCGCGGGCTGCACAGCGAATCCGGTGGCAGCCGTGGCTTCTGCCGCAGCCGTTGCTCCGGCAGAGGGGGGGGGGTGGGGTGGAACACGCCGCGGAGCGGGGACGGGGAGCGCACGGCCATCCGCCATCTGTGCCGCGGCACTTAGGTGCTGGTAGCTCGCAGGCTGGGTCGGAGCACGGCGCGGAGCAGGGACGGGAATGGGCCGCAGCATCTGCCGCAGTGCGGGGCTGGGGCAGTCCGCACGCACCGGAACATGAGGAGGAGTGTCTGGCATCTGTGCGTCGCTGTGCACTAGAGGAACTGCCGGCACAGCTGCAGACGGTGCCGAGGGCGCCGGCACCGCCGCAGCCGGCGCCGCCAGCTCAGTGAAAGGCAGCGGCAGGGAGGCACCGGCGGGCACAGGCGAGAGCTGCAGTGCCACCAGCGCTGCGTCGGCTGCAGAGAGGGGACCCTGTGCCTCCTGCAGAAGCGTCGCAGCCTGCTTGTGCAGTAGGCCTGTGACGGCAGCAGCTATAGCAGCAAAAGCCGTGGCCGGCGGAGCGGCGGGACTCACGGCGGGGAGGGGGGGGGTAGAGCCGGGGCCGTGGGGTAAGGTGGCGGCGGGGCTGCCGCAGTGCCGGCAGCGAGAAGCGCCGCCGGGATGTTGTCGGTGGGCAGGCTCACAGGGGCAGAGGCGGGGACGGGGCCCGACAGCACAGGGAGAAGGGCCGCAGGGTCCGGTGGGGCCGAGGGGATGGGTGCCGCAGTCACGAGGGTGGGGGATGGGGCCGCGACGCTCGGCAGGGCCGCGGAAACCGAAACCACGTGGCTTGCAGCGGGGGAGGGGGGCGGTTTGTGCTGCGGACCCGCAGCCGCGTGGAGGAGATCTCCGGGACCAGCGGGACCAGATGCCACGGCATTTTTTGCAGGAAAGATTTCAACAAGAGCTCTACAAGCAGGAATGAGCTCAGCAACAGCGAAATTCTTTCGTGAAATATCATTAAAGAGTCTATTTGCAACTGTTTCCCAAAAGTCCCTGGTAAAGACAGCTGAATGGTCAGCATTGGGAAAGTTAACTACAGTCCATTCTAAAAGGTCTTTCAGCTCTTGCTTATCTAAGGTACTGTGATTGCAGCGTAAAAGATGCTTAATTTTTTTATAGAGATCTCTATCAAGGCTAGAGTGGGAATGTCCCATTTTTACACCAGTGTAGCTCACCTCGATGTCGCAGAAGCAGGTCCTCACTCGAGATCCGACGTGGAGGTTGGCCAGACACTCCAGTCCGCTCCCAGGACTCTGCACGGGGTCCCCCCTAGTCACGGCTCCAGGCGCTGCTCAGGAACAGCTCTTCCGTGCTTGGGGACTCCAGCCTCCCCTCGGCGCTTCAGTGCGGGCAGTCCAAAGCAGTGCCCACACGCGCTCAACGCACGTGGCAATTACCACGGCAAAGGTCCCTCCGTGAGCCCCAGTGGCTGCCGCTCAGCAGCAGCCGTCTGTGCTCGAGGGATGCCAACAAAACCTCCTCAGAGCTCCGAGTGTTCGCTACTTAGTAACAATCCTGGAGCTGAAGGGTTTGTCTTCGGCAACTTTAAAGAGCTTCAGCTTCACGCTGCCCAGCAACGATCTGCTGTGCTCACGACATCGATTAGAGTACCACTGCTGAATTTAGTTACCGTCCATGGGGAAGTCTCTCACAGCTTGAAAGGCTGGGTCTGGCGTTTTCCACGATGGGCGTCAATTGTAGAAATTGTTTCCTCCCGCTGTTGCTGACTTCTGGACGGTGTGCATGAATGTAGACAAGAGATCTCTGAGGCTGGGTTTTAGGAGATGAGGTTTATTGTAAGGGATGTGGGGGCCTTGCTCTGAGCTGCCAGGCTGCAGCTCGTGGCAAGGCCTAGGGAATGGGGGAAGGGAGAGGTAGGGAGAGGAAATTCCAAGAGAGGCAAAGAGCAAAGGGTGAAGAGCGAAGAGCAAAGAGTGGAGAGCAAAGAGCAAAAGCAAAAGAGGCCGAGCCACCTCGCAGCCCCTTGATAAGGGGTCTCGAGGTGGGCTGGAACAGGACTTGTGCCAATGGGGTCACAGATACCTGATACTTTAGGGGAGGGGTACAGGTGTGGGATGGACCATACATTGAGGGGTGAGACAGAACATTCCATTTGACCTCTGGATCTGGTTGCAGGTAACCTTCAGATGGTCACCTAACTGTTTTCCCAGACATCCAGTATCTTAACACATCTCAAACATCAAAACTGACTTTCAATTCTATCTCACATACAGGTTTCTCATTCTCAGAATACAGGCAATCATATTTATAGGGTTTCTTGGCTTCCTCCTCCCCAACACTCACCCCTTACTACCCTCAAGCTAACGGGATCATAGAAATGACCAATGGTCTCTTGAAACAACTTCTGAAACCACAGGAGGGAAATCGGGATGTCTGGTTATGGGAAGCAGTTAAAGGAGTGAATGGTAGATGGGGAGTAAACGGGTGTCCCAAAATTACTGCTTTCTGCCCAACAGCTCCAAGCATGATTCCCTCACTACAGGGACCTGATGATCCCAAGAATCCTGCATATTACCCTGGACAACCTGTTCTGGTGGATCTTCCTACTGTAGGGGAAGTACCCCTAGTACTAAAACCCCCACTGAATAAATATGCATGGGTAGCCTCTGATGCCCTAGGGAAAGAGCATTGGATAAATCCACGCTGGATAATTCCATCATTCTAACCGTTTTCTGCCTCCTAGTGGCAGGATTTTCCTGTTGTTTACTTTTACAAAAGAACCCGGAGGGACATGAGGATCATCTGAACCATGATAAAACTGGTGATATTTTTCTGCATCTTACCACAATACCACAGCCAGGATTCTTCAGAGTGGCCATGGTCTGAAGCTATCATCAAGCACACAAAGGTTTTAGGATCTTATCCCAAAGATCGCCATCCAAACCACACAATTGTAATGCAGCATGGCTCTGAGGCATACCATCTAAATGAGTGGGGATGGGATTGCAAGGAGTGGGTCAAAACCCTGAGTGTAACAGTGCATGAAGTAATTATGATAGCATAAAGAAAAGTGGAAGGATGTCTCCATGAGAAAGCCTCCTCCACTACAATTTCTGGAAATTTTTAGAAGCAGGTGGAAAAAACTATTTGTACATCCCTACAGCACAACTGTGCCCTACAAAAAAGTGGAATTGTACTAAACAAATTCCCCTTACCTTGTGCTGCCATCAAGAGCATATGGGTAATTACACTTCAGGCCCCAGAACCAACAATATTGCAATTACAAGGGTTTGTAATAATGAACCAACTGATTGTTGGTATGTTTTTGTTTTTGTCAAACCAACTTATGTGGCATGCCGTTGGCTAAATAACTTGACGGATCCGTTAGGTTTTAAAGGTCTAGTTTACAAATTTAAGGTAAACCTTATAACAAAGCCCACACTGAGTACAGTAGTCACCCCCCAGCTGGTGAAAGAGACTGAAAACCCCTTTTTTTCAATATGATACTGAATGGCCCTGGTCCCAAGCTTTTGTTCATTTTACTGGCTCCATGGAAAATGTGAAAGACTTAAACCTATCAGCTGATGTTATGCATGAAAATCAGGTGTATACTAGGCAGCAATGGGAAAACCAAAAAATTTGGCAGCTTCAAGGGATAGTGGGAGAAAAAAATATTATAGGGTGTCGAATGATTAATGGAATCACCTACAGGAAGGCAACCTCCATCAGTGTTCTGACAAACCAAATATATAAGCACAAAGAGTTCTGCACGCACCCAAGCATGCAGGATTGTTGGCACAATTTCACACTAGCACAAACTGTAGAAGTAGTTTGTCTTTGGGCCAAAAATACTCAAGGGCTTTCTTTTAAGTTTAAAATAAATGTTATAGCCCAATTTACTACAGTTCAGATTGCCATCACTCCAATCTAACCACCGGTCATGCTTAGCCCGAGAATTTCTGAAATCGGACCATATATAATTAGGAAGACAGGACAACAACAAATACTGTTCAGTCTGGCATGGTCTCTTAAGCAAGCCAAATTGCTGATGCAAAATAGTGTCTCAGAAATTCAGCCAAGTTGTTCACCTTTCTTCCAGACTTCCTTTGAGTGTCAGACAGCCCGGTTGCGAAAGCGGAACTCTTTCAAAATGTGGACATTTAGAGACATAACTGGTGTTATGGGAACAGGATTGGGAATTCTAAATAGTATTGATTCAGAAGTAATAATGAGTAAATTGTCTGCCACAACTCAAGATTTGACTAAATTACAACAACCTCTACAGTCGTCCTTCTTGGCTTTGGGAACACATCAGTGATTGTTATCAAACATATTTCCAAACTGGGAAAAGGTAAATGTGAATGACCATAAATTGGTAATTGATGCACTCAGTGCTACACAAAACAATGTTTCTTCGGCCCTCAGCTGTACCCAGGCTCAATTGTGGACGCAGTCAGTTGCTGCCTCCATTATAAGAGAAGGTGAAGAAGGCACTTTTCCTACTGAAATTTGGAAAATAATTTGGGACAATGCCACTGACTTTGAAAGAGAATTCCAATCCTGGTGGAACTTAGTGAATTTTACTTACAACCCCATTACAAACAGAGCCACGGCTTTTTTGCTAACCATACGTAATGCCTCAGTGCATTTGATATTCCCTATCATTGCATTAGGATTGAATCATGATGGAGCTACCCCTTCAGAGCATAGGAAATGGGCTGTCAGATTGGTGAGAAATGGCAAACTGTTAACTTAGAATCCTGCATTGTCCGAGCACAACAAGGGTTTATCTGTGAAAGTAATGCAGTTATAGCTCAAGATATTTGTCTGAACACTGAGCAAAACATCTCTCATTTTGAAATTCATCCTAACGAGGGTCCTGAAACAGTCCTTTTATATATAGGTAATGGTTGTGCATGCTTTAGAACTACTCCTGATATGGTATTTGTCAAAAATGTAATAGTAGATACTAAAAATCATTCAAATTTTTGTGCTTGCAATTTTACTAAAATCAGAGCATGCGATTTTTCTTATAAAGCTCCAGTTACCTCTCATTACCTTCTGCAATCAAATTACACACTGATTCACAAACAATCACCTACTCCCATTGGAATGAACCTTACTTTGGTAAAGCAATCATTGCTTCACCAGGACTTAAGAGAAATTTTGGAAAAGATCAAGAAAGACGGACAGAAAACCCTGGTAACTGTTCATCATAAGGTGAAAGAAATACATCGTGTTATAGAAAGGGTAAGAAAAGATGTCAAGCACAGGAGGTTGGATACTCTTTTTGGTTGGTCACCTACTGCCACAAGTGCCTTGAACAAATTGTGTCATCCCATCATTGTCCTTTTGATTTTAGTTTTAACTGGTTTTGTTTTATCAGCAATTTTATTCATTATGAACTGGAGAATGATGAAACGGTTAACACGGTTGACATCCATAATTAATGCTCATAACCTGGCAGAAGTCCTCTCCCCTATGGACATCCCCAAGGCTATTGACACAAGGCAATTATAAAATTTGATTGTATGTTTTGAAATTATTTTCTTTTGTAATCTCAGGAAAATAATTTTTGATTATTTGTGATTTGTTTTGAAAGAATTATTTTAATTAACACTGATTGTTATAATTGTTTTGATTATTTATGATCTGTTTAATAATTAGATATTTGCTTATTGTTTCCTTTTCCCTTTCTGTTTTTCCTTTCCCTTCTTTCTCTCTCTCTCTCTCTCTACATGCTGGCTCTGTTCTTTGGGATATACTGCCAACGTTGACGAGTGCTGAAGACTTCGCAAGGACACTATGAAGCTCCCTTACAGAAAATTGTGAGTCACGGGGTGATGTAAGAGTCAGTCTGAAGTTCCCCTTCATTTGCCTCACAATCGTCATAAGGACCCCGAGGACCCCACTGCAGTTCTGGCCTGCTCAAGGTGGATGCTTGCCAGTCATCTGCAGATGCATTTTCCTGTGTCACCACGCCATGGTACACTGGCTCTGAGCAGTGTAATGGCAGTTCTGTACCTGACATTTCTACCTGCTTCATGATCCAAGCTTCACGACAATAGCCTATGAATTTCCCCACCTCTTGGCCAAGTCGACTTTCTGGGGTAACTTTGGTGGTCCCGCAAAGATGATCCCTCATCTGCTCCACAACCACCATGACAGACAGAGATCGAAGCCCCCTCCCAAGGACTGAGATTGAGACCTCTGTACAAAGCCCCTCTCAAGGACTGAGATATGAGACCCCCTATAACCCCAGTACGGGGAGTGGGGCTGACTTAACCAAAGCGAGATGTTTGCCTGCAGGTGTGGTCGTTGGACCAAGAAGATAATGGCTCTTGCTTACTGCTGAGAACATGGACTACCTTTTCCCCCTTGGTGGCTTCAAGCCGGTTAATCTTATAATCTGTTCTCCCCGCAATGGAGGACTATAATAAAAACCCCTGAGTAAACCAGAGATTTTGAGAGACTCTCCCCAATGTGAAAGGTGCACCCATCAACCAGAACACCAGGATTTTGTCTCCACGTTTGGTAGCTATAGCCCCTTTTTCCTCTCTCTCTTTCTCTGACTCTTTCTCTCACTCTAAATCTCTCTATCTCACTTGCTATGGTCAATCAAAAAAATGTGCATTTGTTTAGATTCATAGTGAAATCCCCTCTGTGCTGTGTTTTGCACTCTGAGATCAGCAAACAAACCATTATGAACCCTGCTTGTATCAGCAGATTGTAATAAGAGGCAGCAAGATCATGGAGTGCAGGCCCCTGCCCTGCACAGACAGCACAAAAGTCGCAGCCTGGGCATCCCTGGGATTGGTGTCCAAAGGCTCCTGGAGCTGTAGCAGCCTCAGAGCTGTGAGAATTGCAGTGGCCACAGAGCTCTCGGGAAATGTCCTGGCCGTGGCTTGGGGCTGGGCCGGTGGCCCAGGGAGTAAATGAACTTGCAGCTGCTGCCCCAGAGCAGGGAAGAGCAGGGGCAGTGGTGGCTGGGAGAGCGTCTTGGCAAAGGCCTGCAGCGCCAGGACACAGGGAAAGTCTTGATGCTGCTTGGAGGCAAGGTGAGCTGGGATGTGGGGAAGGACTTGTTCCCTGGGAGGGTGGTGGGGCCTTGGCAAGCTCCAATGTAAACTGAGAATTAAAGTCTGAGGGGTTTCGTGATAGCTGGGAGAGGTAGGGATGATGAAATGAGGGGCTGTGAAATGGACCAACACTTGCCAGTATTACTCCAATTCAAATGCTGTAATCAGGCTAGAAAGAGAAATAAAGGAAGGAGGGGAAAAGATCTTGAAGAAATGCAAGCTTGAATTAAAAACTGAAAAATTGAAAAAAATTTTGCACGTGAATATCAAAAATTGAATTGGCTGACAAGAAGTGCAGGGAGAGGGACGGAAGCTTGCCCAATTAATCTTCATTGAAATTGCAAGTTTACATTTCCTTTCCCGAAAGGAAATCTTTTCTCTGAAATCTTGAAAATAGGGAACAAAGTCTTAACTCAGGAAAGGAGATACGATGAGAAACAGTGCAAATGAAAGCCAAGGAAATTTGAAACTGGAGTGAGTGAGGCCACATGGACTGAGATGAAACATGCGGCAGTGAAAAGGACCAACACTTGACAAAAGTACTCCAATTCAAAAGCTGAAATCAGGGAAGAAATGGAAAAAAAGGAAGGAGACGTAGAAGAAATTCAGTCTTAAATTGAAAAAGGGAATATTTTGAAAGCATGTAAAAAGAGAAAAGTGAATGGGATGACAAGAAGTACAGGGAAAGGGTCAGGAGCTTGCACAAGTAATCTTCATTGAAATCTTGAAAAAAGAGAACAATGTTTAATAAATGCCCAGGAAATGAGATACGCTGCAAAGCAGTGCGAATGAAAACTACGGGAAAATTTGGAACCAGAATAATTGAAACCAAATGGACTGAGATGAAATGAGGGGCACTGAAAAGGACCAACACTTGCCAAAAGTACTCCAATTCAAATGCTGAAATCAGGCAAGAAAGGTAAATAAAAGAAAGAGAAGAAAAGAAATTGATAAAAAAGCAAGCTTGAAAGGAAAAAGGGAAAATTCACACACAACGTGAAAATTCAAAAATGGATGGGATGACAAGAAGCGCAGGGAAAGGGAGGGAAGCTTGCCCAATTAATCTTCACTGTAATAGCAAGATTTCATTCCATATCTGAGAGAAAGGTCTTCCTTTCAGGAAAAGGAATGAAATCTTTAATACAGAGAAGAAAGTCGAACAAACGCTCAGGTAATGATATATGATGAAACTGTGCGAATGAAAACTACCGAGAAAATTTGGGACAGGAGTGATTGTGACCAAATGGACTGAGATAAAATGAGGGGCACTGAAAAGGACCAACACTTGTTACAGTTACTACAAATCAAATTCTGACATCAGGCAAGAAATTGAAATAATGGAAGGAGAAGATTAGGAACTGAAGAAATGCAAGGTTAAAATGGAAAACAAAAAATTTTGAAAGCATATGAGAAGCCAAAATCCAATGGGATGACAAGAAGTGCAAGGAAAATGACAGAAGCTTCCCAAGCAACACTCACTGAAATTTTGAAAACAGAGAACAAGTCAACCAATCACTCAGGAAAGGAAATATGATTTGAAACGGTGCAAATTGGGAAAAAAAAAAAAAAAAAAAAAAAAAAAAAAAAAAAAAAAAAAAAAAAAAAAGGAGAAAATTTGGAACAGGAGTGATTTAGACCAAATGGACTGAGATGAAATGAGGGGCAGTGAAAAAGACCAACACTTGCCAAAAGTACTCCAATTCAAATGCTGCAACCAGATGAGAAGTGGAAATAAAGGAAGGAAGGAGAGAAAATGAAATGGAAGAAATGCAAGCTTAAAATGAAAAAGGGAAAATTTTGAAAGCCTGTGAGAAGCAAAGAGTGAATGGGATGACAAGATGTGTAGGGAAGCTTGCCCAATTAATCTTCATTGAAATTGCAAGATTTCATTCCCTTTCCCGAACAAAAGGTCGTCCTTTTGGGAGAGGGAATGAAATCTTGAAAACAAGGAACAAAGTCTAACAAACACTCGGGAGAGGAGATATGATGAGAAACAGTGTGAATGAAAACAACCGAGAAAATTTGGTAATAGAGTGATTGAGGCCAGATGGACTGAGATGAAATGAGGGGCAGTGAAAAGGACCAACACTTGCCAAAAGTACTCCAATTCAAATGCTGCACTCAGGCAATAAAGGGAAATAAAGGAGAGTAAAAGAAATAGAAGAAATGCAAGCTTAAAATGAAAAAGGGAAAATTTTGAAAGCACAAGAAAAGCAAAAAGTGAATGCGATGACAAGAAGTGCAGGGCAAGGGACTGAAGCTTCTCCAAGTTATCTTCCTGCAAATCTTGAAAACAGGGAAGAAAATTTAATAAACAGTCAGCAAAGGAGATATGGTGACAAACAGTGTAAATTATGACTACTGAGAAAATTTCTAAACGGAGTGAATAAGACCAAATGGACTGAGATGAAAGGAGGGGCACTGAAAAGGACCAATGTTGGGGAGGAGGAAGCCAAGAAACCCTATAAACATGATTGCCTATATTCTGAGAATGAGAAACCTGTATGTGAGATAGAATTGAAAGTAAGTTTTGATGTTTGAGATGTGTTAGATACTGGATGTCTGGGAAAACAGTTAGGTGACCAGCTGAAGGTTACCTGCAGCCAGACCCAGAGGTCAAATGGAATGTTCTGTCTCACCCCTCAATGTATGGTTCATTCCACACCTGTACCCCTCCTCTGAAGTACCAAGTATCTGTAACCCCATTGGCCCAAGCCCTGTTCCCGCCCACCTCGAGACCCCTTAACAGAGGGCTGCGAGGTGGCTCGATCTCTCTTTGCTCTTTGCCTCTCTTTGCTTGCACCCTTTCCTGAGGACTTTCCTCTCTTGGAATTTCCTCTCCCTACCTCTCCCTTCCCCCACTTTCCTAGGCCTTGCCATGAGCTGCAGCCTGGCAGCTCAGAGCAAGGCCCCCACATCCCTTACAATAAACCTCATCTTCTAAAACCCAACTTCAGAGATCTCTCATCTACATTTATCTACACCATCCTGGAGTCCTCAGCAGCAAGAGGAAGAAGCAATTTCTACAGACCAATACTTCAATAATGTACTCCAATTCAAATGGTGCAATCAGGCAAGAAATGGAAAGAAAGGAAGAAGGGGAAAGAAACTGAAGAAATGCAAGCATAAAACGAAAAATAGAAAATTTTGAAAGCACGTGAAAAGCACAAAGGGAATGGGATGAGAAAAAGTGCAGGGAAAGGGACGGAAGCTTGCACAATAGTTCTTCATTGAAATCACAAGATTTCATTCCCTTATCGAAAGGAATGTCCTCGTTTCTGGAAAGAGAATGGAATCTTGAAAACAGGAAACAAAATCTAATAATCAGGAAAGGAGACATGATGAGAAATAATGCGAATTAAAATAACCAAGAAAATATGGAACCGGAGTTTTTGAGACCAAGTGGACTGAGATGAAAGGAGAGGCTGTGAAAAGGACCAACACTTTCCAGAATACACCAATTCAAATGCTGCAATCAGGTAGGAAAGGTAAATAAAAGAAGCAGAGGAAAATAAATTGAAGAAACACAAGCTTAAAATGAAAAAGGGAAAATTTTGCAAGCTTGTAAAAAGCATAAAGTGAATGGGATGAGAAGGAGTGCAGGAAAAGGGATTGAAGCTTGCCCAAATAATCTTCACTGAAATCTTGAAAACAGGGAACAAAGTCTAACAAACACTCAGGACAGGAGATATGATGAGAAAGAGCGGGAATGAAAACAACTGAGATAATTCAGAACCGGAGAGATTAAGGCCAAATGGACTGAGATAAAATGAGGGACACTGAAAAGGACCAACACTTGCCAAATGTACTCCAATTCAAATGCTAATATTAGGAAAGAAATAGAAATAAAAGTAAGAGAGGAAAAGAAATTGAAAAAATGGAAGTTCAAACCAAAAATGGGAATATTTTGAAAGCATGTGAAAAGTAAATAGTGGATGGGATGCAAAGAAGTGCAGGTAAAGGGACAGAAGATTGCCCAATGAATCTTCATTGAAATCTTTAAGACAAGGAACACACTCTAACAAACGCTCAGGAAAGGCGATATGATTGATAACAGTGTGAATGAAAGCAGCAGAGATAATTTAGAACTGGATTGATTGAGACCAAATGGACTGAGATGAAATGAGGGGCCCTGAAAAGGACCAACACTTGCCAAATGTACTCCAGTTCAATTGCTGAAATCTGGCAAAAAATGGAAGTGAATAAGGAGAAGAAGAGGAATTGAAGAAATGCAAGCTTAAAATGAAAAAGGGAAAATTTTGAAAGCATGAGAAACACACCAAGTAAATGGGATGAAAAGTAGTGCTGGAAAGTGACGGAAGCTTGCCCAATTAATCTTCATTATCACTGAAAGATTTCATTCCCTTTCCTGAAATAAAGTATTCCTTTTGGGAAAGGGAATGAAAACTTGAAAACATGTAACAAAATCTAAAAAATGCTCAGGAAATGAGATGTGATGAGAAAGACTGCGTATGAAAACAACCGAGGAAATTTGGAACTGGAGTGAATGTGGCCAAATGCACTGAGATGAAATGAGGGGCAGTGAAAAGGACCAACACTTGCCAAACCTACTCCAATTCAAATGCTAACATTAGGTGAGAAAGGCAAATAAAAGAAGGAGAGGAAAAGAAATTGAAGAAATGCAAGCTTAAAATGAAAATTGGCAAATTTTGAAAGCATGTGAAAAGTAAAAAGTGGATGGGAGGAGAAGAAATGCAGGGAAAGGGAAGAAAGCTTGCCCAATAAATCTTCATTGAAATAGTAAGATTTCATTCCCTTTCACCAAAGCAATGTCTTCCTTTCTGGAAAGAGAATGAAAATTTGAAATCAGGGAATGAAGTCTAATTAATGCTCAGGAGAGGAGACATTATGAGGAAGAATACGAATGAAAACAACCGAGAAAATTTGGAACCAGAGTGATTGAGACCAAATGGACTTAGATGAAATGAGGGGCACTGAAAAGGGAAAACATTTCCCAAAAGTACTCCAATTCAAATGCTGCAATCAGTCAAAAAATGGAAATAAAAGAAGGAGAGGAAAAAAAAGTGAAGAAATGCAAGCCTTAAGTGAAAAAGAGAAAATTTTGAAAGCACCTGAAAAGCACAAAGTGAATGGGATGAGAAGAAATGCAGGGAAAGGGACGGAAGCTTGTCCAATTAATCTTCATTGAAATTGAAAACAGGGAACAAGGCCTAAGATATGCTCATGAAAGGAGATATGATGAGAAAGAGTGCGAATGAAAACAACCTAGGAAATTTAGAACTGGAGTGATGGAGACCAAATGGATTGAGATGAAATGAGAGGCACTGAAAAGGACCAACACTTGCAAAAAGTACTCAGTTCAAATGTGAACATGAGGCATGAAAATGAAATAAAAGAAGAAGAGGAAAGAAATCTAAGAAATGGAAGCTTAAAATGAAAAATGGAAAATTTTGAAAGAACATGAAAAGGACAATGTTAATGGGATGAGAAGAAGTGCAGTGAAAGTGATGGAAGCTTTGCCAATTAAACCTTCATTGACCTTGCATGATTTCATTGCCCTTTCCCAAAAAGAAAGTCTTCTTTTTGGGAACCGGTATGAGGTTTTGGAAAGAGGGAAAGAAGTCTAGCAAACGCTCAGGAAAGGAGATATAATGAGAAACAGAGTGAATGAAAAAATCCGAGATAATCTGGAACAGGAGTGATTGAGACCCAATTGACTGAAATGAAATCAAGGGCAGTGAAAAGGACCAACACTTGCCAAATGTACTCCAATTCAAATGCTGACACCAGGTAATAAAGGTAAATAAAAGAAAGAGATGAAAAGAAATTGAAGAAATGCAAGCTTAAAATTAAAAATGGAATATTTTGAAAGAATGTGAAAAGAAAAAATTAGATGTGATGCCAAGAAGCGCAGGGAAAGGGGCGAAAGCTTGCCCAATATTTCTTTACTGACATGGCAAGATTTAATTCCCTTCAGGAAAGTCTTTTGGGAAAGGGAATGAAATCTTGAAAACAGGGAACAAAGCCTAACAAATGCTCAGAAGTGGAGATATAATGAGAAAAACTGTGAATGAAAAGTAATGAGAAATCAGGGTGAGTGAAAAGGACCAACACTTGCCAAACGTACTCCAATTCAAATGCTGAAATCAGGCAAGAAAGGTAAATAAAAGATGAGGAAAAAAAATTGAAGAAATGCAAGCATAAAATGAAAATGGAAAATTTTGAAAGCCTGTAAAAAACACAGGTGACATGAATAATATGATGACATGAAGTGCAGGGGAAGGGACGGAAGCTTGCCCAATTAATCTTGATTGAAATCACAATCCCTTGCTTGAAATCAATGTCTGTCTTTCTTTCTTTCTTTCTTTCTTTCTTTCTTTCTTTCTTTCTTTCTTTCTTTCTCTCTCTCTCTCTCTCTCTCTCTCTCTCTTTCTCTCTTTCTCTTTCTCTCTTTCTCTTTCTTTCTCTCTTTCTCTTTCTCTCTTTCTCTCTTTCTCTTTCTTTCTCTCTTTCTCTCTTTCTCTCTTTCTCTCTTTCTCTCTTTCACTCTTTCTTGTCCTTCTGTCTTCTGCCATTACCCTCCCAAACTCACTGCCACTCCACCTCAGCCCTGCTACACAATTGCTACAGGCACCAGCACCTACCCAAAACTGCCTCTTGCTTGCTTGCCCTCTACACCAACAGCCCAAAACACCCCATATCCCCCATTTCCATCGCTACCCTTCCACACTTTCACAAAACCCCTCACACTGCAATCCCCACAATACACTGCTCCATGCCGTGCCATTCCAGGCCATACCATGCCATTCTTCTGGCCGACAAGTCCCCTCCGACCAGGCCTTGGACACTTCCAGCCATTCCAGGGCAGCCGCAGTTTTTCTGCTCACTTTGTGCCAGGGCTCCACCGCCCTCCCAGGGAACAAGTCCATCCCCACATGCCAGCTCACCTTGCCTCCGAGCAGCATCAACACATTTCCTGCATCCTGGTGCT